>OX418217.1:104617328-105073706 GCA_948455865.1 Conomelus anceps
ATAAAAATAGATTAGAGGTAGACTAGTCTAGAGTACAGTGATTCTATATATACGTATTGGATGTCTCGCTTCAGATTAAATAATTTGGCCAAATTGCAATTCGGTATTCAAATTAAGTGTTGGCTACAGCGACTACAATAAAAATTTAGTTTGTAAAATGGACCATATGATATCCTTTTGTATCCATAGGGAAGTGATATCCCCGAGCCGTAGCAGGTATCTGTTCAATCAGATTAGATTAGACTAGATTAGATTATTTACTTTATTCATTTAGATTACAAAATGCACAGTCTTAGATTCTAGATTATGATAGTTAAAAATATATTAGTACTATAATTGTTGTTCTATGAATTTTACAAATCCAAACTGAATAATTAATCAACGATATGAATACAGTATAAGATGCAATTTGATAACGATAATATGATTGTGATGTATCTACATGAAACGGCGAAGTTTGAACATATAAATGTCCATTCTTGGAAGAGGATATTCAAGAATATCCTTCTCATAAACTCTTGACCTCAGATAGAGATAAGCTGCGTTCTCGTAGGACCTGTTTGTAACGGTGACCGATTAGATTGGCCAGCAAGAAAGATACTGTTCTCTGCTGTAAAATCACTTCCCGCTGGTTCGGAAACCACCTAAAACTGTAGGTCCAACTCATCAATCACCATCATTCAACTCATTACCCACGCACAGGTCTGAGACCTATGTGGCCTTCATCCTCAAAAAAAGTTCAGGCTACGTTAGAGGAAATACAAAGGTTCACACACGTACTGTGTAGTCGGAGTCATGTAGTCACCTAGAATACGTGTTTGTAATATATATCCAATATATAGTCTATTTGGATATACTAATATGAATTAGAGACAATATTATGGCGACTGAAGACAATGGCCACACTGTTTCTATTTCATCACTGTATTCTGGCTTATTCAATTACAATTCTTTCAGAAAATATTCCACAAGTTCACATTCAACTATCCTTCATGTGCCTGAATACTAAACGAAAGAATAAAACACTGTTAAATATTGTCAATTCCACTTCTTTATTACTACTGTTGTAGTGACTGTACTGTTGAAAATGTGACTGGTGAAGCCACGAAACCGCGGTCCAGTGCTGTAGTAATAAAGAAGTGGAATTGACAACATTTGACAGTGTTTTATTCTTTTATTATGGAGTTTTTTTTTTTTTTTTTTTTTTTTGAAGGATGAATCACACATAGGTCTGAGACCTGTGCGTGGGTAATGAATTGGATGATGGTGATGATGAGTTGGACCTACAGTTTTAGGTGGGTTCCGAACCACCGGGAAGTGATTTTACAGCAGAGAACAGAGTCTTTTTTGCTGGCCAATCCAATCGGTCACCGTTACAAAGATGACCAGGAGTTTCGTAGCTTATCTCTGATTGAACAGATACCTGCTACGGCACTCGGCTATCACTCCCCCTATCAGTTCCACAACATCAACCAAAATTCTACAAAAAAGTTGAATACTAAACGTTATGTTTGTTATATTACATAAACGAAATGTTCTATTAATGCTATATTAAAGATATTTCACAAGGTCACATTCAATTATTCTTTTGTGGATGAGTTCTAGACGTTAGAAATGCTCTATAAATTTTCGAGCTCAATAAAAACTTTAAAATTAAGTTTGCTTTGGTAAGTAACCTTGAGACAAATAAACATCGAAAACTTTGTAGATTAGAATAAGATGAGTGGAACGTGAACTATAATTTTCAATACGTTTGAATTTCTAATATTGAAAGTTATGGCTTGGATTTATCTATTAGTATGTTTTCGTTGCTGGGGCAGTTCCACGAAAGGAATTTGTAACTTCATTAGCCGCAAATAGAGGCGTCAGTGGCTGAGATTGGGATGAGGTGTGAGAGGGGGGTTTGGGGGGTTGGATAGGGGGTTAGGGGGATATTTCGGCGTCGCCACTGTGACTCAGGTCCAGCGTGGTCTCCGAAATGTCGCCTCGCAAACTTTCTTGGCAGGCAGAGAGCCCGGCTGTCTCCGAGTCCGTGCCTGGAAAACCAAAACCAGTCATCTTCGGGACTGCGTATACGACAGGATGGAAGCGCAAAGAAGAAAAAGAAGAATAGTGGAGAGAGAAAGAGTGAGAGTGAACGATCGAGAGAGTGAGAGAGCAAACGAGAGAGCGAGTGCTGAGATATAACTAACCGACGTCGCCTGCTGGTCTTGGCCGTTGCCTCATCTACCCTTACCACCCCTCCCCCACCAACTATTCTACCAACAATTCTGTCAAAAGCGAAGGAAATAAGAAATCCTCCTTCACCTCCTTCTACTACCTGCGAGGATTTTCGATGAAATCATTACTCGAAATATGACATTTGAAAATATTATATTTTGGATGTAGATAGGATTTCTTAAAAGTCTTGTTGAGAAAGAATTATGTGCCAGCTATGCTTTGTTATTGAGGATGATGCCCACATGATTCTGGAGACTTATGCGTGGGTAATGAGGTGAATGATGAGAAACATTCATGGCTGAATGAGATTCGAACCCAAGGCTGTAGGAAACGAAGCCAGTCAGAGCCTTATCTTATCACATACAAGCGCTACAACCAACTGCGCTACCAGAGCCTGCTCTAATAGGATAACGCTGTAGAAGTACAGGAATGAATTATATTTACTACAGCAGCCTTACGCGATCCAATATATATTGCTCATCAATTATGTTGCAGCATGCCTCCTCATTTCTTTAATTTTGCAAGGATTAAAATAGGTACTTACAAAAAACTTGTGATCGCCTGGCTACTACAATATGGTAGAGAGAAATCTGAAACCCTTATGCGTTCTATCTACCGGTTTTAATTGAGAGGTTGGTTTATAAGTAGTTTATTATACTCCTATAGTTATCTAATCCTATCTGTTATATTGTTAGTTATCTGCTCCTATAATTAGTATTGTCTCTTTGTGATTCCATATTATGGTTTAAAATTTTTATGCAGACGATTATTTATGATCATTGCGTTATTGTTATTATTTAGCTACCAATGAACATTGTTGGAGGAAGCTTCGTTTTTATCCTTGATGGTGTTTTTTTTTGGGGATAACTTATTATTAGCGTGTGACTGTTGTATTTGTCTCTATTGTACTAGTTTTAAAAGCATTTATATTTCAATTTTTTCAACATTTTATTCTATCGACTTATTGACAACTGACAACGATGAAGTGCTCTTGCTTATAGAAAGGCCACTTATGGATCTCTACTTACGCCCCATAATATTTATTTATAAAAAAAATTATGTTAGGTTTGTGTTCAAAACACAAGTTATCATTGATTCAATCTCAACCGCATGTTAATTAATACTTTTTCCCAGTTGTGCCCATAATTCGCGTGTTTGATGGATGCTTCCAGAAGCCTTTTTTTTTTATGTTCCCCCGACGTTTTTTTTTTTACTTTTAGCTTATAGTAATATTTCTTTTTCAACAGAGATTTTTTATTCCTTTATAATCATTATTCTTCTCTTTTGTAATTATTATGATGCGGACTCTCCTTCACACACAGGCGTAAGGCCCATGTGAGAAATTTTCGTTCTCTTACTATATTTTGTATTGAATAGTTTGTATACGGTTTTTTTTTGTTTATTTTGTATTTTATACGAATATACCGATATACATATTGTATTTGTTGAGGGATAAATAAAACCATTTTTGATTTGATTTGATTTGATATCTTTATTGAGCGTGGAAAAACTCGATCTGTATTGCGTGACACGATTATAAAAGAATAAGGAATTTTTTGTATATCTGTTGTCAAATTAGAGTGATAATAGTATTCTTAGTGGTGGGAAAGATAGAAAGAAAAAATATTTGGAAAACGGACAAACGGATCATTGTCAAAAGGTGAAGTTTATGTTTTATTTTTCAATGTGAAAAACAGGATCAATAAAGTAGTTATATACTACTTTATAGTACTTATAGTACTTTATATTTACTTTATCGTACTTGAGTAGTACTTTATTGTACTACTTTTTAGTACCAAAACACTATACTTTAATACAAAATCGCATTTTTGACAATATTGTCATTTGCCTTTTTTCAAAGCCAAGGCCTCTATATTTTATAACAAGGTATTATGTTTGAATATTTTTCACATTCCTCGTTTCTATACTTTAAAGGAGCTGTATAGAAAGATTGATATTGGAAAAATGGGCATGGAACGATAATTAATAGAGGAAGAATGATTAATTGGAGAGATTTACATTTATTGCTTCTACTAAAGTAAGCGAATTGACCTACGTAACGGTCCTATGTCAGTTACTGGGTCAAGTTCATGCTGTGCGGGTTGTATGCCAGCGCCGTGCTGTATGAACTATTGATCTGGAGTACCAAAAGCAGAATGTTTTTTTTTAATTTTTTATGCATCATGGATACGTATCGAACGGGTACGTAGGAGCGTGACGATCATATATTCCTTTACTGATTCATTCTACTGAATATTTTCAGGAATTTGAGTTTATGTTTGAGACCGTGCTTGGCTGGATGACAGCTGCTATGACTTGATTTTGTAAGTTTATTATTACTTAACCCGGGGGTTTAGAACTCATTCGGGATGAGGTCCACCATTTTCCTCATAAAATTACTCAAAAGGCAAGGTGGACCTATCTGTAAGGACCACATTTATTCATTTATTCATTCATTTATTCATACATTTATTCATTCATTTATTCATTCATTTATTCATTCATTTATTCATTCATTTATTCATTCATTTATTCATTCATTTATTCATTAATTTATTCATTCATTTATTCATTCATACAGTCAATGTGAATACAACAGGCTATTGCCCAAAACTGCCTTTCATAAAATTTCAAAGTAGGGTTAGGATTGTAAAGTTAGGATTAGGTTAGAAATTAGAAATTATTAATTTTTCTAATTTCTAACCATTCATACAGTCAATGTTAATACAACAGGCTATTGCCCAAAACTGCTTTTCATAACATTTTAAAGTAGGATTAGGATTGTAAAGTTAGGATTAGTTTAGGTCGCTGTTTACTAATAATAATAGTTTTATTTCATCCAATATACACTTATTCATCATAATTATTGTAAAAATTTGTCATATTTTTTCTCATAAGTTGATGGGCCAGGTTATCAATGAATGGTGTCCATGATCAACGCAAAAAACGTTTTGTCAAAATAATTATCAACATATCACTTTGTTGTTTTATATAGAAACATATTTTCTGTTTATTTCAATGTCTGAAAGGGATATTTAGAAAATATCAAATAGCTTCTAGGTTAACAGGATTGAGCCACTATTATAAATAGTATTGATCCTAACAAACAATATATATCCTCAACTGTAAACTAACCTAACCTAACAAAAACTCTGTATGTATATTTCGATGCAGAAATATGAACGGGAGCAATTGATAATGCACGCGGTCATAATAATATCAGGCCTCTGTTGAAGTGGATCATTCATTTGAAACTGAGGTTTGAAGAGAATATTATGTATCAAAGTTTTGTGGTAAATTATCAGCGAAGCATGTAGCAAAGGGCATACAAATCTGTACTCTCGACGTTTGAAGAGGATTCGAGCTTTCAATCATAAATGGAGAGACGTATAAGCTGGCAGGAATCCGCGCTAGTACTTTTGTTTTCCGGCTGAAATACGATGTCCATAAATAACAGTTGTTGAGATATTCACAGGCAATAAATTGAGGCGTATATCATTACAATGCATGCTGTATTTTGGTGGGTCAAAAAGGCTGACAGCCCACTCCCGGTGGGAGAAGAGGTGATGAGGGGGCAAAAGAGCCCCTTCTCCCTCATACCTTATTTATTCATCCACAATCCTTCCGAATTCTAGCGCAAGATTCAATTTAAACTCTCGTTCATGGTCGCTTTTGTTTGTCACCCAAAATTGAACTGCGATAAATATAATAACGAAATGCGTAGCTTCTATCTCATATTTTGGATTCTGGGGCATGCATTCATTCGACTCTATCAGTAAACATACAGTAGCAGCAAGGCTGGTCTAGATAATGTATTTTGGAAAGCGATTTTAACTCTTAAAACGTCTGAATATCCCTAAACACAGGAAATACAAGATTTGTATTTTGAAAATTTTAAAACTATTTTAAGGTCTGGAATGAGTTAGAGCAGAGATGTCGAAGAGAAATCAAGTTGATATTTTATTGGAGTTTCAGTTTTGTCGAAGTGAATGTTGGGAATTATTTGTTAGGGTGCTGTGCAGTGCAGCATTCAATACTCAATCAAAAATCAAACAGATGCTTTGAAATTGTGTTTTTCACGCTACTCCTACCAATTACATGGAATTTCACAGCATTTGTTTGATTTTGCGATGGTGATTCTCATCGAGTATTGGATGCTCCATGTAAATAATGGATATGCAAAGGATTATAAAGGATGCAAAAAACCTTAGGTTGGAGGATTTCACAAACCTGCTCTATGCTTTCAATTTTGAAAAATAAGTATTGAATACTTTTATTTGATTGCTAAGATTGCAAATAGATTTCAATTTTTTGGTACATAGAAAAAATTGAATTTTAGCCATGTTCGTATGAGTACGAAAGATTTAAAAAGTCTACAGTATGATTCATATGTAAAAAAGTTCATAAAGAATATTTTTCAATTTTTTTTCGAGGATGAAGCCCACATAGGTCTGAGACGTGGGAATGAGTTGGATGATGGTGATTGATGAGTTGGACCTACAGTTTTAGGTGGGTTCCGAACCACCGGGAAGTGATTTTACAGCAGAGAACCGTGTCCTTTTTGCTGGCCAATCTAATCGGTGACCGTTACAAACAGGACCTACGAGAACGCAGCTTATCTCTATCTGATTGAACAGATACCTGCTACGGCTCGCAGCTATCACTTCCCTTAAATTATTGTAGACTTATGTGACAAGTAATTCACCCGCGCTTTGCACAGGATGTGATGTATTGATTTCAACCGTCAATGTCAATAGAATTCCAAAAAGGAAATTAGGAGCTGCAAATACGGAAAAATTTTGTTGCTTTAGTTTGTGACTTGAAGTTTTTTTGCATCATAGTGACGTATCATATCAGCTGTTCTATGAGCTTCCTGCATCTAAACAAATTTAAAACAGTAATAGTGTCCATGAGTGAATTTTGAACATTCATTATGTAAAGTCTGAACGAAAATAAAAAATCGGGCTTCATGGTGCACTGAATCAAGTTTAGAGGAAGCTTTGTGCCAAACTTAGTGTTCCAAATCGTTGCCGTTTTTACTCACACCCACACATACACCTACTCTTTCTTATTATTACAGGGTTTATGATAAAAATTCAATATCGAACATATTTCGGATTGCACAAAAAACCTCTAGACAGTACGGTATCGTCTTTATTCTATTAAAGGCGTCCTTGGTTGGTTTCATTTTTGGACGAGGGGAGAAACAGCGGAAATAAAACCGAAATGACGTGCAGCTCAGCTGGTGCCAATTTGTTATCGGCAGCACAAAAAAGTGGATAAATATTTGTCAGAGTTCTTACACGGAATATATAGAGGCAAGCAAGTTCTTTCAGCACTGGTGTAATCCACTATTTTACATGACATGGGACATCGTGCCTATACTACCACATCCAACAAAAGACAGAGCACGCCAGCACGCACATTCGTTTTTCATATCGGATATGGAACAGAGCTCCATTCATGTTTTATCTTACAACCAATAAACGTCAAGTGACACAATACACATAATCATGAAGATCATCTCATGAGAAGGGATTGATTTATTTGTCTTTGTTCAAGAATCATTTGCGAATTTGTTTAAGATTTTAATTTATCTTTGAATACTTTTAATTTATCCCGAAGATTTTCTAGAGGGCAGACTAATTATTTGGATTTCCTTCATTGGATGAAAGTAATTGATTCTATTTTTTTCTTACTGGCAGAAAATGAAATAAAATATGAATTATTGAGGATTTACTATCTTCAAAATCGCGTAATAGCTTTCAGTGAAAATTCTAATCCCAAACTAAGAATAAAGAGTGTTCACAAAATTTTTGTGAAATGTAGAAATCAGTTGATAGAATAGAAAATAGTAAAGTAATAAAACTTAAAAATTTCAACGATGTTTTCATTTTTTTGAATTAGAATCAATGTTCGTTGCTCAAACAAGTTGAACCATTGGAAAGAAAGTTCAACTAGTTGCCCTCATCAGTAAATGTTTTGAAATATATTCCCAATTTATCATAATCTATGATTTTCTCATTGACCACTTGATAGAAATTGAAATCAATGTTCGTTGTTGAAATGAACTGAGCGATTGAAATCGATGTTCAGTGTTATAATCATTAATAGATGTTCTAGATTATCATATTCTTCACTACTCATAATCTACGTTTTGGCTTTTTTTTTTTTTTTTTTTTGAGGATGAAGCCCACATAGGTCTGAGACCTGTGCGTGGTGGGTAATGAGTTGGATGATGGTGATTGATGAATTGGACCTACAGTTTTAGGTGGGTTCCGAACCACCGGGAAGTGATTTAATTATCTGATTCACTATTTTTCTCCAATATTATTCTCATTAGTGGAAGTTATCAACCAATTGGTAATAATAATGCTGTAAAAGCAAGAAGTTGCCAATTAAGCGATGATAGTATAAAATTGGAAGCGGTGATTGCTATCTTAAACACACGGTTATGAGGTGGTAGACATCCACAATGAAAAAGATGTTGTCACGACCGCATATATATCAAAACACGAGATATTATTGTTTTGACATCCAGTGAAACTAGAAATCAGGCAGAATTATTCTCTGCGATAGCATTTTTGCTTATACAATAAAATAATGTAGTTTTAAGAAAATAAAGTCTTTTTCATCAATTAATTTTTTTTTCTCTTTTAGTTTCTATTTTTCCATTACTTGAATCTCCCATTCTTGCTATTACCATTATTAGCTATTATCATTAAAAAGAAAACATTATATATTCGAAATTACTCATAGCTTGAAGGTTGCTGTTGAATTAATGTACTAACAGTTGATTACATAAATCATTTTTTATATTTCATTAGTATTTACTCATTACTGTTTAATTAATTCACCAGCATTCTTCACATCAATAGAGTCTTAATTATTATATTCTTAATCACCCATAAACTGAGGTTTACTAACTGTTCAATCTACTAGCAATTTATTACATCAATAGATTTTCCATGAATATTATATTCTTGAATACTCATTACCTGAGGTTATTGTTAAATTAATCAGCAAGAAATTTATAATATTAATAAATTAATCATATTATGTTAGTAAATTACTCATAACCTGAGGTTTACTGTTCAATATACAAGCAGTTTTGGACTTGAGTCTGTTGCGCCTTCACATTCGTTGTAAATTTGTCACAATAAATAAATAGTAATAAATTAATTACATCAATAGATTTTTATGAATATGATATTCTTGAATATTCATAACCTGAGGTTAAATTATTCTACAAGAAAGTATTTATCTTATCAATAGATTTTTTATATTATATCCATATTTATCTATAACCTGAGGTTCACTGGTTAATTAATTTACCGGGATTCGATTACATGAATAGATTTTCATATTATATTAGAAATAAATCATGACCTGAGATCAACTGTTAAATTAATTAATTAGGAATCCATTCTATTATATCTATATATTCGTTGATTTGAGCTCAACTCGGAAGAGAAACGACAAGAAATGATAGCAACTGGTGAACAACAAGTGATTGAACTGTTGAGGTTCCTATGGCTACAGCCGACAGAAGCTTAGGTGAGTGGGTTTGAAGTGGTTGGGTTGGGTCGGTGACATGCCAAAAAGGTCATACGACTGTGGCAAGGAGAGCTGCTGGAAACAAGCGGCTACAAGATGAATGGAGTGCAATAAAAAAGCCAATGTCGAACGTAGAACAAACTGCTGTCGCCAAGATTGATAATTCACCGACAAAGCCCGAATAGACTTTTCGCTTCTTTCTCCATTTGGATAACGCTCTTCTCTTATCCGTCTGGATATCTCTCAAGTAAGCATTAAATCCGGCACACATCACTACTTTCCGTGGAATCGTCTGAAAAGAGAAACAGAATTGAATCAATATTCTTGAAAGATGTAGTATTTTTTAGTGACACCAAGCTGTACTCTGTCAAACCATTTTTTGAAGTTTGATCTCGAAACACGTTTCTTATAAACGGTTTCTCAGTTGTTCAGTGAATCATTTAGCAGCTACTGATTCAATAGTGGACCTAAGGCTTGTTTCACACATACCCGGTAACCGGTATCGTTTACCCGGCATAATTAGTTTCAAAATCTACAAGTTGCAGCACCTTTTCTTTGGCAAATGCATTTGTAACATATGATTTCAAAAGTCGGGTAAGTGTGAATCGCTACATATGATACAATGTCTTTACAGCTGGGTAAAGAACATTGGTTACTCGACTGCCGGGTATGTGTGAGACAAGCCTTAGGGCCGCTATGGAATCAATAGCTACTGAAGCTACTGGAACCTTATTACGGAACGACTGAGAAACCTAGCATGAGACAGATTGAGAGCACATTCTTCAAATTTGAGATTTTTGTAGAGTATTTAACAAGTCCTGATAGACGAGTATCACATGCATTGCATAATAGAGCTTCAATAGTTGCGTTAATTTTAACGAATTAGCTACGGTTTGCTCACATAAACATGAATGTAACATAATATTCTATACATTTTTGAAAAATGGATCTCTATCATTTGTTTCAATTATACAATGTGTACTTGATCCCCTCAATTTCAGAAATCTATTCAGTGGGTCAACCATTAGTATGGACTTTCTTTGTAGTGGTGAAGGTGATATTGTGGAAGGTATCCATAATGAATAATAAGACGAAATTGTCATAGCCACATTTATTAAAATATATTGAGAAACTAGTTTTGGTTGTTATACCATTATTAATCTCAATCAAACTAAAACTAAAGTACAGAGAAGCTTGATACTGAACATGGAATGATACTATTGACTAATCGAGAAATAGGCTGACCTTCATCGAAGGTTGTCATCCTCCCACCAGAGGGCGTGACTTGTCAGCCAATCACAACCTTCAAGTTTTTCATGTTTCTTGATATCTGCTGTTTTCTTTCTTTCTTTTCCCCCCTTTTTTTTTATCTTCTTGTTTCTGCTGGTTAGAATTGGATTGCATTTCAAAAAAATGAATTATCATAGAATTATTAGATAGTTTAGACTTCTGTTTACATAAGTGACTTGATTGTATGAGAATTTGTTTGATTGTATTGCATATATCATTTTTATTATGGTACCCACGTTAAAAAGGTTATTATGCCATAAGACAATAAATGGACTAGTATAAAACGACCCTTCTCACACAGACCTGTGTCTGGGTGGGGAGTATATTCATAGTTTGTTTCTTTTTATATTATTTAATCTTGTTTTATTGAGAATAATTAATATGTTTCATTTCATTTCGATTAAGGTCAGCCTCTTTCTCGATTAGCCAATAGTATCATTCCATGTTCAGTATATATTATCAAGCTTCTCTGTACTTTAGTTTTAGTTTGATTTAGATTGATAACAACCGAAACTAGTTTCTCAATATTTTTTTTATAAATGTGGTTGTGACAATTTCGTCTTACTATTCATCATTAGTATGGAAAAGGATGGGGTGCCCTGAATATGTGCGGTGATGCCCTTATAAATCAACACAATTTCTTTTAACAATTCAATCCGCGACTACTCTTGATAATGATATTGTGGAGTCATTGATTTAATCATATTGCTACAATTTCTTTCTAAGTCATCCACCTTTTCCTTTTCAGTATTGTATGAGCATTGTTTCATCTTATAATGAGCTTCAATATCAAGATAATTCATTACAATCTACAATAATACTGTGTAGCCTAGCTGAAAAACATTAAAAATGAATTGAATTATTTTTGATTCGGCAGAGATTAGACAAAAATAAATTCATATAAGGTTCAAGGGAATTGTCTTTTTATTTATTGAAGGTCTGTTATTTTTTCGATGATTCACTGAATGACCATCGAGGTAATGCACTCAACTTTAGTCGTAGTTTTCATTTCGAAGTCTCTTGAGTTGAGGATTGTATTATTTAAACTATTTTATATATTGCTATGCGATAATTATTTCAAAGAATACGTATGTATAATGTAATACATTTTCGAATAAAAGCACTTGGAGTTTCCGACTCCATAGTGGTGCAAACTTCGTTTATTGTAACCCACCTCAAGTCAAACAAACCCCACAGAACTCCCTAATTTTCGAAGTCATCATATTAACACAATCAGCTGCCAATTCGATATCATTGATAATTGCACACAGAAGTGCTCAGTTCCGTCTAAGTTTGCAATAATCCCTTCTTAATCTAGCCTCATAATTATAATTGTAATGGGGATGATCCTATTATTGAGGAGTCGCTGTTGAATAGAGGTCAAGTTGAAACGATGAGATCAAGTTGACAGCGATAATGAAGTGAGTGAGTGAGTGAGTAAGTGAGAAAGTGAGTGAGTTTGGGAACCAGCAACGACAACGAGGTGCGTGATGGACGAGGGGCAATTGCTTGTTAGTTGCAAATAATGAAGCTGCCCCGTTGAGCTGAGCGGATTCACTCACACACTCTCACGCTTTCTCTCTTCCTCTCTCACTCTCTTATCTATTCTGGCCGTAGCAAAAGCACTCAAGTCCACAGCCTCAACCCCTCACTCTCCTTTCTCTGTTTTCCAGGAATGGAAATCCTTTTTCTGCTCGCTTTCCCTCTGAAATACGAGTGGCTCTCGCGAGCTCTCCGCTCTCACTAACCCTCTTTTCTTCTCCTTTCGCAGAAGAGCATTGTCTAATGAATAGGAACAAGACGACCTATCGAGCCCCCCCCCCCCCCCACCACCACACTCCTTGATTGTCGACAAGCAATCCGATTAACTTTTGATCTCTTACTTCTTTGCTTCTATCCAACAAAAATCATTAGCAGTAGCTCTATTGGCCACTACATCTGGCATCTCAAATAATAATTGATGAGTCCGCAGTCAATTAGGCAGCTTGTTGCCCAAAATTGATGATGGTTGCCTCCAGATTTGTGGTTTTGTGATTGATGAACGAAGGTTTGGACGCTCGATGAATAAACGATACTGAGAAGTAGTAGTAGTAGTAGAAAAAGAAGTAAAGTAGTAGTAGAAGTAGTAGTAGCAGTAGTAGTATGAATAGAATAGAAAAATCTTTTATTCATTCAAAATTATATAACCTTAAGCTAACCTGCAAGGTTGCTTGACAAGGTTCAATACAACAAATCAAATTTCTTTTTACTATAAAAATTTATGAAAGATTATTTTTACAATATTTAGAATTAAAAAAAAAATCAAATTAATACTGTTTTAAAATTACAAATGTTGGTTCAGCTCTCAATTACAACATAAAAAATAACTTCAATCAACCTGAATTAGTTATTTCTCCATTAAATGAAATTGCTTAGGAACAACTGAACTAAACATTATCTAACGTATAATGATTAAGCCAAACCTTTAAATTTCGTTTCAACAATTTCATATTGACAAACTTAGTGCAGCACTCAGGTAAATCATTAAATATTTTTGGAACAATATATGATAAATTATTCTTTGCAATATTATTATGTGCAAATGGAACAATATATCTCTCATTTCTCAAGCCATAACGGCTTTCTTTAAGAACTAAATACTTTTTACTAAAATAATTCTCCATTATTATTGTAAACAAAAATAAACCTTTAATACTTAAAACGTTACACCTGTTCAAGAGGTTTTCATATGGAATAATTCTAGGTGAATCACTAATCAAACATAAATTTTTTTTCTGAACACAAGTTATTCTTCTCAAATAAACATCACTGGCATAACCCCACCCTTGTAAACCATATCTCATGATAGACTCACCCAAAGCTATATACATCATCCTCTTTACTTTACTGGGAATCAAATCTTTCACATAATGCATTTTGGCTAAAACTTGTTTCAACCTGTTACAAACATTTTTAATGTGTATATCCCATCGAAAATAATTGTCTACTGTTACACCAAGATACTTGTATGAAGAACAGTTTAAGATAAATTGACAATCCCTAGTACAAAGATATATTTTTCTCTCTTGTAATTTGAAACATTCACAGCAATGGTACTTAATTTTTGGCTCTCTAATGCTACTCATATACGGTGTAGTTATATGTAACACCTTTGTTTTAACAACATTGATGTTCAAAAAATTATTGTGAGACCATTTCGCAAGAGTATTTGTATCATGTTGTAGCCGTATTTCTGCTGTTTCTAAAGACTTATGAGCAGTAATTAGTAAGATATCATCTGCAAACATGAATATTTTACAATGCTTCAAATATTCAGGTAAATCATTTGTGTAAAGTAAAAGTGCCTTGAGGCACTCCCACATCCGAAATCTTCTCTTGACTGAAATCACTAATTTTGACAATAAATTTTCTATTTGCAAGATAACTCTCAAATAATTTTAGTACCGGCCCACGTATACCTACATGAGACAACTTTTGTAATAAAATGTTATGATCTACAGTATCAAAAGCCTTTGAAAAATCTATAAACAGACACAGGTTATGTACATTATTATTCAAGTTTCCATTTATGTAATCTGAGAAATTTGATAACAATTTATTTGTACCTAGCCCTTTTATAGCCCATACTGAAACTTTATTTATTTGTACCTAGCCCATACTGAAACTCATTAATCACATTATGTAGTAGTAGTAGTAGTAGTAGTAGTAGTAGTAGAAGTAGTAATAGTAGTAGTAGTAGCAGTATTTTTAGTAGTACAGTAGTAGTGGTTAGTGGTAGATAACACATTTTTAAAAAACTATTTTTATTTCAGGCCTTATCCAACTATTAATTGACGGCCTATCCATCTGTACATTAAATTTTTATTTTTGAACACTGCAACCTTCATATCAGATCGGGATTTCCAATAAAATTGGTTTTGGAAAAATTCTAACACAGCAGCAGCGACACATCGAACTGAGTAGCTTTCAATTCAAATTTTAAGCAACTTGAACTGTATCATAGTTCATCAATTGCAAGGAAAATGTATTCCAATATGTATCCTTTATGTAAATTATACTCCACAGATTCTCTTAATCGATATGGGATTAACACTCACAATCTATACATCAATGTAAACTCAAATAGGGGAAGTTAAGCCTGTCGGTCCCAGTTGCCTAGAAACAGTCACGTTAGATGCCCTGAAGTTGTTCAGGTGCGACCTGAGAACTCTGACAGCAGACCTGAGCCAGCCAGGTCATACGATGTTATTTTTTTCGTATCATCCACCATCCACTTTTGGTTTCGTTGAATCAATCATTCTTCTTTTGTGGATGTTCTTTGCACTTTCGCCAATATTCTCTCATACTCTCCGATGTTGCCTTTCTCCTCTCCTCAGACGCTACAACTATTTACTATTTATTATTATTACTATTATTATTATTACTATTATTATTATTATTATTAATTCTACTTGATTTCGATCAATGAAATTGTTGGAGCTTGAACCTATGTGCATTCTACCATAAAGGTTGACTTAACTGTCAGCTGTAACGGAAAGTGCAAGGTCATTCCCTCTTTGAAAAATAGAACAATCGGATACCTTTTTTCGACGTTTTCTGATGAGAAATAGTTGAACCCCGAATAGAGATGTTGATAGATAACAGAGCAGTGACTGGGCCAAGTTTTCGTACAGCGTGTAGCGGAAAAGCGAGTAGGCGGAATGAGAAGTTGGATTTCCTGTCAAACAGAAAGCACAGCATTTGATGGAGCACTCTCCACAGTCATGATGGAAACTTTCGAATCTTTTCTTGGCTAACATCTGCGCTCCGCTGAGGTTCAGTCGACATAACATTCTTTTTTCATCAATGGGTTTTACAAATATAGCAAAGGTTGAATGTGCAAAACTAGCTTATGGTGAGAGCACCTTATTTTTCTCCAGTTACATTATAGTTATATTACTCGTATAACTTCTGTTGAGGATTACCCCGCTAACTGGATTTTACCCAAAATTGATAGTACTAAATAAATTAGTGAAAACCTTTATTGTACCTATTTATATTTTTAACTTCAAATCGATGCTTTTTTTTAAAAATCGATGTATTTTTTCGGAATGGATCAAATTCATCTTGAGCTTTTCGAAGATTCTTCAACTTAACGAAGACTTGAAATTTAGTTTAGGTTTATAAATACGGGCCTAATACATGATAAAATCATCATGAGTGTATGGAATTGAGCCTTTCTAGCATTTAGTTATTGAATTTTATTTGCAAGTAAAACAGTAACAACTGGAAATAGTTGTAGCACCTCGAAAAACGATGGAAAGTGTTCAGTTCAATAGTGTAACAACTCAAACTACTCTTATTAGAATTATTTCTTATGTAATCTACAACATAGATGTTGAAATCTGTTTTAAGATTGTTCAAGAATAATCTTCCACAGGAAGCAAGTGATTGAAACTGGTGTGTAGAGACCCAATTTGGAAAAAGTTCCATAGTGGTTTTTCTCAAAAGAGGATGCTTTCAAGATGTTAAAGTATTGTACTTGGGTAGCGAAATGTTATTTCTTTTTCCACAATTGAATTAGGGATTGATCATTGCTAGTAGTTTCCAAGGTAGGCCTAATCAAATACTTTCTAACCGTTTAGAAACAGCAAGATGTTGTCATAAGTACAAAAAATAATTTTTGCATAAAGAAAACTTCCTTTTATACTTACTAAGGTTGAAAATACCCTATAGTCTCAACTGCACCCAACAAATATATTTTCAATCTCATTCCATTCCACTTTAAATTGCTTGTAAAAGAGTTTTTGAAGAAGCTGCACAGTAGCTGATTCTCCAAGTTTTCAATCTATAATGTATGACATTCATATCAAAAATTTAAAATAACTTGTGAGTTCAATTGTCGCCAAAAACTAGTATATTAGAAATAAATTCAACTTTGAGCCCCATATTTCACAAAAAGATTGATGAAAAAAATTCTTATGGCAATAGATAACATTACAATAACTTAATAACATCCAATACTAGAGAATTCGGAAAAAAACTATGACCAAAAACCCAGCGCACAGCCTTTTGAGGTAGCTGACTGCTTTATAAGTCCTCAACGACACTGAACTGGTCAACAATTCAGTTGTGATCAATCTACAACAGTTATGATCAATCAGTCAACAGTAAGTTGTGAACAATCTAAAAACATCACCAACTATCTTTAAAAAAATAATCATGACAACATATAATTGATCAATTACGTTGTGATCTGAACACGTCATCGATTGCAATTGGAGTGGGAATCGTCGTCGAGAAGTACGACCAAGTGAAATGAGGACAGAAAAGAAAAAGAAGGAGAAGAGTATTTGATAATAGAGGCGCTGATTAAAAATGTGAAGAGTGCGCGCAGAAGGTCAAGAGTTCCATTACTTTGCAGCATGGTGCTTTTCACTTGGTTCCAATTTTCTTCACTCACTCACCAACTTTCTCCCCCCCTCTCCCCCTTTTAATAAACATCTTCTTCGCACCTTTTGTTGTTGACAGTGGAGAAAAGGAGGCAGGTTTGTAAGGAGTAGGCTACGACGAGTACAATGCCGAGTACTGTTTAGTAGGCCGGCTCGTTTACTATGCACACGATTTTCTTATTCTTCTCCTTCTCCTTCTCTTACTACTACTACCACCTCTACTACAACTACTACTCCCTCTTCTATTACTACTACTACTTATTTTCTACTACTTCTTCTTCTACTCCTCCTCCCACTATTTGTCAAACTGCTGGCAGCGCCGTTCGAGTAAAAATGAGCTCTTGTACCGTAAGGCCGCACTCTACTCTCTCACTCTAGCTTTCTCCCACCCTCTCTTTCATTCTCTCACACACTCTCTAATAGTCCTCAATTCCAATTCCCATCTTTATCCACTCCACCTTACACCCTCCTCATATTCTTGTCCTTTAACTTCCCATTCTTCAGCTGTGTTCAACCTAATGTCGAATCATCTCCCAAGCTTTTAACATTAATATTTGTAAGTAAGTTATTTTAGAGAAAATTTCAGTGGTTATAAATTATGCAACATAAGAAAAGTTTAAAATGAGAATACAATATGTAGGATCAGTAGAACTAGTAGCAGGTATCTGTTCAATCAGAAGAGATAAGCTGCGTTCTCGTAGTACCTGTTTGTAACGGTGACCGATTAGATTGGCCAGCAAAAAATACACTGTTCTCTGCTGTAAAGTCACTTCCCGTTGGTTCGGAACCCACCTAAAACTTGGGTTTCAGGGTTGAACAGAAGACATTTTAGTATTTAACATACGCATTTCTAACTTCATCATAATCCTCCCACATTAGGGTTCATGGAATTAGGAATCAATATTTAATTCAATTACCAATTTAGAAAGCTCTTTCTGATTAAATCCATTAACTTGATGAATTTGATGAATTCCTATGCAAAAGGCTTCTTCCTACGTTACAAAAGGGTCTGATAGGATGAGGTTGAACAGAAGACATTTTAGTATTGTACATACACATTTCCAACTTCATCATAATCCAAAATCATCAATCACCATCATCCAACTCATTACCCACGCACAGGTCTAAGACCTACGTGGGCTTCATCCTAAAAAAAACCGATGTTGATTTTGCGAAATCTCTCTATAACAAAACAAAAGTTATCAAATTTCACTAAACTAGCATATATAATTGATATATTGATTCAAAATTCCATGCACACTAATGTTGGATTCATAAAGTCTCATGAGTCTATTGATGAGTTGACATCGAGCTTTATAGCTAGCCTCACACAGCGATGACACGTTGAGAAACATACCTTCAATTCTACCACAAATAACATTTATTTTAGCTGTTCTCAGTAGTTGAATGGTCATTTCTCTAGTGTCATCTTATAGCAAATTAATTTGTATCTTACATATTGAAACAAAACTGAAGTTGTCAAATTTCACTAAACTAACAATTTGTGTCACAGGTTTAGTGTAGTACAGCCGAGGATGTGTTATTAAAACACAAAATCATGGTCCAGTGGCTTGAATTGTTAATTTAGTGAAATTTAACAACCTCTGTTTTGTTTCAATAATGAAAGATAAAAAAATTAATTTGATATAAGGTGGCACTGGAGAAATAACCATTCAACTACTGTGAACAGCTAAAGTAAATTTTATTTGTGGTAGAATTGAAGGTATGATTCGCAACATTTTTTCATCAGCATGGCTTTGTGATGATTATGAAGATCGATGTTAATTCATCAATAGACTTATGAGTCTTTATGAATCCAACATTAGGGTTCATGGAATTAGGAATCAATATTTAATTCAATTACCAATTTAGAAAGCTCTTTCTTATTAAATCCATTAACTTAATGAATTTGATGAATTCCTATGCAAAAGGCTTCTTTCTACGTTACAAAAGGGTCTGATAGGATGAGGTTGAACAGAAGGCATTTTAGTATTGAACATACGCATTTCTAACTTCATCATAACTGATATTCATGAAGAGTAACGTTTTTTTAATCATATTATAATCAAGGTATTTAAGCAGCTACTAGCTCAAAAATTGGTTTTTCAGTTTCTGTGCTGCTAGATGATGAATCCCTACAATATGCAATATGATGATGAATACAAAATAGTGTGATATTGAGATTGAGAACTATGAAGCATTCTAATTCAAAAATGAAAGTAATCATACATAAAGTCAAAGAATTAATAACCCGATAGATTGTCCCTACCGATAAAACAATGGAGCTGGCTGTTCAAAACAGAGCCTCTGGAGGCTATTTAAACAGATCTGTAATCGATATAAATCTGTATAATAAAGCTGTAATATATTTTTTGAACGATGTCTGAAAATTGAATGCAAAGAGGAAAAGAGTTATAAAATATTGATAAACAATTAATAGAATAGAAGATCAAAAAAATTGTCTGACACAAAATTACTTCATTCCTTTGAATATTGCACTCCTTCCCAGCAGTAATTCCAGTAATTTCCAGTAGTGATTCTTGTTTGTTTGGAGCTATTTGAAGTTACAGGTTATAATTTTTAAATTTAGAAATCATTAATGCAGTTTATACGGATTTGCATGGGTATAGAAGTGTGCATTATTTACTTAGGCCCTCACAGGTCTGAAATCTGTGCGTAAGTAATAAGTTCAATGATGGAGATTGATAAGTTGGACCAGTGGCGTACCGAGGTTTCAAGCGCCCTGGAGCAGAAGTGTCCCCCCCACAAAAAAAAAATCAGTCTCACACTCAACCACCCGATTGGGCTGATATTATTACAGTGGTTATTTAATGAATCAGCCGCTTTTTTCCCCGCCTCTAACTACGCCGTATTTGTCAGAGATGCACTCCAGTGAATGATTTTTCGCCAGGCCAGATTCTACTTTTATCAATTTCCGAACAGCTTGTTGAGGATTTTTTCACTTTTCTATAAATTTATTTACAGTTATTGTTTTAGAATGCAAGTTATTCCTATAGAAATTTTCTTATATTTTGGAAATTGGATTCAAAAGTGAAGAATTTCAGTCCTGTTCTTGTTAATATAAAAACCAATGAACTTCTAGAGGATTTATTTTTCCAGAATAAATTCATAGTCTTTATTCAATTACTTGGAATTGTTATACCTTCTGTCACCCAATATAAATTGTTTTTGCTTTGCTACTTTCGACTATTTGCTATTTTTGACTCGACCGTTTTGCATTCTGTCAGTTTGTAACGCATTTACGGCTGAACGTGTGAACCGATTTCTTTTAAATTTGACATGAATGTTCCTTTTAGTAATGCGCAGCGATGTATAAATACGGTTTTTTTAAATTGTGTTGCATTTTACCCTTTTGGCCTTCATTTTAGTGATACATTTTTTGTAAGTAAAAGGCAATTTTCTCTCAAGAAAGGTGCGCCCCACAGAGCCTTGCGCCCTGGAGCGACTGCTCCACTCGCTCCATTATCGGTACGCCACTGAGTTGGACCAACGTTTTTTAGGTGGGCCCCGAACCACCGGGAAGGGTTTTTGCAGCAGAGAACAGCTTTTTCTACTACCACGAAAAAATACACTGAATCAGCTTCCCTGAGGATGATAATCTTGTTGAACGAATTGAAAATACTTCACCCTCCAAGAAAAGCGATTTGTTATTTCTGCAGCCGAGTTTTGTCCAATTTATAGAGTGAACTGATAAGAAAGAAAAGTAATTGATTAAGGAAACGGTATGGGACTTCTTTTCAAGATAGACTCTCTTGCGCGCCGCCTTAAGCTATGTTTGATTGCAGGCGGGTGTGCATCTTGGAGGGGGTTTCAGGGGGGGACCATTGGTGAAGGTGGGTACGGGGTGGTTGATTGAAGGAAGCAGCAGCAGCTGCAGCAACATCTCAGCGAGACGACTGATGCGCAGAAATCCGTTCAGAGTGCAGATCAGAGCGGAACCTGTACTAGTAGTTTCGACCCGGTAAGGGTACTGCTTGGAATTAGCAGGGGAGTTCTCGTTGGCAGCAACGGGTGATGGTCGCAAGGGGTTGTTGGGGGGGAGGAGTGGTTGGGGGAATGATAAGGTGGGTGGGGGCCGGTTGGCAGCTCATCGATTGCTCGTTAGGCTCTGATTAGTGGGACATTAATCACTCCCCTCTCGACTCTCGACTACATTCCGTCGCTCCATCATTGCTGCTCGCTTCCACCTGTTGGGGAACAGGGAACAGTGAATAGTGAACAGGGGAACAGGGGAACACCACCTAGCCAACCGTATTGGGAAGCAAGCAGTCGAAGCCAGCCAGCCCCAGATCCGCTTCAAGTCACCGCACTGCTCTGTCCTCCATTAATGCTATTCCTATTCTACACTATTTATTCGTTATTTGAACAGTTCCCATAAAAACTAACACTGTGTCCCACAAAGATATTTTGAGAATTCCTTCTAGAGAGTTTAGTGTGTTAAACTGTATTCAAAATAGTATTCCTACTTCTATTGAAGAGAAACTTTCAAAAATGTTTTTTCCTGCTACATTCTATTACATTGCATTGTATACTGTCTAAATTTTATTATATATTATAGCCTTCTCTTCTTTTCAATTTTAAGAAATGTTTCCTTCCTGCTACATTCTATTACATTGCACTGTATGCAGGCTAAATTGTATTACATAATACAGCCTTCTCTATATAATATAGCCTTGGCGGCTCTGTTTGAGCGCTTTTCTGTTATAAGATAAGGCTCTGGCTGGTTTCGTTTTCTGCAGACTTGGGTTCGAATCCCATTCAAACAAAGATGTTTCTCGTCATTCACCTCATTACCCAATTACAAGTCTTTAGAATCATGTGGGCGTTAACCGCAATACAAATAAATATAAAAAATAAATTCTATACGATTTACAGTACAGTAAACCCCATTAAAACTCTGATTTTACTGTATATTGTTTTCATACATTGCATTATGTGTATATAGGCTACACAAATTATGTATCTAGAAACGTGGTGAAGCTTGAAATGTATTCACAAAGTACAATTTATGTATCTTGGAACGTGATGGAGCTGGAAGTGTTTCAGAGTATTATACCGTCAACTATCTGTATAATAAAATTACAAATGGCAAAATCATTTATGTAAATTTTTGTATCGTGTCACTTGATATTGATATCTAGGCAAAAGATGACGTCTCATTAACGAATATCTCTGTCATTTTTCCCCTTGATAACCAAATTCATTGTACAGATATTCATATTATATATTATTATTATTCAATGTTCAAAGATATTTCATATATTCCATGGACAATTTATATACTTTAATATTGTGTTGATAAATGCAAGGCCAATTAATTATACTAGTACATATTACATATTACAAGTACAATATTATGCTATATTTGAAAATACGTATGACTTTCTGGATCTTCGATACTAGAGTCAGCGGTTTCATCAATGTGTCCTGTCGCACTCACCACTCCAAGCTCCACTGTGTCTCAACCCATTTCACAGCATGTGTTTCATTTCGCAGCTATGTTCGACGTTGTAGTATCACAACTCCACTGTTCAAGCACCTTGGACGAGTTAGCGCTGATAATGACTGATAGAGTAGATTACTTCGAAAGCTCTGACTTATTTAGCAACTGATCCAGCTGAAAAATAAGTTTTACAAGAAACATTCCTAGACATCCCGCTATGAAGGTGTTGTAATTCAGGAAGTTTGTCAAGGAAGAAATGCTGTATTTCCCATCATCATGAAAGAAGTATTTTTTTCTAGAGTGAGCAGTAATTCTAAACATCCTTCATTTTGAAAACGAATATGTTTCGGAAGAAATAATCTATTTAAGCTATTCTCTTGCTCCCGCTGTGAAGGTGTTGAATTCAGTAGTATGTAAAAGGAAGAGAAACTGAATTTCCCATCCTCCAGGTAGAAGTATTTTTTCCAGAGTAAGCAATCATTCAAAAAAAATTTTTCAGGAAAGAAATGTTCTATCCTTGTAATTTTCCTGTTTTCTAGCCTCTTGAATGTTTTTTCCCGCTTTAATTTGAAATTCTTGTGCTACTACAATCTCAGAGATGAATTTAAGACTGAACATAGGAATACAGCGAGTTCCTTATCACTTTCATTATTTCTTCAGGGCTTAAAATATATAAATTTACAACATTTTTTATCAGCGACGATGTTATCTCTTTACGTAAAATTTCGAATAAGAATTCTTGAAAGTAAAGCTCTTTATTAATTGTAAACAAAACCCTTGAACATCCCTGGAGAACATAAAGGTCTGCAGTGCGTGCCTGAGATTCCTTGGTCCATCTCCATCGAAAGCTTCAACCTGAGTGTTATTTCAGAACGCTTTGCAGCTTCCCATTCTCTAACTAGGGGCAAAAGCGTTCCACTCTCACAACAACAGCCTAGGAATATCAAAGGAGCTCGTGCTTTGAGTTCATACTGGCATTCCATACATGGAATAACGTTCACATATGCATGGCGTGATAATGGAGAATTAAAATACATGAATATTCATTGTAGAAACATGAGTGAAGTACCAGCAGCTCAATACAGTGATAGATTAGTATTAAATCATTATGAATACATTGGAAAATAAATTGAAAATTTCTGTCACTTACTAGACAAGAAACTGAGAATTCAATGGAATCTCGTTTTTAATCGTTAATTAAAGTTTTGACGGTGATTAATCAGAACAACAGTATAAGCGTCACAAGGAGAAACTTAAGGGAAAAACTTTTAAGGGAAGTGATGGCCGCGAGCCGTAACAGGAACCTGTTCAATCAGATAGATAAGCTGCGTTCTCGTAGGTCCTGTTTGTAACGGTGACCGATTAGATTGGCCAGCAAAAAAAACACTGTTCTCTGCTGAAAATCACTTCCCGGTGGTTCGGAACCCACCTAAAACTGTAGGTCCAACTCATAAATCACCATCATCCAACTCATTACCCACGCACAGGTCTCAAACCTATGTGAGCTTCATCCTCAAAAAAAACTTGTACGTTTATTTCATAATGATTTGATACTAAATTATCACTGTATTGATTTGCTAGTACTTCACTCTTGTTCCTAGCTCCAAAGTTACTCCTTTCATAATCAGAGACGCTCTTCTCGGAAATTCAACTTTGCTCATTATTTTTATTACTAAGTAAAAGGTTCCAGTACTTCCAAGCTTTACACGAATAATAATTGCACCAAGGCTGGATAAGAAATCATCAGAAAATTCACTCTTCAAGCAAGATTGTGATTAATATCATACTCTGGAGATCATGAAAGCTCTCCATATAACAGGAACAAAATTTTTTCCTGGAACTGGGTAATGAACTTGTTAGCAATTATTTCTTTCCTTTGAAAGTATTTGCAGCATCCATATTCATTATTATTTTCTTCATTTTTATCATCTTCTGAACATCATATTCTTTTTCAGTCGTTTCTTCTCCATTGTTTTTTGTTCATGTACCGTTTAACATAAATTAATGTCAGCCCATCTCAAGAAGGTTCTAGACGTTTCTAGTGCTACATTTTGTCTTTCTTTACAAGCCAATTACACACTACTCTATATTGAAAGCAGGTAAGAATGTAGGGTAGTGTGAAACCGTCTCGAAAACTAAGCGACAAAACGAATCGCCTATACCCTCTTGAACTCAGCTTTAGTCTCTTCCTTTCCTATCACATTAAAATCTGATTTTTCTTTTGAATTCTCAAGACGTTTCAGTCATGGACAGTCAGTTTTAAAGAGTTGGCTAACCTCATGACTTTCGCTCTTGTGATTTCATTTTATCAGCTTTATAATCACTAACCTGGTGGATCGGAAACCAACTAAGATTGTACGTTCACCATGTTCCTCATAATATGGCTCAAACGGTGACGTAGAATAAATTACCGCTAAGAGTCTCTCCAACAAAAAATGGAATTGATTATAGCAACAGTGAGGGCCTTATTTATAATCGTTCCTTGACTCGAGAGAATCTTGAAATGCATTACAATAATGACATTTCAAAAGTCCCTTGATTCATAAGAAACTGATGGAATGTTCATAAATACGGGAAGAAAATTAGATGTTGACAAGCACTCCAATATTGTAATTCTTCCACCTCATTTCCACTAATGCTAAAACATTATTTTAAAAAAGTTTGCAATTATCATTATTTACGAAACCCTGATCTCACTAGTGATTGTAATTCCCAGATCAAGAATATTTTTATCACAGCATTAGAGTCACCAAAAATGACAACACAAAGCTCTCATGATTTCTTCTCTCGTGGCAATAACTTAGACAACCCTATTTCGGAGTTACACTGCTATCAAAGTTATTGTTCTCAAGTTATTAAAGTTTTGACGGTGATTAATCGGAACAACACTATAAGTGTTGAGAGAAAAATTAGAAATTGACAGGCACTTTAATGTTGTAACTCCTCCATTAACTCATTTTCATTAATGCTGAAACATTTGTAAATAGTTAACTTTTTCACTACATCTCTTAAACTGTCATTTTATTGCCAACAGGGTCCCAATTCTTTGCACCAGCGTTTTATGGGTCGCTAGTAATTTTGAAGCTCTAGTCTAATCATGTTATTAGAATTCATGCTGAGCTGTGCGCCATTGTGCGAGGGAGTGAGAGATTAGGGAGAAAGGCGAGTTTTTTGCAAATGGTCGCCGATGGACCACTTCGGGCTATTAAGACGTCGCTTCACAAAACGACGACGAAGAAGCCCGGCAATGTCTCAGCGCTTGTCACTGTCGGCTCCATTCGGCCAGCATTCCCTCTCTTTCTTCTCTGCTTCTCCTTCTCTCTCTTTCTTCCTTTCTTTTGCCTTTGCTCTCACAAGGATTTCCACTGCTTTACTTGGAAACTGCAACGCAGCACCACTGCCACAAAGCCAGTCCTTGGGAACTGACAACTTTTCAGTAAAGTCCATCCTAACTTCAAATGCAGCGCTAACAGTTCTCAAGTCAAATTTGATGCTAACCTGGAAGATTGAAGATAGTGGTTCAAAATTCACTTCAATATTTCTATTACAATATAGCAGTTATTGATTGAAAGAGTTCTTGGGAACCTCCTTACCAATAAATGTTAACGGTAAATAGATTAACTTTTTATGTGAATTCAACGACTTGCAGTCAAATATTCATTAAGAATAAATAAAATTTACTTACTCTGTAGGCCGAGCGCTTTCGAATCTTTGAGATCCGTTTTCAGAGGCCATGAGAGTCCTCTCAAAGACGGATCTCAAACATTCGAAAGCGCTCGGCCTACAGAGTAAGTAAATTTTATTTATTCTTAATGAATATTTGACTGCAAGTCGTTGAATTCACATAGAAAGTTAATATTAACAACGCAGTTCGTCATGGAACAAGAAATACAGGTAAATAGATGCTGTGCTGTACAGACCGACGTTTCAAGTACTAAACTGAAGTGATGACATGTCAAATTATTGTCTTATTATGGCGTGAACACACCACCTCCTCAGTCACGTATTATGCATGATACATATCGGCACATGCCAATTGATAATGATTGAGTTCATGGGAGTCTTCTCACTTACTGGTAAACAGCTGTTGTGCTGCACAGACCGATGTTCCCAAGAACGGCTACATAACACTCACCGGTAGAGTCTGGCGCATCTTTTGAAAGAATAATATTGTGCTCGGCTAGTGGATTTTCTGTAATAATTGATATTTACCATGGCACTCACGTTTACACTTAACATTGCTGAAGGTGAATTAAACAGAATAACTCACGATGGCTATATTACTATACTACTTATAATTTACGGACTTGCTATTTCCATTAGTATGGTATCAAGAATCAAGAATGTTTTATTGTCATACACATTTCAGCATTGACAAAAGTCACTATAACTAATGAATTTCATACACATATCGAAAAAGTATCTTTACTTGTGACGTGACTGAAACATTATAAAATTAAAAAAAAATTCGCAAAACATAAAAAAGAATTCTACCATAGAGTAACTAAACGTACAATAAATTTCCTTCGTTTAATATATCTCATACAATAAACTGAACCGTTGTATGAATAAATCTCTTCGTATTATTCAGCCGATGACGGCTGCCATTTTGGCCATTTTAAACAACGGTTTGTGCACCGTAGATTTTTTGGTGCAGAAAACGTTCATCGGTAAAGACTCAGACCGGAAATAGGTGAATTATTTATCGGTAAATGAACTGTCAAAAACTCCCAAAGACGCTGCTTAATTTCAATATAGCAGTTATTTCGGTTAGCAGTTATTGATTGAAAGAGTTCTTGGGAACCTTCTAATTTACCAATACCAACGGTAAATAGATTAACTTTTTATGTGAATCCAACGACTTGCAGTCAAATATTCATTAAGAATAAATAAAATTTACTTACTCTGTAGGCCGAGCGCTTTCGATTATAAATTTCCTTCGTTTAATATATATCATACAATAAACCGTTGTATGAATAAATCTTTCCGTATTATTCAGCCGATGCCATTTCGATGCCATTTTTTTATGGGCTGCCATTTTGAACATTTGAAACAACGGTTCATGCACCGTGGAGTTTCCGGTGCAGAAAACATTTATCGGCAAAGACTCAGACCGGAAGTAGGTGAATTATTTATCGGTAAATGAACTGTCAAAAACTCTCAAAGACGCTGCTTAATTTCATGCACCGGTGGTAACGGTAACATTTACCAGTTCTTGTTTAAATACTTGTTCTTTTTCCTTTTCATGTTCTTGGTCTTCTTCTACTTTTTCTGGCTCCCTTTTGTTCTCTTTTTCTTCTCCTCTTTCTTCTCTCCTTCTTCAACATTTTTCTCCTCATTCTTCTTCCTCTCCTCCATCAAACTCTCTAACGTTGGAGTTTTGTCAACAGATAACAGCAAATGGCTGTCTATTATTATTAACATAGAATAGACATGAACAATGCTGGTAAGAGTAATACAATCAAGCAGATTTATTGTAGTTTTCAATGCTTTATAAACTGCAAATTATTTTCAGTTTGCGTCTAACGGAGGTCACATCCAAAAGGAAATTTAAATTCCTGGATTTACGATCAGCGATCTGGGTTGTTAATATCAACTTTTAATGATAAATTCAACGACTCACAGTCAATTTTAATTGAGAATAAATAATATTTTTACTCAGTTCTTGCCAAAAGTGAGTAAAATACTATTTATTCTCAATTAAAATTGACTGTAAGTAGTATTCACCTTAAAAAGACAATTTAAGCTAAAAATCTGTGATCAAACGACGGAATAATGCCTGACGCATATAGAATCGCATCTTGTTTAAAAAAAAAATGTGACTGTGATATAAGAGCGTGGCCGATGTGTAATTTTTTTATTAAATTAAATACAATTAATACTGTTCTTTTTGTTTTGTATTTTCTTCTTTCTTATTCGCTGCATACGAAGCCCACATAAGTCTTAATCTTGTGCGAGGATAATGAGGCGAATAATGATATAATGATGTTATAAATGGACCTATAGCTTTAGGTGAGCTCCGAACAATAGGAAATATAATAATAAAGATGGCGATGTAATAGCAGCGGTTACTCTACCAAGCGTAGCACAAAACGCTTGTCACTGAGCATTTCGATCGCCCTGAATTCAATTATATTTAATTAATAAATTAACAAATCTAAATTGAAAAAAATTAATAAACTTCAATCGATAAAGCTCATCAATAGATTCCACTCTCAGAGAACAGCCCTGGTTTGATAAAAATTACTGAACTTTCATTATTCGCATCGGGTCTAACTGGTTAGCAGTCATCACTACACTAAGATAGCCGGAAAATTAATACGGTACTACAATATGAATAATATATTATCAAGGACAGCTATAATCGTAAAATTAAACTCATACACAGGAATAGTGTACGATAGATTAGAGCAGTCTGAATACAGTGTGAACAGCACCATTTTGCAGCATGCGTCCAATTTTGCGATGATGACTGGTTTCATTGTGCAAGTCCCTTGATGAAAAAAATAACTTTTGGAAATTTCCATCATGCTATGTTGAGATTCAGATAATTGTGAATAAAAACTGTTTGTGAGTAACAGATTGTTAGACAAGCACTAATTTCGATATAATTGCAATTTGAAATTTAAATATTGATGGTCAGTCATAAAATTATGAAAAAAAATGTTTGCAAAGTCTGTACTAACCTGAATATTATGGAGCTGGATTAAGTTCTACTTACTCACCAAACCATTAAGACCAAGAAAATAAGATAAGAGGTCAGGTCTCCAAAGCACCATTAAAAACAGAAGCATTCGCTTGACTGTCCCGCGAGACATTTGAGAAGTAGTTAACTTTCAGAAGTAATAACTCATTAGTGAGCGCAAATCAAGAAAAACGTTCAATGTGAGGAGAGAATGCTAGAGACAAAAATAGGTTGAGTTCCTGGGAGCCTTACCGGTAACCGGTGAATATTACCGCTGGCATGTGATTGGCCTATTTAAATTCATAGCTGTTAAAAAATTTGAAGGGACCAATCAGGCGCTACCAATAACATTAACTGATTACGGGTAAGACTCCCATGAACGCATCCGTTAATGTTGGTCGCCTTGTCACTAGATTCCAATTATTATTATTCTTTTATTATGTGTTTTGATGTATCTTATAAGAATATTAGACTTCATCTCATTCAATAAGATATAATATTTATCATTAATAAGGTTTTAAATAATCTTATTATCGGCAATTATACAACCTTTTCCAAACAAAAAATTCCTACAGCTGACCAAGGTTAATGAAATTGCTGGAAATTGAAATTGGAAAATTTGAAATTGTTGCATTATAGATTATTCAAAGATGAGACTCTATCTTATTCAATAAGATATGATAAATATATGACTTTAAATTGAAATATATGACGCCATTGGATTTGAAATTGTTTTGTCACAGATTATTCAAAGATAAGACTTTATCTTATTTAATAAGATATAATAAATATATGACTTTAAATTGAAATATATGACGCCATTGGATTTGAAATTGTTTTGTCACAGATTATTCAAAGATAAGACTTTATCTTATTCAATAAGATATACTGTAGTTTTCATATAACTTGGCAGCAGTATGCTTGGTTCAGATATAGCATGTCCCATTTGCTACACGCTGCCAAGTTATATGAATACTACAGTAATAAATATATGACTTTAAATTGAAATATATGACGCCATTGGATTTGAAATTGTTGTGTCATAGAATATTCAAAGATGAGACTTTATCTTATTCAATAAGATATAATGAATATATGACTTTATGCTCTTGAAACCAATTAAATCAATAAGATTTAATAATAATAATAATAATAATTTTAATAATAATAAAATATTATTAAAAACACATTTCCGACAATTATACCACCTTTATTGAACTGAAACTGAAATTTCCAACAGCTTTACAAGGTTGAAGATATTGTTGGATTTGGAGGGAAAGTGCGGATCATTGAACATTTCAGGAAGTAGCTATTTTATAGATATTGATGAATAGGGTGGTAAGTTTTCAAATGCTATTTTGAAAAAACAAATTTTAAAACTTTTATTTGGTTCCACATGATAATCAATATTTATTTATTTATCCATTCATTTATTCATTTTACACACACATACAAGCAAATTTACAGAGATGTAAGTGAAAAATAATAACAACAACAATAACAATATTAATAATAATAATAATAAATATAAGAGGCTAATTCGGGAATTGTAGTGCAAAATAGGGGAGGATTGTAAGCTCTTCCAACTATGGTTACCCATGTACTAGGAAAGCCTTCAATCCTTGAAAGGGAAGGTAAGGGATTATAGGAAAAGCTGAAGAGGTATGGGATATGTCGTGATAAAGAAAACATCGAGTCTCGGGCCGCTTTTATGAACGATCCTTCAGTTTATCTTGACTCGAAGGAATAATGAAATTACTGTAATCTATTTATATAGACAATTGAAGAGCCCTTCAAGTCAAGAGACTCTGAAGGAACCTTGAAAGTACGGGCATAATTCTCTTATTCATTGAAGTATATTGAGTTCATTGATTCACTATGAATTCTTTTTGTAAAATGATGCAAACCAATAGAAACTGAATACTTGAGATCTCCTTCCTACTTGAAATATTTAGATATTTTTTAGATCTTGACGAACTGCTTTGTTAATATTAACTTTTTAAGTGAATTCAACGACTTGCAGTCAAATTTTCATTAATAATAAGTAGAATTTACTTACTCTGTAGGCCGAACGTTTTCGAATCTTGGACATCCATTTTCAGAGGCCTTCTTGATCATCGATGTCTGCAATTCATTTTATAATTTGACAGCAAGTCGTTGAATTCACTTAAAAAGTTAATATTAACTAAGCAGTTCGTCATGGAACGAGAAATCCAGGAATAATAATTTCTTCATGGCGCTACCTACTAAAGCTGACTCAGCGCTTTGAGAAGAAATGACCTTGAATCTGATTGTATGGTTCTGATTATTTAAGTCACTTTATCATTCATAATTTAATCTTATCAAAACTATTATAACGACACCATTATTCGATCATAGATTCAGATTGAATCCAATCTCTAAGAAACCACGTGAAGAAAGTTGATACCACAATTAATTAATTTCGATATTTTACGATATTGAGCCACGGTTGAGAGAACTTTTACGAGAAAATTTTCGTTTAGAAAGTGTGGGGTGTTTTTTGGAGCCGGGAGAGAGAGAGAGAGAGACAGAGTGAGAGAGAGAGAGGGTGGAGAGTGAGAACGATTCAAAAAGCAACAAATTAATTGCATGGCAACCCGAAACGAGTTGAGCCGGGTCGGGTCTATTCCTCGGAAGGGGCTTCTATTCAATTAGTTTTGCTCAGACCTTAATGGATATAAATTTTGATATTAGTTAACGGGTAATGAGTGGTTCTGGGAAATGGCGCTCGAGGAGCCAGAGAGGGGAGGAGGATGGTAACTAATTTATTGGCAATTAAACGACATCAGATCGGTGCAAATTGCCAATAATTCCCACCGCTTGGACGGAAGATCCATGCCACCACTTGAGCCGTCAAGTTTTACAACTGTATGTTCCAATAGAACTCCAAACAACGTCTGGCCTACATTTAATGTGCCAGTTTGTACAACAAAGCACAATCAGACAATCAGTTACAACGCCCACTAGCTTATAAATTAATAATATATTCTATGGAGACCGTATTGATCGTAACTAATTGGAGCCTTGTATGTCAACTTTCTCTCCCAGGTTCGATTACAACCATAGCCAGTGGCACACTCAGGGGGGACTTTTGGGACATAATTCCCCCCCCCCCCCCCATCAGACCAGATGTCTTCATCATATTTTGATATTTTACGAAAAATTAAATGTGCAATATCAGGCTGATTAGTTGAGTGTTAGTAGGCTACATTTCATGATTTAATTTATCAATTTATCTTTTGTTTATTTATTTATTTACTCATTCAATATTTATGTATTAATTTATTTATTCATTTATTCATTTATTCATTTATTCATTTATTCATTTATTCATTTATTCATTTATTCATTTATTCATTTATTCATTTATTCATTTATTCATTTATTCATTTATTCATTTATTCATTTATTCATTTATTCATTTATTCATTTATTCATTTATTCATTTATTCATTTATTCATTTATTCATTTATTCATTTATTCATTTATTCATTTATTCATTTATTCATTTATTCATTTATTCATTTATTCATTTATTCATTTATTCATTTATTCATTTATTCATTTATTCATTTATTCATTTATTCATTTATTCATTTATTCATTTATTCATTTATTCATTTATTCATTTATTCATTTATTCATTTATTCATTTATTCATTTATTCATTTATTCATTTATTCATTTATTCATTTATTCATTTATTCATTTATTCATTTATTCATTTATTCATTTATTCATTTATTCATTTATTCATTTATTCATTTATTCATTTATTCATTTATTCATTTATTCATTTATTCATTTATTCATTTATTCATTTATTCATTTATTCATTTATTCATTTATTCATTTATTCATTTATTCATTTATTCATTTATTCATTTATTCATTTATTCATTCATTCATTCATTCATTCATTCATTCATTCATTCATTCATTCATTCATTCATTCATTCATTCATTCATTCATTCATTCATTCATTCATTCATTTATTCATTTATTCATTTATTCATTTATTCATTTATTCATTTATTCATTTATTCATTTATTCATTTATTCATTTATTCATTTATTCATTTATTCATTTATTCATTTATTCATTTATTCATTTATTCATTTATTCATTTATTCATTTATTCATTTATTCATTTATTCATTTATTCATTTATTCATTTATTCATTTATTCATTTATTCATTTATTCATTTATTCATTTATTCATTTATTCATTTATTCATTTATTCATTTATTCATTTATTCATTTATTCATTTATTCATTTATTCATTTATTCATTTATTCATTTATTCATTTATTCATTTATTCATTTATTCATTTATTCATTTATTCATTTATTCATTTATTCATTTATTCATTTATTCATTTATTCATTTATTCATTTATTCATTTATTCATTTATTCATTTATTCATTTATTCATTTATTCATTTATTCATTTATTCATTTATTCATTTATTCATTTATTCATTTATTCATTTATTCATTTATTCATTTATTCATTTATTCATTTATTCATTTATTCATTTATTCATTTATTCATTTATTCATTTATTCATTTATTCATTTATTCATTTATTCATTTATTCATTTATTCATTTATTCATTTATTCATTTATTCATTTATTCATTTATTCATTTATTCATTTATTCATTTATTTTATGATTTCAGAGTTGTTCAAATTGATGTTTTTATCAATATATTTACAACACTTCTAAGATGTTTCTTAGGAATGCCATGGATGGAAGTAGACGTGGCCCCGCTGCATTGAACATTCACCGGAAAATTGAAGTCACATAGTAAAGGTGTAAAGTCACATAGTAAGGTTGGTGCAGTTATAATATTAGTTATTTTGAATCCCTAGGGTTCCATTATGTGGTGGATTGAATGGACTTCATGTTAGAAGAACTTTAAAATTCATTAGAAATGGTTGAAAGACTTTAAATATTGTGATGGAGGTTATTTATAAAATATGCAAAAATCAGGAAAAGTTTGTAAGAAAATTGCCGGTTATTTGGAAATTATCCAGCACCTAGCTCACTTAGCTGCCTTCAATAGTCTAGGCAGGGGGCTGCGTACCCTTGACTCCTAGAGGAAAAAATTAAAAATTGAGTAAGCAGGCTCTCTTCAACCCGACTGACCCCAGAGATGAAGAAGGAGAGTTTGCATAGAAATTTCAAAATTATCAATTCTTGCCCTTTTTAGGTGAACAATTTGAAAGCTAATTGTAGATCCTGGATACTGACCTTTCCAGGCCAAGTAGCTCTTGAATTTTTGAAAATAATTTATTTCCTACCCAAACATTGAAAAACACTAAATTTTCAAGAATTGACAGTTTTTGGTGTATTTTTAAGGAATGTTTTGAAACCCTCTCACCACGCGTCTTGGGCCTAAACCCAAAAAAATGTATTAGGTTTCAAATTTTTCGGCCTAGTTGTTCTAAGAAAGGAGATTGAGAAGGGCGTGAACTGGTGGGTGATGGGCGGAAGGGAGGGTGGGAGGGCTGATCTTGCAAAAAAAGGTCGGCAACATAATCTTATACCGTCCTTCCGTACTTGGGCGAAGCTCCCTCTAAACCAAAAGTTTGTGCGCGCCCCTCACCATAGCAGAAAGCCACTTCGGGAATTCTCCTTAGATTTAGATTCAGATTCAGAAAGCTTTATTTGAGTAAAAGTACAATTATTTATATGGCTACTAACTACAACTTTACAATGAATGGCAAAACCTTGATTCATGGAAAGATAAAAGTTGGTACAAAATAGGTACAAAACGGTACGTTAAAACTGAAACTTTTACTTTGCATTGTATGTTAGATTAGTTGTTAAAAATGTCTACCTAATGAATTAAATGGAATATCTAGGTTATATTCACAAAAGGGTGAAGTCAGGGCAAAAGAGCTCTTTCTTACAGCCAACTTACCCATCAGATAGAGAGAACATTTAGATAGAGAGTACCTGATAGTGTAATTTATCGAATCTTTCGTCCCAGATTTTAAGCTGAAGACTTTTCCGGAACCATCTCAACTCTTCACCTGCGAGTTCAGACAGAATTGAATCACCGTTTCAATCGTCTCCCATTGAGCATGCGGAGCGAGGGACAAGTTACAAGTTCTCAAACTGAAGCTGGAAACATTAACAGAATTTATTAATTTCGAATTCCGGAAAGTGTTATTAATAGCTCTTTGAGGAATTCGAAATTGATAAATTAAGTTTCTGTATATTTGTCTATTTGTTAAATTGTCAGTTAATTCAAACTAGCTTGGAAACATCAATCCAATCAATCCTAGTCTTTTGTCCGCAATCAATATTTAGCTAAAACCTGAGACTGATATTCCATAATTTATGATTTAATAATGTCTATGATCATCTGTTCCACGGGAAAATGAAGTCGAGCTCAGCTTAAATATTGATGAGTCGGACAGATGTGGCCAATAGAGAGAAAGGTCGTCATGACTTTCTAGTTCACAGTCATCCCTTAGTCTGTAGCCAGCTGTTACAGTTCCACTTTTGTTTGATTCGAGCTTTGTTGACAGGTAGGCTTGTGAATCAACCCGACCCTCATATTATTTACTAAGAAGAATGCGCCTAACTCCATTTTCTCGAGGAATAACCCACAGAGTGTTTGTGACTCTCCTGGTTTCCATCTTGAATAAGACACACGTCTATTAATTCCAAATCACCATCATCCAACTCATTACCCACGCACAGGTCTCAGACCTGTGGGCTTCATCCTCAAAAAAAAAAAAGCAATTTTTGCATGCATGACAGCCTTACATTATTAATTTTTTGTATTGTGAAAAATCCGCATTTCAAATCGTCAATATCGTCAAGATGAACGATAAAGTTATTGTTTTCGACAATAGCACATTGAGGGGTCAAAGACGCCATAAGGGGTCAAATCAATGACAAAAACATAACTTCGAAAATTATTGATTTCTGGATATGATCAAAAACAAAGACAAATTCTAAAACGAATATCATTAACTTTTTATGGTAAATTCAACAAATTGCAGTTAATTTAAAAAAAATATTATTTATTCTCAATCAAAATTGACTGCAAGTCATTGAATTTAAAAAAGTTAATATTAACAACGCAGATCGTTATGGAACAAGAAATCCACGAATATCATTATTCACATTCCAATCATAATATCATTTTCAATTCAATTGCCCTGTTCTCAATAATAATTAAGAGATTATGTTTGTATCAGCAGGAGCCTGATAATATTACAATGCATTTTTACAAGATGCGCCATGGATTTCTCAGAACTTTCCAACATATTCATGAGTGATCATTGAGGGTTTGGTTAATCCAAAATTGGAGAATGATCAATAATTAACAGACTTTTAGTTCTATTCCTGATTCGAATCACCTGGAAACTCCGTGAAAGAGTTTTTTTTAATCCAGCCATTTATAAAGTTTCAGAATTAGCCATTAGGCTGACAAGCAAATGCGTTGGGCACTCCCACCTACTGCAAAGCTGCACGTGTGGATTAAAACCATTACGGGCACTGAATAAACTTTTCTCCACTCCTACTCTCCTGTACTTTTTGTACATCAACGCAGTCCTGTCCGATAATGGATTGTGACTTGAGCCTGCCAATGTTCAACTTTTATGCTTACCTTACTTTTTAACGTAATTTTATCAATCCTTCATTGCTTACATGAACAATAATTATTGTATTTTCTATTTATGGAAGGAATTTGAAAAAATAATAATATGTGAAACGGTAGGATATCTTGATCTCTTGAATATATCAGCAAGTAACACAAATATCGATTACGTGATATATCTATAAAATCACGGATTACACTGTTTTGAACACTAGGAAGTTAAGGTTTTCTATTGAATCACGTTTTCACGAATCATCATCTAAATAAACAAGATTTTTTTCAAAAAAAATTTCCGTGAACCAAAATATAATAACCAAAATTGGTAGGCTAAGTTTGCAACTTCCAGAAATCAGGCTATCCAAGTTTGAATTCAAAATATACTAAAGCTGACTAGCAATATTTAAAAAACTATAAATCTGTCTTACACGAGAATCATTATCGTATTCCAGTTGAAACCACGTGAACTGCTTCTTTTCATTCTTCATCAATTAATTATGAATACCTATTTTTGTTCACGAGCCAGTAAAGCTAATTAAACAAATGATTATGCTGTTTTTTGACCCGCTGCTAGCGCTCAAGCTTCGGCTTCTGTTGGGGGCGCCTAAAATACATCTTGTTCTATTTCGTTTCCTTTGCATTTGAATGTTACATGATTCATTTCTGGAAAATAATGCCTTTTATTATTTTCATGTTAAATTCCATTTTTTTATTCCAGAGACTGAAAAAAGTAAAATATTTATTTTTATTTGTAATACTGCCGGGTTTCCCTAGCTCCACACTTTTTACTTAGCACACTGCGCACTAGTTACAGAATTTTGGGGATTGCTTGAAATTACCGTATGTAACAATTAAACATACGGTAATTACGAGTCAAATCTCACACAATTCTTCAGCTTGTTTCTGGTAATGCTGGTGCATATTATGGCTCTGGTGGGCAAGTTGGTAAGAGTACTTGTCTTGGCTGGCTTCGTTTCCTGTAGCCTTGGGTTCAAATCACATTCAGCCATTGATGTTTCTCGTCATTCACTCATTCACCTCATTACCCACGCACTTCTCCGTACTCATATGGGCATTATCGACAATAAATTTAAAAAATGCTACTCTAAAAGTGCGGAGCTAGAAAAGCCCAGCTTTAGCTTGTATCACGGCGTTTGGCGTTCCAGCTCCTTTCAACTATTATGATATCGTGTTCCTAGATATTGTGTTTCTATATGCTATTAGTGTTCCTGGAATATCTTGGTTCGAAATCAAAAGGATTTATTTCAACCTTTGTTTTCTCTTGCCCTCTTTTTTAGAAGGAGAAGATTTTGAATCACTCTAAATCCCCCACCCCCCTCTTATCGTAGAACTATTTTTTAGAAGAAGCTGCACCCCTTTAACCTCCCCGCTCAACAACATACAATTGTTGAAAGTATAAGCAACGGTTAGTGACACTAGAACTAATTATTATTGCAGTGAGTTATTCTAAAATGGCGATGGAAAGGAGGTCACCGACATGATAACAGCTGTTTATTTTCAGAATGAATCGTGTGTTGAGTTTGCACGACAAAGCCAAATGCACACAACTGTGATGAGGGGGTGGTAATGTGCTGGGGGGGGGGGGGGAGATGGGTGGCATGTGAGACATCACGGCGGGGCGCGTACTGACTTGCTAATTAGCTAAAATACGTCTAGCTGCTAGTCAATAACAGGCTGTGTAGGCGAATGCTGTGAATAAACATGCGGTATAAACCCCTTCCCCCTTCCCCTTACCGATCCCCCAACAACTCCTCCCCCCACCTAACCATCACCAATGTGTGCGCTCACCTGAATAATGTACAAAATGTAACATGCGTGAAGGATGAAGGGGAAGAGAGGAGTGTACCGATTTCCTTCCTATGTTGCAAACAGCTTGCTTTCAATCCTTGCGTTCTACATGATTAAACAGTGGAAACCTTATCACTGATAGCTCTATTCAAATCTTAATGTTGTACTTGACCGAGTGACTGCTGCTGTATTCTGATGGCATAACATGGCAGCTCTACTTCGCATTTTTTCTGGAGGATGAAGCCCACCTAAGTTTGGGAAGTGATAGCCGCGAGCCGTAGCAGGTATCTGTTCAATCAGATAGAGATAAGTTGCGTTCTCGAAGGACCTGTTTGCAATGGTGACCGATTAGATTGGACAGCAAAAAAGACACTGTTCTCTGGTGTAAAATCACTTCCCGGTGGTTCGGAACCCACCTAAAACTGTAGGTCCAACTCATCCATCACCATCATCCAACTATAGGTCTGAGACCTATGTGGGCTTCATCCCCAAAAAAAAAGTCAGAGACTTGTGCGTTGGATAATGGTGTACCTACAATTTTAGGAGGGGTTTCAAACTACCGGGAAGTGATTTTACACCAGAGCAATTATTTATTTTTCCAAGGTTTTCACCTTTTTCTTTTGCATTCTTTTCATAATAGATTCATATTATTAATAATGAATTTCGATAGCTTTTCCTCTATTCCTTTTCAAGTGAACAGTCCTTGAAATTAACTGTTTCCTGTTCGTCGCCATAAGTTTTATTTCTATTGCTAAACAACTATTTTTCATGCTCTTTGATCTTTGAAATGATAATGTTGATGATGATGATTTTGTTGATAATGATGATGATGATGATGACAATATGTCTGGTAATATTTGGTGCTTTCTTTGTAGTGGCGAAGGTGATACTGTGGAAGGTATCCATAATGAATAATAGACGAAATTTTCACATTTATCAAAAATACTGAGAAACTAGTTTCGGTTGTTTCGATGGTTGGAAGCCATTCAATGTTTAGTTTATATTAAGCTAATCTGTACTTAAGTTCTAGTTTCTTTGAGATTGATAATGGTATAACAACGGAAACTAGTATCTCAGTATTTTTAATAAATGTGGTTGTGGCAATTTGGTCTTATTATTCATAAGTATATGGTAGTTCATGTAAATAGAAAGTTTAAACCTCCTAAACTTTAAACAACTAACCATGATTTGCTCCTGATGAATGGCAATTGATGATGATGATGATGATGATAGCGATGTTTAAAATAGTACTAGCAATACTCGGTAGTTTATGGAAATAGAAACTACCTTCTACTCCAAAACCTCTAAACCATTGAACCATCATTTGCCCCAGCCAATTGATAACTATAACAGACTGATAATTGACAGAATTTGAACCGTCCGTTATATTATTACATACATTGATGATCTAATTAGACAACGTTAAAAGAACGTATGTGATAGTAATCACACAAACTCATTGTAATCGATTAAATACATTTTATTGAAAGAACTTGAATAGAATAAGCAAACTTATAAACTAAAACTTATTGAATCATGAAAATTCAATCGACCACAGCATCAGTGAACAGTCGTAGTAGCATTTATAAAAGTAACAGCAATTGCGCTATATTAATTGAATACGTCGTTATGTTCATACATTTTTCACTGGTGATTATGATTTGTCCAAGCAACGTGACTTCTTGCTCCCTAAACAAACACAAACATGGCTTGTCATAAGTTTTATTTCTATTGCTACACAACTATTTTTCATGTTCCTTGTTTTTTTAAATATTAATGATGATAATTTTGTTGGGTTGCTATAAAGACTTAAGATAAATACGTTCTCATACACAAAGCTATTAGATCTGACACTATTGTACAACTGATTTGCGGTTCTGATAGGCAAAAGGACCCTCAAAGTCGAACCTGTACAGCCAGACCCTTTGTAAAGGTGAGAGTGGACTGTTGAACATGGAGTTTCAGAGTTTGTTTGGATGTGCTAACTCCGTTGGCTCAGTGAAGAAAATAATTGCTACCTAACTCACTCCTCGTTTGCGTAGTACGCTCTTTGGACCAAAACATAATGTTGAGGTCTGTAGAGTCACCTATATTCGAAATCGGCTATGATACATACATCATTGATTCGAACTTTCTTGTCATATACATACAACTTTGAATTTCAAATTTTTTCCAACCCCATCTCTGAATTGGCAAAGCCCTCTGTCACCGATAATGGTTCCCGATATCATCGATAGCTACATAAGTTATCACATTTGTACAGAACAACTTTAATGATTGCGGAAAAACATTTCTCATTTCTCGAAAAGCTTGAAGCCATATTTTCTCGAAATATCAGGAAATTTGTGCTATGAAGACTAAAGATAAATGCTTTCTCCTACACAAAGCTATTAGATCTGCTACAACTGATTTGCGGTTATGATAGGCAAAAGGGCCCTCGAAGCAGAAGCGGTTTGATTTATAACACACTCTGCGCACCCTCCTTCCACCATCAATAATCCAGTTCCTGTATTGTAAACGGGAAAATACGGAACGAGCCGTATTCTATCATACGGATGAAATTTGATAATCGATACAAGATGGAACATTTCAGGCTTAGAAGGAGCAAAGGAAGGGCTTTTGAGATATCAGGAACCAAGCTTATACCGTTTCTCATAGAATAAGGCACTTGAATTTTGTTATTTCAACGAGATTAGTACTCATCGGATTATTTGTACGAGTTCTTGATCGCCATGGGCCTTGATCTCGATAATATTGTTACGGCTTCAAGCACTAAAATAATGCTTGTAACACTTGAAAGTAACACGCAAACTTTATTACCTAATAAACTCAAAGCAGACATTGAAACGTAATTATCACACAAGAAAATCAAAGAAAAAACAGTTCAATAACATTCAATCAACAATGAATATTGTTACTCAAGAATATTGTCACACAAGAAAATCAATGGAGAAACAGTTTAATAACGTTCAACTAACAATGAATATTTTAATTACAATATTAACTACTTTACAATGCTAATTAACCCACGATCATGCGCGCTATTAGATTGAATCTAACATTTATAGCTCTTGGTATGAAATTTTTTATATTTCCTTTGCATGTGATTGATCTTCTAGATATTATCCTTTCTTGGGTATTTTGACCACCCTTTACGCTAGTGACTTTGATCCGGTGTGATGAAGGAAGGACACCAGGATCGCGTAAAGTGTTGGAAGTCAACGGATTGAATCTATAACAAGTCTCGAAGCCATTTATTGCTCTCCCAGAGCAATCTAGACACCCGCTTCACAAATAATATCAATAAACAAGTTAAGAGCTCATTTTCATACATTAATTTGCAACTTTTAACAATAATAACTACAATTTTAAGGCCAATTTCGAATGTTAGTTTCAATCCAAAGGCGTGTGTCCTCACAGAACTTTCCATAGCGTTAGTGATCCCGTGTTAATAACTTCAATTCGACGATCAATAACTTAAAAATAAATGTTTAATAGACTGTTCAATAACTCACCAAGTACTTACTAAGCTCACGGTTATCACACTAAAAACTCTGCAAAATTTTACTATGCACTGCATTGTACTGCCACTGAATGAAATGTCACATACGAACTTGTTGATATCTGAATAAAATCTGGCTAACTGCTGACAAGGACAGTCCTTTTATAAGTTTGTATTGCTCCAGAGAGTTCTATTCTAGATCCTTTTCTATTGACAGAATATTATCAAAGTAGATGAGCTGTCATCTAAGATACCCTCGTGGATACTAGAAGCACATTTGACAAGAGTGAAAGAGAGAGTCAAAACCAAGAAAGAAACAATGAACTTTGATTTGTTTATTTAATGGATCTTGTGCAAATAGAGCGATGCTATGCTCGTCCAAACAAAGTTTTAATACAAGCTATTAATCAGCATTTCCGGCTTATCGTTACAATACATAGTATGTATTTAAGGAGATGACAAGTCTAGTGCTTTACTTGCTATTTAGTGGGGCATCATAATTATTCTTTTTAAATTCAACAATCAAATGACTCGGTGTTTTCTATTTAATAATATGTTTGTAATGTTTGAGTTTACATCAATAAACTCCTTTGGATGTGCTTTCCATCATCCAGAGAAATTATTATTATTTTGCCAGTCGACTGATTTCTATATCTCTTAAATTTTTTCCATAGTTTTCCTAGTTATATCAAACATCTAACATTTATGCCCAATGCACCGCTTCTATAACTTCTTTCTCAGTCACACCTTCAATGAACGAGAAGTTTTGGATTGACAGATCAAAAGTAATGCCAGGTAGATAGCACCTCACTGATGAATAAAGCTGATAATAACTACAGATGAATAGAAATACAATATTTTATGTTATGGTGCCATTTACACGAATATTCTACCATTTTTATAGCAAGTACATGTCATGTAATGATGTGATTTCCAAGAATATGTTTCCATCTTTTCAGTAGTGTATCGTCTTTCTTTGTCAAATTATGCTCGTGCAGGCTTCCCGGTAAAAAAGAAATCCACTACATGATTTATAATAGTATAACAGAAAGAGCCAAAAACCCATCGAGACCTATTGCTATTTCAATATTCTACTTCGTGATCTCGAACATTATCATAAACTTGTCTACCAATCTGAGGGATATTTTTGTAATGCCATCCAGTTTTTTGATGGGAAATTGCGAAATGAACGGAGCCAATATACTGCGTTATCGTTTGGGGTTTGCTTACAGGGGGGGAGGGAGGTGGTTCGTGTAGAGTTTCCAGTCCATTATTTTTGTTTTGACGTGAGGCCTTCCTACTGTGTGCACATAGTTGAAAAAGAAGAAGATTGCATCGTCGGCCCGATAGGTCCGAGGTCTGTGACATCGCTCCTCTTTTGGAGGAACATTCAGCTTTCTTTTTCTTTCCTCTCTTTCCCCCTTTTGTTGTTTTCCCCCATCCCTCCACTCAATCGTAAACGGGACAACGGCACGAATCTCAACCACCCACTTCCGGGGGTAACATCTCTCGAGCTCATCTAATATCTGTTTATTTTTGGAAGAAGGGGTTTGTTTACGGGTGGAAGTTTTGGTTTGGGGAAGAACATTTTCTTGCTTCCACGTGCCAGCGTGCCCCCACTGCCCCCCTTTCAACGGCTCGTTTCCAAAATTCTCGAGATTTCCTTCAACTCCACGTGGGGGCCACGTGTCCTTCTTCCGGAAGTCCTCATCTCGTCTGCCATCAATGCTTTTTTCATTTGAGAGCGCTATTAATTGTAGTTGATATCTCCACTTTCAAGCCAACTTGGGCTGAGAGGAAATCTCTGCTAAGTTAAGTTGGAACATTTTCCGGCCCCTCTCCGTTCTCATGTCAATCTCTCGTGTTATCTCCCTCATCTTATTGAGGTCACAATTTCTAATGTTTATTTCATGTCAGCCCTCCTCCAACTGAGGTTGTTGACCCCGTTCTTCACGTTCGTTTATTCAACTGATGGAAATTGCCTATCTAGTAGGCCTACTGTGCTTTCTTCACGAAATGGCTTTTGTCATCAACTCCCTCACTGAATGAGCTTGAGTTTCAGGTCAACATAACATGCCAATATAATTTCTTGCCTATTGAAATTCTGTTGTTTATTTCCATCTCCCTATTGGTTTCAATTAATATCCCTAAGAGTTTGATATTCCTTTTATACTTCAATGGAAAGATTGAAATTTCCAGTTAAGGAATACAATTGAAAGAAACTATCAACTTACTTCAAATTTTGATGATGTGATGTGGTTCATTCTCTAAAACGTGTTGCATAATCTAATTACTAGTATTCTTCAACTTTGTCTTCGATAATTTTCAATTTTATTTTGGAAAATGAAATACAGTCTTTCCGACTTTCCTATTCGTAACATCTGTAGAATGAAATTCGAACACGTTTCCAACTTTGAATTTTTGAGCATATTTATTTGTCCGTGAGCATATCTATCCTTCACAACAAATAATTGGGTTAATAAACCTGTACTGGAATTCATAATTGACTTTTCCATGTTTTTTTATTAGTCTAGTCTCTTTTAATACATTTATAACAAGTTATTTTATTATATTAATCATTTCCATTTAAGTGAGTTTCCCACTTTGAATCATGAAAATTGATTCAGCCTCAAATTGAAGCGATCAAATTAATATCACGTGCATTTTTTGATTTACTATAGAAAGAAAGAAACCAAAGAGGAAGATAAAAATAAATTTATCGCAGAAAAAAGTGCAAGACACACAAGTTTAATCAAAATAAACATAGTAATAGATAAAAAATTAGTTCAGACTAAGATAAGTCAAGTTATCTATGAAAATAGAGCCAAAGCTTGGTTAAAAAATAAACAGTGTAGACTGAGATAAGTCGAAATGACTATCAAAATAGTACAAAACCAAGGTTACACTAATGGGCGGGTGCATATTTTGAAGAGATCTCAGAATAAAGTCAGTCAAAACAGATAACGTTTTTGCTCCTCTATTACAATTTCAAGTAGGATCAACAGAAGTTCGGTATAATAATACAGTTCCTTTTCCGAAGAATCAGCTCCATCAGGCTCTGTATTCCACTCCTATTATACAGAGAACCCTCTAGTTCAAGTATTGTTAGAATTCATCACTTCAATGACCAGTCCTCTGAAAGCTATTCTCAGATATCTTCAGGTCCAAAATCATATGAGTTATTGAAGTACATGAGCAGTCTCCAATTTTTCGAGTCGTATTGACATCATACTCAATTTTCTTAATACTAGAATATTGATGAGATGTGTTAGAGGTGTGTTGAGCCTTTCAGTACTCTACACAAGTGATTCCCACCTCACAAAATTATCACTTATGAGTCTTTACACACTCCAAAATTGACAAAAATGTCCGTAATTACATAAACATGATTAAGTGATATTAGAAACATTTTCAAGTGATTGACCGGAATTATCAGGAATGATAATTTTATAAATAGAGTTAATGAATGATAAGACGAAGTTAAACAAACATAGGCTTGTTTGAGACAGATAATGGTTTAACAACTGAAACTAGTATCTCACTATTTTTAATAAATGTGGTTGTGACAACTTCGTCTTATTATTCATTATGGATATCTTCCTCAATATCACCTTCACCACTACAAAGAAATATATATAGAATTTTGTAAGTAATTGTATTTATCAATAATTTCTTACTTTCTGTTGCAATTGGCTTCCCTCGGACAGGTAGACCCTTCAAAATGGTACCTATGATAACCTTATTTTGATGTATTATAATTATAGCCTATATCATGATTATAATAACCTGACAAACTTGAAAAAATTACTATTCACCTATATAAAATTACCTACAATAAGCTTATTTTGATGTACTGTATTATAATATTATATATCATGATTATAATAACCTCACAAACTCAAGAAAATTACTATTTAATTGTTTGAAATTACCTATAATAACCTTATTATGATGTATTACAATTATCATTTTATATCATGATTATAATAACCTGACAATCTCGAGAAAAATTGACATTTAATCATAAGAAATGGTCCCAGACAGATAGCACAAACATTCGTTTTGATAATAGACTAATATTTTCAAAATCTCTTTGATAAATGAGGTCAAAGTAAGAATAGTGATTCAAGAATCAGGATTATGTTTGAAATATGACAAATTTATCCGAATGACAATGCAGAGAAAGATGCTGGAAGTGGTGTAAGCAGATCGAGCACTAGGAAATAGCGACCCATGCCGTAAAACTTCCAGCAGTCCTCATGAATTTCAAAACAGGTGAATACAAGCAGCAGTCGTGTTTTATCTCTTTTTCTAGTTTCAAACTATCATTGCATGTGCACTGCAATCGATCATAAAACTCATCGATCGATAAATTTGATCGTCCGGAATCTTTTTACGTCTCAGATTTTATTGGGTTGAAACAATGTAATTGATGGCCCCTGTTTCTATTAATCTAATAGTTATTACTCGCAGCATCGAAATTTCAATAATTGATTTTTCTTCACACGATATTGAACAAACCATTAAATTATATTCAGTATCTGAGCTTCAGTATTCTACCGCCAATTCAATTAATTCATTTTGAAAACCATCCAAAAACCTTGGAATATGATGCATGTTCTGGTTCAATAAGCAGGCATAAAGGGCAAGTTTAGTGCAGACATATGCGTAGGTTATTGTAAATGGCTTGAACTATATATTTTGCTATATATATTAAAGCTATATATTTCTTCAATGAATTGGTTGCAAGTATTGAAAATAATAATAATAATAATGGTAAACATAATAATAATAATAATAATTGGTCACTGAAATCTGCTTTTGCAAGTTTCCTGGTTAGAGGGAAACAATTTATATTTTCCTATTTTACAATTTAGGTCATCGTAAGATCATGATAGTAAGTGTAAAAAAATAAAATATTTCGACTCACTGCTAGCGCACAAGCTTCAAGTTTATGCCAGCTTCAACTCATCTGAATGAATTCAGGGATTCAATTAAGGGATTCTAAAAAGATAGGCTTAAGATTATTGTATTTTTTAATATATTGTAAAGGCATTTATTATATTATAAGTCTATTAAGAAACGTATTGTCTACATGATTTATATTGTTGTTGGAATTAGAATAAAAAATTAAATTGAATAATCAGACTAGCATTTGTCACAACCACATGTATTGATAACAGTGAGAGACTAGTTTCAGTTGTTACACCATTATCAATCTCAATCAAACTGAAACAGTTTTAGTTTGATTGAGATTGATAATGGTGTAACAATCGAAACTTTTATCTCACTGTTTTCAATAAAAGTGGTTGTGAGTTGTAAGAACTACAGATCTTATTATTCATTATGAATATCTTCCACAATATCACCTTCGCCACTACAAAGAAAATATATCTCCTCCTTTATCCTCATTTCGGTCCTTTGTATTCAAAAAACTGTAGGTTTACAGTACAACTCCGATGTAAAAGGAACTTGTCCTTCATACTTGAAAACTGTAGGCATAACTCAACACATGGTTTCAATCTATATACAACTATTTGAATAGATCCCAATCAGGTGAGATGGAAACATATTTTTAATTCCTCACGGCATGGTAATGTGGAGATCTCGCCAGTAAAATCTATAAACTGTAAAAGAATAGGAATAAACATAGGCTACTCTTTTATTAGAACAATCGTTTTAAATAGTTACTATTAGCTTAAAATCTATAAACTGTGAGAGAGTGGATAGGCAGGCCACTCTTTAAGTAAAGAAATCTTTTTTGAAAGTTAGTATTAGGTATTAGGAGCTGCTATTGTTTATATACGATTAATTTTATTTCTCCTTGCTTAATCAATATTATTGGCAAGAATAATATCAATAAATAAACATGTTTTTGTGATGCCAAGTTTGGAACTCAGTTCCATCTTGTTTCATCACAGTTTCATCAGAAATCTAGTCCCATTCTTGATCTAGAAACTTTCATTACACGGTAGAGGAATCACCAATTAGAGTCCATTTCCCACAGAGACAAGATGGCTATGTCTGGCTACTATCAGACATGGCGATGGCAGATACACCTAAGCCTCTGGGGCCCTCTTTCTTTAAGTAGGCCTGAGTTTCTTATCTTTATTTGCAAGTTTGAGCTCTTTTGAGGATCTCTTTGAATAGGGGTTGAGAACAGTGCCTTTACTGCCTCAGCCTAGTAATAAGTCTGGGCAGATTTTCCAAAAAATCTTGACTGCTACGATCAGTGACATGAACGCTCGGTGACAAAACGCTCGGTGCTCATTGTTGGGCTGAATTACGACTAAATACGACACAAATTGAACAGTCTGATGTCCAGTTTCTCTGTCGCTCAACTGTTTACTCAGTTCAGTAGCTACAGATTCAATAGCGGCTGAGGCTTATTTCACACCTAACTGGCATCGAGTAACCGGCGTCGTTTACCCGGCGTAATTACATTGTAGCATATGGTTTCAAAAATCAGGTTAGTGTGAAGCGCTCCATATGATACAGTGTCCCTGAAGCCGGGTAAACGACACCGGTTACCCAATGCCGGTTATGTGTGAAGCAAGTCGAAGTGCCGCTGTGGAATGTGTAGCTACTGAATGATTTATTGAACAACTGAGAAAGCAGGCATGAATGTTATTTAGCGAGAAATGCTTTTCTAACACTTGGAATTAGAAAAGCTCAGTTCAAACTTGAAATTGCATTGAAATAGCAATTTGAATAACGAGGGTGTATGACAATTGAAAATTGTAAAACAAAATTGATAAATAAAGGAAATAATCTGAAACAGATTAATCTAATAAATTTACATTAGGCATGACGATGCTTTTTTTGTAGAGTACGTCTTGGAGACTCCAGTTAAGTAGTATAGGACAAATCAGATTAACAATTTCGCTATCTTATACACTAGTTACCATAATTACTCTGTCAATTAGTTGAGGTGAGGCTCAATTTTAATATGGAAGGAACTCTTGTACACTATAAAAATCTTCATCAACTGAATGTTGTGTGCTTTTAAATTTCAAATTAAAATAGCCAGAATTTATGAAAAGCAAATATTGAAAGTAAAACATGATTGAATAATGAATAGAATAATTTGAAACAGCATCGTTCAATTTGTACTATGTATGGCGATGTTGTGTGTAATGCTGTTACTGTGACGTTGATAATAAATCTGCAGTTAATGGAGTGAAGAGCAATAAGCAGACTTTCCTGATCCGAGAACAAAAACAGAGAAGTTTAGACAGTGAACGAGAAGGAGGAGGAGGATGAGCAGAAAGACAGGAAGTGGAAAGGAGAAGTTGAAGAAGAAGCGGATTATTGACAAGTTATACTCGAGGGAGATAAGGAAAGGGATTAGAAAAAGAGGACAGAAGACTCTTTGTCGGGCAGAGGAGAGAGAGAGAGAGCGAGTGAGAGAGTGAGTGAGAAAGACAAATAGACGATGGTATATTGACCAGAAGAATCAGGGAATTAAGGAGAGAGGGCGTGCTTGAACCAGATAAAGTCCACTTTCTCAAGGGACTTGGCTTTTAGTCTGTCACTCGTTCGAGACAGATGCACGCGATGAAGACAAACCACTGAGCTGAGAATCAGGGAAACCACCACCAAAGCTTATAAAGCCAACGATGCTATGAAATTGCCGAGCTTACTTCTACAATGATCAAATCCTGTTAATGAACTAGACGGATTTCATTGCTTGGTTTTGTTCTGCTACTTCGTAGGTCAACTACAGTTTCGTAACCCATCAACTCTTGAAGAGTGACTTCAATCAAAGAAATGCAGTTCAAACTATATTACACAAGGTTGGTTCCGCTAACAGTTGAGTCAATAGATCAATTGACTAAATTAACAGTGATAAGAGTCAACTATCATCAAATAATAATATACTACTACCAGTCAGTATAAATATAATGGTTTGAGAAGAATATTAATTAAATTACAGCCAGTGTTAGGAGATGACAGATTTAGTTCTTGGTATCTATGTTTCAGGTAAAAAATAATTGGTGGGTTATTAATGTATGTAATCATCGTTGGCATAGTTGGAAGAAACTGCCTTCTTTTAATGATTATATATTTTTTCTTCTCTTCATTATAATACTACAGTGGAACCTTGATAAATCGAATCTCAAGGGGAACGGCAAAAAAATATATTTTTTCTTCTCTTCATTATAATACTACAGTGGAACCTTGATAAATCGAATCTCAAGGGGAACGGCAAAAATTTGATTTATCAAGGATTTCGATTTATTGAGGTTCGATTTATCAAGGTCCATCTTAAAATACTTCGATTTATAGAGGTTCAAAACACTTACCTTTTCAGAATCTTATACAATAAGCATGCAACTTCGATTTACTAAGGTTCTCTTATTACAACTTCGATTTATAAAGGTCCGAAAACTGCAAAACTTCGAATAATAAAGGGTTTTCTGCCGAACCTTCGAATTATAGAGGTTAGTATTAAAGCTCAATAGATCCAAAAACTTCGATTTATTAAGGTAATATCCATGAAATCTTCGATTTATAAAGGTAAAATAACATGGTGATAGGATAGCAAGTTCTAGGGGAATTGGAAAAATTCGATTTATCAAGGATTTCGATTTATTGAGGTTCGATCTATCAAGGTTCTACTGTAATTCTTTTGTTCCGTGTCACAATGATTGTAATATGCTTTTGTTCTATTTTGTTGCAATAGGCTTAAGCCTGGCAACAGTCATCAATGAAAACAATCAATCAATCAATCTTTTACCAATAAACTACCCCACCAACTACCTACCAACTACCCTGTAAACTGAGTCTATAATTTTTTATTGATGGTGCTGCCCATGAGTCTGAAGACTTGTGCATGGGTAATGAGGTGAATGATGAACTTATTGATATGCTAGTGCTGAGAGTATTTAAATTAGACAATTATTGATTGTAATTATGTAATCATTTATCGGCATAGTTGGACTATCCTTGCTCAAACTACCCCCTCAGGCCTTGAAGATGGGTTTTAACAGCTCGAAAACGTTCGGCCTACAGAGTAAGTAAAATACTACTTATTCTTAATATAAATTTGACTGCAAGTCGTTTAATTCACTTAAAAAGTTAAGTATAAATTGAATATTATAGTCATTGTACATGGTTAGTAGAGTTGACAGATACAGTTCTTAGTAACTATGGTGAGCAGGGGTGTTCTTCCAACTATGTCATCAAGTGATTACATTAAATTATCAAATTTAAATACTCTCAGCACTACCGCATCGATAAGTTACCCTATTTTTTCAATAGAGAGTTTGAGCAAAACTGTGTTAACTTTAACGCTAATTCAAACACGACCACTCTATGCGCCTGCTTGCTCTGAATACAATATACCGTAGAACAGCCAACAGAATAGTCAAGTTAGAATTAACGTTATAGTTAGCGTAGCTCTGAACAAACTTTCAGTCAACTAAATAGTGTAATTTATATGTGTATTACTGAGAGTATTTCAATTTAATAATAATTAAATGTAATTACTTGTTGGCAGAGTTGAAAAAAATACCCCTGCAGAACATAGTGAGAACTAAATCTGTAATCTCTATCAACCATATTCAATAGCTTTAGTGAAATTATTTTTCATAACTGATATAGTGACACTGATAGTAGCCTATATAATGTATATGGATAATGGTTGACTCTAACTACGCTACAATAGCGTAGCTCTGCTCAAACTAATAAATTCAAACTAAAACTCAAATAGTAAAGAATTTATTACAACGCTTATCCACTTAATATTAGAATTATATTAGGGATAAGATAAATTTAGCGAGTTACTGGATTCTAAAAACGAATTATAAATGTCAATGCATAAGCTACGGGTACAGTAGAAACAATTAGTCTGGGCGCGTGGCTCTGGTTTCACTACTAGCCATCCTGTTAAAAGTTGACTAGTTGACCTTGAAGACATCTGCAGCATCGCACGGGTCACATGTTTTTAGAAATGAGCGATAAACACTCCCCTCGCCATGGCTGACTACCAAACGGCCGTGCACCCAGACTAATTGTTTCTACTGTACTGAGTAGGCATTTTTAAGATGAAAATTTCAAAAAAAGGAAACAAAAATCGTGGCATTTTATTGGAAGTAAGCAAATAATTATTTTACGGGTTCACAAGGTTCAAAATAGTCATGGCAATATGATTGATATTAATACAAGTAAGGAGTTTCGAATATATAGGATGCGACACTATGATCAAGATGACGTTCAAAAAGTATTTCAAAGTTCAGCTCGGTAGGTGGTGCAGTAACTAGGTCCCTGCAAAGCAAAATTCAGTACGTTTTACAAAATCACGCGAGCAAGCCCATCAAGAGATATTAAGTTAAAAAAGTAAGTACAGTGATGTACTTGAATTAAAATAGAATTTAAATAGTTTAAACTCAAATATAATCATTTTTATAAGTAAAGTACTACTTTGAAAGCTCTTTTCCACTCTGATTTAGTTCTGAAAGTTGGATACATTGAAGCACATCTCACCTGGCACTTCTAATCTGAATGTAATCCCCATGCATCAGGTGTTGAGTCAAAACCAACACTGAACCACTAGATATTATTATACATAATAATGTTTTATCACTGTATAAACATGAAGATGTAGTCATATCAGCCACAATACCCTAGTGACACGTTAGTAAATGCTTCGGGGCCACACACTCACCAATAACATCATTTTCCAACCATTAATCAGGTGGATTTAACTCTAGAGCATTATCAAATCAGCTTATCATTTTATCATCATAATTTTTAGTATATAATATTCAGCTATTGGTCAACCGTGGAGAAATAATATGATCACTTCACTATAATAGTTTTGTGATAAAGATGCAAAGATTTCAAATTGCCATTTTTATATTACTTTATATTCACGCAAATATATAATTCCAGCACAATTACTTGAATATTTCTCTTACTGTTTGTGATCTACGAAATTTCCATCATATAGTTCCAAAACTCAGCCTAACTACAGCCAATTAGCACAATTTTTGCATCTCCATTGTTTGTGAGGCTATTGTTTTTCAAGTTTCCATTGTAAGGCTATTTCAATAGCCAACGTTTTTCAGCATCCACGTCTTCTAGAAAGATTTAAACTCACAATTTAACATCGACCCTATAGCAATATTTTAGGCTCAATTAGTGTTGTGAAATCGCAAAATGCAACATTAAATGTTATATTATGATGTGAAGTTACAAGCGATACAATTTTCTACATTCACTTATAGAAATAATGATTAGATATACTAACAAAACAATAATTTTCACCACCGATCGTCTAAGTCTGAATGGTTTAGATGTGTAGTTCAGTTTATGAAATAGCAGAATGTATAATACTGTTATGTGATGTTGAGTACTGCACAATAACAATTCCATTACTACAATAATTGTTCAATTTTAATGTAGATTATAATTGTATCAAGTAATGTCGATCTCGATTAATGTAATCATTAAAAATATTTTGAAAAAATTTGGGTATTTAAAAGCAAATAAACTAAAAGACGCAAAATACAATAAACGCAATACAGTGACGGGAGACATGAAGTTGTCACAACCACATTTATTAAAAATAGTGACTGTTACAACATTATCGATCTCAAACAAACTGAAAATAAAGTACAGAGTAGCTTAATATATACTAAACAGGGAACGTTACTATTGGCTGAGGAAGAAAGTTCTTCTAATAGGCTGACCTTCATTAAAGGTCAGTTATTGGCTGAAGGCCAAGACAAGACCTGCCCACTGGTAGGAGGAGCCGCAAACAAAAATAAGAGTCAAAATCAAGAACCAAAAAGCCGTGAACACATGGAAAGCAGCGAACAAGAACAATACACAAGTAGGCTAGAATTAAATAGATTTTTAATTAACAAATTGAAGCTCACTGAAATGCAGTCAAGGTCACAGGAAAGTACCGCTATTAAGATGTAGGCCAGGATTATGATGAAACCAAGTTGGTTGTATTGAATTGGTTAAAATAAATTTGATTATTAAAACTAATCGATTGCAATTGGTTTCATCATAATTGTGGCCTACATTTTAATAGCGGTATTTTCCTGTTTTTCTTGGTTACATTGACCGCATTTCTTGTATTATATTGATGATTATGTTTGAATTTCCTGCAAAATGTGAAACTGTATTGTATTGAAATGTACTTTAATAATTATTGTATCGTGATTGATTAGGGGGGGGGGGGGGATTTTGGAGTTAATTGAAGATTTGCAGTTTATAAAAATATAATATTTGTCATTTTGTGAGACCTGATTATTAGAAAAATTTACGATCATAACGTATAGTTTCATTTTTATGTAGAGTGATATTCAAACTGATATTCAAAGCAATCGCTGACATAGTAATCTTGTTTTATTCTAGCATGGGTGCTTGGCTGGTGGATGTGCAAAACTGTGCCATACGTGCAAGGTGTCTCCGTAGCTGCATCGGTCTTCTCTCTTATTGCGGTCTCAATAGACAGGTAAGTCAGCCATACTCTCATCAAAAAGTTGAAAAATACCCAATCATTAAAGATTTTGTCACAAATTTGTATATTACCACCAAAAATATTAAGTGATACGTGATAATAGCTCAAATTGCATTCTTTAGGTAATATGGGTCATTGAATTATAACAAGGAGAATAAATCATTAATATAGATTAGCCCAAAGGACAAAGCAATACGTTAAATTGTTAAATATTCACTATTTTTGTTATAAATATAATTCAAAGTAAAGTACGTCAATTGAAATTTAAAAGGAAGATATTAAATTGAATAAAATAATTTTATTTCTCAATAAACAACGGTACAACAATCTTTAACATACACAAGTACATAAGATGCATTGATGCCAGCACTTTCATTAAAACTTGGGGAGAATGCTGAATATTCCCTTCCAAAACCAATCAATGTACTGATGCACATTGATGCACTGATATAATGATGTTTATAGCAATAATAATTGAAGGATTCAAAATGTTAACATTATTACAATTTGAACTTTTTATTGTAAATTTAACGACTTGCAGTCAGTTTCAAATGGTGAATATATAATAATTGTACTCATACTTCACAGAACAACGCAGATCGTTATGAAACAAGAAATCCAAGAATTATTACAATAATAATCAGTCATTAATTTCATGAAAGAGATTGGTATGCTCGAATTGATCACGGAATAAGTCAATTTATGAGGAATTTATTAAACTTTTAAACATGACGTAATAATTTATTATTCATGGTGAGGAAACTCTAATTTTCTGACTATTTCCATCACAATAATATGTAGGAGAGGACAAAAAGGGTGAAAAAATCATAGTTTCCTCTTATTTTAGTTGTTTAATACCTGATTTTCAATAAAGTGTTTTATTTTGTTAGCACCATTCAATAAAATAATATATGATTCGAAAGTGGCTTCAATTAATTTACCATTTTCGAGTGAAGCATTCTAATTTGGCCACCATTTCTGAAAATTAGAATACTGATTGATCAGTACTTATGAAGAAACCAGTTTTGGGCAAAAGCCTGTTGTATCTGTGCTTGATTGTATTTTGACATTGATGAATAAATAGATAAATATTGGCATTCTTGTTTTATTGAGCACAAACTATCTAGGATACATGCCAAGGAAATTTAAAATTTGTTTCAAGATTGAGGATTTTCTCGGAGAAACAGTATAACGAATAACAGGAAAACTAAGGGGAAATAAGCTTTTTCCACGAAAATTATTTGTTTTATTAGTCTTTACCTTAATCCACTTTTCTCCACCTTCTTCCACTTTCTTCCACCTTCCTTAACTTTCCTTCTTCTTCTTTCACTTTTCTTCACCTTCTTCCACTTTCTTTCACTTTCCTTCATTTCTCTTCACCTTCCTCCACTTTCTTTCACTTTCCTTCACCCTCTTTCCCTTTCCTTCACCTTTTTTTCACTTTCCATCTCCTTCTTTCACTTTTCTTCACCTTCTTCCACTTTCTTTCACTTTCCTTCGTCTTCCTTCATTTCTCTTCACCTTCCTCCACTTTCTTTCACTTTCCTTCACCCTCTTTCCCTTTCCTCCACCTTCCTTCACTTTCCTTCTCCTTCTTTCACTTTTCTTCACCTTCTTCCACTTTCTTTCACTTTCCTTCACCTTCCTTCATTTCTCTTCACCTTCCTCCACTTTCTTTCACTTTCCTTCACCCTCTTTCCCTTTCCTCGACCTTCCTTCACTTTCCTTCACCTTTTTTTCACTTTCCTTCTCCTTCTTTCACTTTTCTCCACCTTCTTCCACTTTCTTTCACTTTCCTTCACCTTCCTTCATTTCTCTTCACCTTCCTCCACTTTCTTTCACTTTCCTTCACCCTCTTTCCCTTTCCTTCACCTTTTTTTCACTTTCCTTCTCCTTCTTTCACTTTTCTCCACCTTCTTCCACTTTCTTTCACTTTCCTTCACCTTCCTTCATTTCTCTTCACCTTCCTCCACTTTCTTTCACTTTCCTTCACCCTCTTTCCCTTTCCTTCAACTTTTTTTCACTTTCCTTCACCTTCTTCTACTTTCCTTCACCTTCTTCTACTTTATTTTACCTTCTTCCACTTTACTTTACCTTTCTCTACTTACTTCCACCGTCTTTCACTTTCTCAGCCTCTGTTAGATTACGATGGTGGTATACAGTTACGTTTCTACAATATATTCTATTTAAATTCCCCATAAATTTATATATTCCGTGATAAACTTACTTTCAATTGAGCAATTTTTCTTGTTTTTCATAATGTAATTCAACCACTCATATCACCCAAAGGTTACAGTATGAACTATATGTAAGCAGAATTACCCGTTTTAATCCAACGGGTGTGGGCGGAAGCGAAAGTCGATAGCGACAGACCTCTCTAATCAATCTCTTTCATCGGGTTGACTGATTGAATAATCCAATAAGAAACATGAAAGCTCCAGTCTAATTGAGTGAATCGAGCTAACAGATCACTGGCTACACGGCTACACCATGGAAGACTTTTTTGTCATATCAAAGCGTGATAATAATCTCTGTAGATCATTGTCCTATCAAAGAATTCAGTAAAGTGTGTATAATAGAGGATATTCCTTTTTATGAGTGGGTGTGTTGTGTATAATCTACAACAAACTGCATCCAAGTCCTGTAACAGAGCTCATAGGTGAAGTCAATATCTGTTTTCTGAAAATAAATTAATTGATATTCTGTTCAACAAATAAATTTAATCTACAGATCAGGAAGTTGAATGATTTTGATTATTATCTTGATCAAAAACCCCACAGGTGGTAGAATTGGCAAACTTCACTCATAAAAATCAGTTTTTTCTTGCAAATAATTATAATTTTTCTTAAGTAAATAAAATTTTATAGTTGATGTAATTTTTCTGTCAAAATCATTTTTAATTTGCTGTATATTTGCTAAAGAGACATCACTCAATTTCAAACCATTAGTCGAATTGCAGTCGTTTAATCTATCCAGTCTATTCAATTTATACTATAATAATAATTATTGAGAAGTATTTTATACACTACTATTGTCCTATAAAGACTTCAATATTTCCCCATCTATTTAAGACAACTCATGTATCAAGCTGGCTTTATGAATAGTGCCATGTAAAATAAATAATTTGAGCTTTACTATTTTTACTTGAACATTACATTATTAATGCATATACTGCAATACATTTTTTATTGCATATACTGCAATAAATTTTTATTGCATATACTGCAATACATTATTATTGCATATACTGCAATACATTTTCTCATTCATGACCAAACAGACTGAGTTATTCAATGATATCCAGTGCATTATTATCAGGAGTTCAATTTTTCCTCAGAACCTTACACCAAAGAATTGTTAGATACTACAACACGCCATAGATGAGTGTTAATTAATTCAAACAGCTGTGAACAATATAATGTACATATAATAGTTATATGTCTTTATTGGAGCTTTCATGATTTATTCGTATTAGGTTTGACAAAACATGATAAACGGACAACATTCACAATAATAGGACGCAAACTTTGAGTCCGATAGAAATATTTCACATTAAGGCGTTCATCTCTGTATTTCTCGAAATGAATGGTCTAATAATTGTTGAGAATTTGAATTTGCTGTTGCTGGCAACGATGGGATGTTGGTAATGTGGGATGGGAGTAAATGTGGGATGGGTAATGTGGGATGAGTAAAGGGATCAGCGATAATGGTCCTGATGTTTTGAGGCTCGCGGGACCAATTTCTCCCATCCTGTATTGCTTCATGTGGCGAATACGATCGATAGATATTGGAGTGCAATTTTGTTCGACCTTTTATGGTCAGTTTCCATCTCCGCTCGTTGAGAAGACTGATAATTCAAAATGTCAATTTTCAACAAGACCGAATCTCTGGTCGAATTGTTCGAGTTTTGCTTGTAAACTGTTCGTACAATTGGAATGGAGCGGTAAAAGCTCACGTTGATAACTTTAGGCGAAGAACTGAAATGAACTTTCAACGGCTGTGAAACAATTGCGATTGGAAGTGTTTCTTAATTGCCTTAAAGTTATTTACTGTCTCTTCAATGCCATTCACCATGTTAAATGAAAACGACTATCAACTCACCCAACTCGACTCGCAACATTATGATATATGCATCATTTCATTGAAATTGCATACGCAATTTGTACATTTCTCATCAATAACTACTCAAAAATATGCTAGTTACAGCAATACCATGATACCTGTGAGTTGCTGGATGTTGGTACAGTAGCACTTATATTTTATCTATCTATCTGTTATTATAACTTTTCTCATGAATCATATCATGGCTGATTTTAAACGCTCGTATCTCTTGTTTTTCTGAAATTATTGTCTCTTCTTGTTATTAAAAAGCAAATTCTTGCTATACTTGATCATTCCCTCGATATTCCTGTTAGCTTTTTAATTTTCTTTTCAGCATCTCCAAATTGATAATATTTATCTGGAAAACTCTGAGTCGTCTTAAGTATTATAAGATTGATTATGTTATCACGAATGTCTAAACCACTAACTGTATTTCTAAACCACAATTTCTAGATCACAATTCTCTGTATTTCTAAATTACATAAGACAGAATAAGCTATTTTAAGGTTTTAACTGAATGACAAGGCAGTTCAAAAAGGTAGTATCAAAATTCATGAACCAGCAGTATTTACTGCAGATAACCAATATTGGACAAAGAAGTTACACCGGAATATTATTATGGATTATTATAAAAGGACGGTAAAATTATCATTAGATTCGGATTTTAAGATAATAATCCACTTTTAAATTCTGTAAACAAGATAATGTAATTGGCTATTCAAGATAAGCTCGTAGTAGTAGTTCAAGTGTACAATATTCCATGTATCCACGTGTTCAGAACAACGTATTCAGTGCCGACATCAATGATTCTTGATTGGAATAAAGAAAAACCCTGATCTGGAAGTCCTCATTGATTATCCAGTGAATTAAAATAGTTTTCACTTGCTGCCACAAAGTATTAAACATTCAGGAAATATGAGACAATTCAGAGTATCAATGAAATAACTGTTCTTTGATAGGATAGGCGGGCCGCTCAGCGCAGTTGGTTGGGGCGTCGCAACTTTAGCTTGCTGTCGTTTAAAAGCGGTCGTGGGTTCGAATCCCGCTCCACCGTCAGGCATTTATGTGTAATCATTCACCTCATTACCCACGCACAAGTCTCTGACTCATGTGGGCATCATCAGCAATACAAAATTTCTTTTACTTACAGGTTCTACAGAGGTTTAAGTTTCTACAGGCATAGTTGTTATATTCAGAGTTCTATTAAACCTGTTTTATGTTGTATTTCTGTGACATTGTACTAAACAGATGTGTTTCATTATTCATTTTATGTGATGTTGACTTTTGTAAATTGTATTTCTGTAACATTAGACTGAAAATATGTGCTTCATTTCATGTTATGTAATGTTGACTCATTCTTTTTTTCGGTTAATACCAAATGTTCTAGGACGTAATAATGAATTAATTGGATTGTAAAAATCGAATAATCATCGTTTATTTAGTGTAATTGGGTGGTGATTGGTCATGCGGTGAGCGTGGTGTTCAAGTGATCGTGATGTTCAGTCACGACCGCTCAAGACTGCGCTTGGATGGGTGACCGTGCTTCAATGACTTGATGTTACAAGCTTTATTATCACTTACCCGGTGGTTCGGAACCCACCTAAAATAGTGGGTCCACCATGTTTCCCGTAACATGGCACAAACGGCGAGGTGGAACTACCCGTAAGGGTCTCCCCACCATTAAAAGCCATACGCTTATTATTATTATTATTATTATTATTATTATTAATTATCATTATTATTAATTATTATTATTATTATTATTATTATTATTATTATTATTATTATTATTATTATTATTATTATTATTATTATTATTATTATTATTATTATTATTATTATTATTATTATTATTATTATTATTATTATTTAGTGTAATTATTGATAACTAATAATATCTGATATAAACTCATTTTTTCTCAAACTCCCTTAAATTTCTAGAGTTCTTACAAGCATTGAATATTTCTACCCTACCATTGAGGAGTGAGAAAGCTTTGATTTCCGTTTGAATTGAAGTTTGGCAGAGTATGAGTAAAGCAAGGATCTGAGGAGATATTTGGGGTGAGAGTCACATTCCAAAGTGACAGCTCTTTCAACAGTGGTTGACGCTTCTGTGTGTGAGAAACAGGAATCAGATCAACTCCAGGTCTTCTCAGGTCTCATCAGGTTTCAAGCAAGAAGTGTTTTGAAGATTCACTTCTAAGGTGTTACGTCACGTTTGTCACTTAAACTTACTGAGATCACTTGCTTGTGTTTCACCTTATAAGCTCCAAGACACCATAATTTCTGCTAAGTCAAAAACACTTTTTTGTGGAAATACTCATTATGTACAGTGAATAGAATGAACTTAAATGGGATTATGAGAAGCATACAATGATCTCTATCACAATTGATGAGAGATTTACAGATTTCACGAATGCTTTGCCATGATATTACAGTAGATCTTACGTTTTGAAATAATTTGAATAACTTTTGTAAAAGAAGAATAAACTTCAACCATCACCACAAAGACTAACCACCAAGAATATTGAGAATAAAGAATGTTTCATATTATTTTATTTCATAATATTATTCAATCGATTCACCATGCTTGTGCTCAACAATCTGAATAAATAATCTACAATAAAATAATCATGTGAGCGTATCCTGTTTATTTTCAATGATAGAATACTAACACTATATGCTTTATCTTCCTGGGAGATAATTTTAATAAAGGAATAAATTCACTGAGCAATATCGTTTGATCGTATGATATCCATCTAATCACATTTATTAATCGTGATATTGAATTACAAGTACAAAATAAGTATGAATATGAATAGATATATTTATTAGTTAGTTTGAAGTGACTGACAATTGAATAAACTGACAAATATACATAAACAGAATTTATTAATTTCGAATTTCTTTAATTGCTATTACTTTATACTGAAGACTTCCGCAATGGCGGATATTGACAACAGCATTGAACAGCTGATGGGAATCGATGGATGCTACTGTACAAAAATATCAGTCACCACCGGGAATCGAACCACGGACCTCTCAATTGCCGGTTGAGCGCCCTTAACCACTAGACCATGGAGACCTTTCTGTACAGCAGCATTCATTTTCAACTTGGCCATATCGGCTCGTATCTCACAAGTTAGTTTGAAGTGACTGACAATTGAATAAACTGACAAATATACATAAACAGAATTTATTAATTTCGAATTCCTTTAATTGCTATTACTTTATACTGAAGACTTCCGCAATGGCGGATATTGACAACAGCATTGAACAGCTGATGGGAATTGATGAATGCTACTGTAATAGCAATAAAGTAATAGCAATTAAAGGAATTCGAAATTAATAAATTCTGTTTATGTATATTTGTCAGTTTATTCAATTGTCAGTCACTTCAAACTAACTTGTGAGATACGAGCCGATATGGCCAAGTTGAAAATGAATGCTGCTGTACAGAAAGGTCTCCATGGTCTAGTGGTTAAGGGCGCTCAACCGGCAATTGAGAGGTCCGTGGTTCGATTCCCGGTGGTGACTGATATTTTTGTACAGTAGCATTCATCGATTCCCATCAGCATTTCAATGCTGTTGTCAATATCCGCCATTGTGGAAGTCTTCAGTATAAAGTAATAGCAATTAAAGGAATTCGAAATTAATAAATTCTGTTTATGTATATTTATTTATGGAACATACAGTATTGGCATGAATACAAAAAAATATATACTGTATATTTGGAGAATAGAAGTCGAAATACTAAAAAAATCAAATTTCTACACTATTGCATCAAACTTCTGTGATAAAATAGCGGTATGGAAGTATCATGTCAAACATATATGACAATATGTCATTCATATTGAACGAGTAGATGAATACCATAATAACAAGAGAGTAGAAATTGTTATTGAAGGTTAAAGAATAAATACAAAAAGTTTAGCAAATACAATTGATATCTTTGAATAAAAACAGAATAAAAACTGAGTGTAATGTTGGTCGTCTGATGATGCTTCTTACAACAGAGTGAAACGGCCGTCACGCCATAACGTGATTCACAATTTACACTCAAAAGTGTTTTTTTAAGTTCTAATTATATGCTAGTGGAAAGAAGAGGGATCTCCAGTATCAAACATGTACAGAGTTGATACATTTTGCTGTGTATCATACAAAACCTTGGAAAAAATCAATACAAATAAATAAAAGCTGTGGATACACTTCATTTTGGGTGGTGCGACGGAGAAGGTTGTTGAGGGAAATCAAGGTCTTTTCTCTCACTTAATCCTGTAATAAATAATAATTCAGTGAGCAAAAGAGGTTTACGCTAGGAAAGCGAAGCAAAATTTCGTGTATTTTTCATATGTGAGTCCCAGAGAGTCTGTGATTTTGTGAGTAGGAAGAGGAGAAGGATAAGGATGATGAGGAAGCGGTGGTGAAGGAGGAGGAGGAGATGAAGGAGGTAAATGAGAAGGAGGAGGAGAAGGAGTAGGAGAAGGAGGAGGAGAAGGAGGAGGAGAAGGAGGAGGAGGGTGAGTAGAACGAAGAGAGAATTCAATTTGTAGAACAGAGATGACAGTGGGGCAATAAATAGAACTTTATCTTAAACGCTACGTACTTTGAGCAATAAAAATGAGGTATTGTCGCAACGTATGCAATGTTTCAATGAGCCGTACTGGCGTGTGTTAGTGTGTGGGTGAACTGGCAATTGAAAGAGCAAAATATAAACACACAACGAACAGCAACAACAGATCAAGTGGGCAGGCTGAGAAAAAAAGTAAAGAATGAGACATTTGAGAAAAAAAGTAAAGAATTTTTCGAAAATAAAGATTTAAAGATAAAGAAAAAAATAAAGATTTTTCGAAAGTAAAGGGGAAGGAAGTAGCCAATAGAAGGGTGGATACAGCGGACCATATTGTTTCTGTTTGTCCTTGTATTCTCCTCGTTATTATTATCATCAAATTGTCTTTTTCGTCTTCTCTTTCTTCTTTTTTCCCAACTCCTACTTCTTTTTACTCCACTTTATCTTCTTCTTTTCCTTAATCCTTTATTTTTAGCATTACATTAGCTTTCTAATCGTTTACTTTTTCTCCTCCATATTCTTCTTCTCCTTTCTCCTCTTCTTCATCTTCTTCTTTGTTTCCTTCTTTTTCTTCTCTTCTCCTATTTTCTTCTCCTTCTTTTTCTTCTTTCTCTTCTCTTCTCTTTCTTCTCTTTTCTTCTCCTTCTTTTTCTTCTCCTCCCTTTCTTCGTTTTCTTCTGTTTTCTTCCATTTTCTTTTCTATATTATTTTTCTTCTCTTTCTTCTCTCTTCTTCTTTTTCTTATTTTTCTTCTCTTCCTTTTACTCCTTCTTCGTCTCCTTCCTCCTTTTTTTACACTTCTACTTATTCTTTATTTTATTCGTTTCCTTCTTCTTTAACATTTCATTGCCTTACTATTCGTCAACTTTCTCCTTCTCTTTCTTTTTCTCCTTGAACTTGTTCTCCTTTCTTTTTCTCCTATTTCTTCTCTTTTCTTCTTTTTCTTCTTCTTTAGCATTTCATTGCCTTTCTAGTCGTTAACATTTACTCCATCCTCTCCTCCATTATCTTTCTCTCTTTCTCCTCATTCTTTTTCTCCTTCCTCCACCTTGTTCTTCTTTCTTCTTCTCCTTCTTTTCCTCCTATTTCTTCACTTCTTTGTTTTCTTCTTTAACATTTCTTGCCTTTCTGATCATCTACTTTTTCTCCTTCTCCTTCTCCTTCTCGCTCCTCTCCTTCTTTTTCTTCTCTTTCTTCTCATCCTTCTTTTCCTTCTTCTTCTACATATATTTTTCTTTCTCTCCTTCTCCTTTTCCTAATTCTCCTACTTTTTCTGTTCTTTATTTCCTTCGTTTCCTTCTTCTTTGGCATTTCATTGCCTTTCTAGTCGTCTACTTTTAATCCGTCTACTCCTTATTTATCTTTTTCTTCTCCTTCTTCCCTTTCTAATTTCTCCACTTCTTCTTTTTCTCCTCCTTCATCATCTTCTTCTTGTTCATCTTATTTTCCTTGTCCACCTCTTTCTTCACCTCATCCTCCTTCGTTTCATCTTCTTTAGCATTTCATTGCCTTTCTAATCACCTACTTTTTCTCAGTCTCCTCCTTCTTCATCTTATCCTTTTTCTCCTTCTTCTTCTCCTTCTTCTTCTCCTTCTTCTGCTTCTTCTTCTTCTTTTTCTTCTTCTTCTACTTCTTTTTCTTCTTCTTCTTCTACTTCTTCTTATTTTTCTTCTTCTTCTTTTCTTTCCTCTTCTTCTTCTTCTCCTCCCTCTTTTTCTTCTTCTTCTTCTTCTTCTTCTTCTTCTTCTTCTCCTCCCTCTTCTTCCTCTTCTTTCTCTTCCACTCCTTCTCTTCTCTTTTTCTTCCTTTTCTCCTCCTTTCTCTTCTTTGTCTTCTTCTCGTTGTTATTTCTTCTTCTTCTCCATCACTCCCTTCTTCATTACCATTTCCTGATCTTTCTAATCTTCTTCTATTTTTTCTCCTACATCTTCGCTTCTTCTTCATCTTATTGCCTCATCGTATTGCTACTTCAAATTATCTTCCTTCTGATGCATCTTGTTTTCCTTTCTCTTTCGTTCTTCTTCTTCCTCACCATCACCTCAACCTCCTCCTTTTCCATCCTTTTTACTTCTTCCCCATTTCTCTTAGCTATTTCTCGTTCTCCTCTACAAGAGACTCGTAGTTACAAGCTTGCAAGAGAAGTTAAGTTAGTGGGTGACCGGCAAGCGTGACCTGGTGTTGTGCTTTGCTGCGTGACGTCGCTCTGCTATGCTATCCCACCATGCATTCCACCGTGAATCCCACCACCAAACCCAAAACCCACTGCCGCAGGCGTACACACATGCCTCACTGAAATACATCGACGCCTCACGCCTCACAACCTCACCCCTCACAACCTCACTCCTCACAACCTCACCCCTCACAACCTCACTCCTCACAACATCACTCCTGACAACCTCACCCCTCACAACCTCACCCCTAACACAACCTCATTCCTCACACACAACTCACTCCCCCCCTCCAACGCCTTCTTATCTCAAAAGAAGACATTAAGATTTTATCTTCCCCCACCACCATCTTAACAGTTTCACTAAGCTGCTACTTTATGGCTCACGTTCGAACCAACAGTCATCCACTTATCATATATTAGCCTTATCAGTTTATCATGTAGTACCAATGTATTGGAGCTTCTTACATTCTATTCAATCCGACAATATTAGCTCTGAATCTTCAAAGATTACATTTAAAATATTTTCTATTTTCATGTTCGAATATCATGCTATTGATATCTCATAAATAACACAGAAACTGTTTCGGGCATCATCGGCTGTTATAAAAGTGACATTTTTATCGGATATCTATCAATGTTGCCACGTTACAAGCTCTGGCATTATCATAATTCTGCCATCAATCTGCTGTAGCTTGTTGAAGCAACCTCAAGGTGGAATCTTTACAGCTTTCAGCGATCTGGGGCCTCTAACAGGCAGTCGTGTTTTTCAACACGCTTTTAAATAAAGAAAGATTGAATTCCTTATCACTAATTTTTCTTGGATTTCTTGTCCCATGACAAACTGCGTTGTTAATATTAACTTTTCAGGTGAATTCAACGACTTGCAGTCAATTTGCCTGCAAGTCGTTGAATTCACCTGAAAAGTTAACACTAATTTTTCTCATTAAAATAACCAGATTGTTGAATAAATTAGGAATAGTCCCCTTCTACCTCTGAGTCCTTTATTAAATAGAGGGTTTGTACCACTGTGTACTCATAAAAAATGGTTTGTACACCCTCAAACTTGCAAGTTTTAAGATCTCCATATTGTTACCTACATTCTATCTATTGCTGTTTACGAACCGTCTAACTACAATAATCAACTCCTATACTGACGCTATAATCGAAGTTTATTTTTTCTTTATATTTACCAATCTTTACTGTTCCTTATTCATTTAGTAGCCTGTTCTATTATGACTGATATTGTACTCGTTTTTCTGTTTATAATCTACATTCTTGATTTATATCTGTAATCAACTATGATGAACAAATTTTTATTATGTCTTTTAAATTGGAGCCCTGAGTATTGGAACGGTTCCAGAGATTTTCTTCTGATTGATTAGACTTTGATAAGAACTCGGCGTCAAGCACAAGTAGTGAAGTAAATGCTTGTAGCTTTTATTGGTGGGGAGACCCTTACGGGGGTAGCTCTACCTCACCGCTTGAGCCATGTTCTTGGAAACATGGTAGGTTCAATTTTAGGTGGGTTCCGAACCACTAGGAAATGATTTTACAGCAGAGAACAGAGTCTTCATTGCCGGCCAATCCTATCTATCACTCTTACAGAGAGGGCCCAGGAGCGCTGCTTATCTAATTTTATTTGACAAATGCCTGGTACGGCTCACGGTCATCACTTCCCGACACTAGTAACACCTAATTTCTAATCAATACTTATTAACAAACTTATGTGTTTTTTAAATTTTTTCAAAATTTGCATTACTCCGATTTCTGAATTATCTTGAGCAAACTTACGCTAACAATAACGCTAATTCAATCCTTACCTACTTACCATATTCCTTAAAACCTTACCATATTCTTGAAAGTGACAAATATTGTATTTATGGGTAAGTTATCTGTTTTTCTTACCCTCTTCATGAGTGTTTTTACTTTGTTTTGTTAAATAAGCTATAATAAATACTAGTTTGTTTAGTATAACTCGACAGTCTACTAGAACTCGCTCCTCTCTCACAGGCATGTGCCCATGTGAGGAGCCTCCTACATATCATATTTTTTTCATATTTTGCATTTTTGTATTTTTTATGGAGAATAAAAATATTTCAATTACAATTCTGAATCACAATGGAATTTAAACTATATAAAAGTTACTCTATTTAGTTAATGGAAAGTTTGAGCAGAACTAAATTTTTCGAACCTCACCACTCAACGCTCCCGCTTGCTCTCGATGTGAGATAATATTTTTTATACAGCAACAGCCTGAGACATAGGATGAATAGGTTAGAATTGTCATTATCGTAGCGTAACTCTGCTCAATACTTAATAGTGACAATCTAATATTAAAACTGACACTGTATTTCACTTTTAAATAATGTTTTACTCACATATATTGGAGATGCTTGAGGAATGCATTTCACTTCTGAAAAGTAGCTTCGTCAGCCTGACGTGAGGCTGAAGAAGCTTCTTTTCAGAAGTGAAATGCATTCATCAAGCATCTATGTGAGTAAAACATTATTTAAAAGTGAAATACAGTGTCAGTTTTAATATTAGATTGTTACTATTAAGTATTTCGTCATGGATAACATCACAGACTTAATAGTAAGTCATATTTTATCCTAAATATTTTTAAGCCTTAATAGCCTTAATATATTAACTCAATATTTTCAGCCTTACCATTGATGATAGGCTAATTCGTTGTATTGAATTATTTTATGAATGATAATAAGCCTTGAAAGGAGGCTGCCTGTTGATTTGCGTCTTATAATGTATTGGCTGCCGGTCCGATATTTATCTACTGACCTATCGCTACATGCTACATGCAGACCAGCGCGATCCCTGGCAATAGATCGCCGAGCAGCGGGCCATTTATGGACTGCGGTCGATACCGAAATAGGCCAAAGCTCTAAACTCCTTTCCCTGATGGAAATTGCAGCGTTTATATTCGGCGACCGCTCGCTAGTAAGGTTTACAAAATGTTTCATCTTGATTAAACAGCCCCCAAGTTGAAAAGGCAATAACTCCTCTACTAGCCACTAGCATGATTCCAAATGTGCAGATCGCACCCTTACACTATAGACCATCATCGGCAACAAACTTGTCAGAGATGAAAAACAAACATGAAATTGGCCAGGACACCCATCCATCCCGAATTAGGCCACATCAATATTGACCGAAAACGACAGCTCTTGTCAGTTCTCGGTTTCAAGGAAATCGGGTCAACCTCCGTTATTATTCCAATTCGCTTACATTGGGCATGTAATCGTACAGGGGAATCAGTTATGGGGAACTCTCGGTACATTTACTCGCACATTGTAAGTTATATAAAGTGAAATGTTATTTAATTCAACTAGCTTCACCACATTACCGTTATTATTCAATTTCGGTGTCATTGAGTATAAAATCATACAGGGAAATCAATTATGCAGCTCATGATACATTTACTAGCACAATGTAAGTTATATACTGTGAATTAGATACTATTTAATTCAACTAGCTTCACCACATTACCGTTATAATTCAATTTCGGTGTCATTGAGTATGAAATCATACAGGGAAATCAATTATGCAGCTCATGATACATTTCCCAATATAATGTAAGTTGTAAGTTATATAATGAGAATTAGACACAATTTAATTAAACTAGCTTCACCAGACGGTTCAGGACCAAGCCGTAGTAGAGAGTATTGTTTATTTCGTTTGTTTTTTGTTGAACGAGCGAAGCGAGTTCTCCCTTTTGACTTAAGGCTCGAAGCGTTGTGTGTTTGTTTGTATGTTCCACGATAACTTTCGAACGCCTTTATCAATCAACTTCAAATTTGAAACACAGATTCTTGGTATCTTTAGACAGGTCAAGTTCGTTTGCCAATGAAATTGCCCCACTCCTTCATCCTTTTTGAGGCGAAACAAAAGGATAGGTTCTCACCCCTTCATTTATATATCTATATATTACTATATTTAAAAAAATAGTTGTTTTCACCATATGGAATTCGCAATAGATTTCAAAATAATTATATCTTGAGCTATCATCAGCTGTAGGTGGATAAATGCGATCAGGCTTTATATAGGATCTCTATAAGCTGATATACTAATTTCATTGCCCTGATATATGGATATATAAGCAGATTTTTTCATGTGGTAAATATATCTTCTCTATAGATTGATACACTAATTCCATTGCCACGATATATAGGTACATGAGTACGGTAGGTATTTTTTGTGGGAAATAAATGTGTGTATCAGAGCAACACTGAAATTGAACTTCAAGTGATAGATGTCTTGTGAATTTTATCTAAATCATTATTTTCAAAACAGCCGTTTTTCGTTATCACCTTCACCTACGATAAGCTTCCCAAATGAGTTGTTTGCAAGCGAGTTCTCCAGCCCGTTGGGCTCACTAGTCTATGATGAAAGCACGATTGTCTGTGTGATGATTGAGTAAAGCACGATTATAAAGCACTTTCTATTGAACTGCTAGATAGAAATGAATGATCAATCAAAAAAAGTTTTTGGAGGATGAAGCCCACATAGTTTTGAGACCTGTGCGTGGGTAATGAGTTGGATAATGATGATTGATGAGTGGGACCTACAGTTTTAGGTGGGTTCAGAACAACCGGGTAGTGATTATACAGCAGAGAACAAAGTATTTTTAGCTGGCCAAACCCTTGCAAGTGCAGCTCAAGTACTCGTGTCTTATCTGACTGAACAAATACGTAATATCTTCCTTATGATAATGTGATTATTATGTTGTTGAAAAAGTATTTGCTGTATTAAAAAAATAATGTACATGTACAATACACTGCATATGAGCACTACACTTTTTACTGTATTTCCCGTTGGTAATCTATAATTTTTATTCTATCAACAGCGTTTTTCGATACTGTAATTGGACTGAGAATCATTCTCTTAAAACTGAGAGAATACATCGCGGATGACTAAAATATCATATTGATGAAATGTAATAGATCAAGGGTTGATGGAAGTATATTACTGGAGAGAGTACATTATTAAGTAGTATGTTTAGTATGTCATTATTATATTAGCATACCATTCACAAAAGTGCAGGGTATTTAGTATGTGCGAATGACGATTAAAATAAATGCTAGAGCATTAAAATATGATACAGCTGGCATGAAAACAAATTCACCGATTTTTTAATTATTTAATACGATTAAATCGTTATTAATTATTTTTAGCAGTACATGACCTGCAATAGTAATTTTTGATAAATGTGATTGTCCAGCAATGCTTCAATAATTATCACTTATTTGCTCATATTATCTGTATCACTTAGTTGTATCAATTTATTATAGTTTTAAATAATTAGGAATTAGATAGAAGGGTTTAGATCAGAGGCATGTTCATTATTTTTACTTATAAAATGATAGAATTTAAACTACTCATAGAAAAACTACTGATAGGTTAATAAAACCCAATTTTTTAGAAGATGTAATAATGAAAAATTATTCTCTGTAGAGAAAAAGAGCAGTAATTTGGTATACTTGAAATCGTATAACTAGCACTATACAAGCTGCATTCCACTATTAATCACCGACATTTTTTTTACAACGGGGAGAATTGCTTAGTTAAATTTTTCTATAATTTCTGGATGAATAAGATCGTTGAAGTTGAAAAACAAATATCAGGTGATGTGAATGAGAACAAGTAATTACTTTTACCTGTAATTTTTCAAGTAGGTAATCGAGAATTTTCACCTTCAGTATTTAGAATTTTTTTTACTTGTTCAGTATTTGTTCCAGTTGACCAGTATTTACAAAACTATACCAGTTACTGATAAGTAATAATTTACTAAACTCAACCAGTTACTGATAAGTAATAAGAACATTTTATTCACTTCACCTCTTATTGCAAAGATTACCATAAATTGCTCCACAATTTTCGATGTACCTGATCGTGCTACCATTTCATGTAACTATATATTTTTATTTCACACTCACGATCTTACGATTATCAAACAATAGTTATGAATCCTTGATTCTCTCCTACAAACAAAGAGAATAGCAAGTTAGTCGATTATGGGTGATATTCAGTTACAGCTTTTATAAAGTTCAGTGTGGTAAAGCACAGAAAACTGAGATTAGCGCTCGGTATGGACAGTCATGTGTGGAAATTTCCTTCAACAGAGGATATTATCAAAATATTACTAAACTCTTTTGTCTCTCGAACGACGGCGGTATTAGCCAGCTGACGTTAGTGAAATCAGTTTTTAATGCAATATCCGCATCATAGAGACGCCCTTTGCTCACAGTGGAAGCGATCTAGGAGCGGCCGTTAGTAACATCTGGTGTCTAACGCTTTCCTCCTTGACCTCATGAGTTTTGCTCTACCTTCAAGCAAACCACTGAACTATTTACTGAGAAAATCAGACGAATGAGGTTATGAATTGCTCTGATCAAACTTGAACGAACAGAGAATATTTTAATAGTTGCCGATATTGCAACTATCCTTAAAAATAATCACTCACCTAAAATAGTAAGATCACCATGTTCCTCATAATATGGCTCAAACGGCTAGGTAGAGCTAACAGGGAGGATCTTACCACCAATAAGAGCAATATATTTATAGTTATTCTTATCCACCATTACATAGGAATTGAAAGAGTAGGAGCAACTATGAAAATATACGTTCAATTTATATTATCTTATCAGCTTAGTATGAGATTTTGTATTGGAAATGATCTATCTATATCAGTGGTTCCCAAAGTGGTCCATGTGGACCCCCTGGGGTCCACGGGGACCTGTCAGGGGGTCCACGTCAGTGAAAAATAAAATTGGGGGTCCATGACATGTCAATGGGGATCCACAATAGCGAATGTCTTTGGATCGGGGCATGGTATATGCTATGCTCAATCTAATATCAAAACTGACACTGTATTTCTAAGTAAATTAGGATTTTTACTCACTTATACTGGAGATACTGGAGGTATGCGTTTCACTTCTAAACATAATCTTCATGAGCCAACAAGTGAAATGCACCCTAAATGCACTCTAATATCTGCAGTATACGTGAGTAAAAATTATTAGGTATTTAAATAGAAATACAGTGTCAATTTTGATATTAGATTGAATATAGCATATACCATGCCCCGATCCAACGACATTCGCTATTTCAAAGTCATTTGATATTAGATTGTTCATCAAGTATTTCGTAATGGAAAACATCACAGAGTACCATCACAGAGAAGGTGTAAGGGAGTCTCCAGCCTCAACTATGTCCCGGGCCACTAAAATGTCTCTTGGTGGCCCTGATTGTAATAATAATTTGAAACCACTATAACTTTTCAAATTTGCACTATAAAAGTTGTATTTTTTAGATTTTATACATTAAAATTTTTCACAACTAATTAATGAACAAACAATAAACGAAAAGTGGGTTTATAAACTATTCATAAAAACAGTGATTTATCGAATTTAAGCTTCACTTACACAATTTATAAACTTCATTTTAATAAATACTCGTATAAAATTACTGTTTTTGAGTCTCAAATCAACATCGAGTCTTATCTCAACATCTCTCAACATCGAACATTCAAAAATTTTCCCATAATATGGACTAAACTTAATGGCTTAATGCTTTTCTAAACATTAGTAGAATCTCTTGGGATACGACGTTAGAAGGACTACTTATTAAAAGTTTTCGGGGGGAGGATCCCCGGGCCCCTTCATCCTAGGGGGTATTCAATACCTCTAAGACCCCCCGGGGGCTCCCAAATTTCGAATAAGCCCCCCCCCCCATTAAAAGATTTTCGCTACGCTACTGATTACTGTGTTTGTATCGGCATTTTGTCACAAATTTGATGCAATATTAAAAAAAGTTGAATTATATTCATTGTTATTTTCCACCTCCTCTCCTCAATTCTCTCTTTATCACATTCCACTAACAATGAGTGTCGTGTTCGCCCACATTGAGCAGCCTTTTGCTGATTTTAATAGATGCGAATGTTGCAATTACTACAAAGGACACAATGTTGATAATAAAATACGGGCTGTTATACTTCTTGAGTTCCATTAATAATATTTCACTATAACCAACAACAATATGTCATACTATTTAATTATTTCAATTCAAAATCGACTATATTACAAAAATTTACTAAGTTTATGTGCTTTTTAATATTTTCTTCACCACAATTTGAATTGGTTACTGGGAGCAGTAGACCTACTTCATCAGCTTTCAAAAACACATTTCAACTTATAGTTTGAAAAAAAATTGATGGAATTTATGCAGGGGGTCCACCTAAAACCAAACATCATGGCAAGGGGTCCATGAGGCAAAAAAGTTTGGGAACCACTGATCTATATGAATAAAATTAGAGTTTTGTCTGTCCATTTATCAGAATTATATATTTTTTGGTTATTTTTACGTTTTATACATTAAAGAAGCCGAAAGAAGTTTTATCTCAATTTCTGTCTGTCTGTCTGCCACGGCCCCAAAGGCATTTTACGCGGCCTTCCCCTGAAAAACGAGAGCATCGATCGGGATTTAAATTATTTAACAGTATTGAAAACTATTTTTGGTTATTTTTACGATTTATACATTAAAGAAGCCGAAACAAGTCTTATCTCACTTTCTGTCTGTCTGCCACGGCCCCGAAGGCATTTTACGCGGCCTTCTCCTGAAAAACGAGAGCATCGATCGGGATTTAAGTTATTTAACAGTATTGAAAACTATTTTGACAATGTATTTAGCTATAGAAAACTATATTAACTTTTTTTAACAAAATAATAAACGTTTTAAAACCAAGTATTGTGCGATTTTGGATAAATTTCTTCTAAGTTCTATTACCACGTTTTATTACCGAGAGCATCGATCGGGATAAAAGTTATTTAACAGTATTGAAATTTTCAGGCATAATATAGAAATTTTTTTTTTTTTTTTGAGGATGAAGCCCACATAGGTCTGAGACCTGTGCGTGGGTAATGAAATGGATGATGGTGATTGATGAGTTGAACCTACAATTTTAGGTGGGTTCCGAACCACCGGGAAGTGATTTTACAGCAAAGAACAGTGTCTTTTTTGCTGGCCAATCTAATCGGTCACCGTTACAAACAGGACCTACGAGAACGCAGCTTATCTCTCTGATTGAACAGATACCTGCTACGGCTCGCGGCTATCACAGAATAGTCCGGAGATGGTTCCTGTGAAGGTTGGGAGTTCAAAAGTCCTCGCTGAAGGACATAAAAAGGAGAAATCCATCCTTAAAGGAACAGCTGATAGAAATCAACTGTTTTTAATCATAATTATGGTGGGCCCTTAGCGGCGTTATTTACGCTGTCTGCAGACTTGTGTAGTCGGAGCATTGCAGTCATGTAGGAAACATATGACTGGTCAATCAAAGCTCAACTTATGTTTCATCCATTATTTCTTTGGTGAAAAAAAATTTATTTCAATTTATCCAAACAAAAATTAACATTTTAGGAAGGTGCGGTTTGTGCTAGGCTCTTGGGAATTCGCCAGGTAGCACTATTATAACTAAAATACCGTTGCAACGCACGGGTGAACCGCTAGTCTATATAAATAAAATTAGAGTTTTGTCTGTACATTTATCAGAATTATATATTTTTTGGTTATTTTTACGTTTTATACATCAAATAAGCCGAAAATAGTCTAATCTCACTTTCTGTCTGTCTGTCTGTCTGTCTGTCTGTCTGTCTGTCTGTCTGTCTGTCTGTCTGTCTGTCACGGCCCCAAAGGCATTTTACGCGGCCTTCTCCTCAAAAACGAGAGCATCGATCGGGATTTTAGTTATTGAACAGTATTGAACAGTTTATTGACAATGTCTTTAGCTATAAAAATCTAAATTAACTTTTTTTTTAACAGAGTAATAAACGTTTAAAAATCAAGTGTTTTGCGATTTTGGATACGTTTTACGCGGCCTTCTCCTGAAAAACGAGAGCATCGATCGGGATTTAAGTTATTTATCAGTATTGAAAACCTTTTTGACAATGTCTTTAGCTATAACAAACTAAATTAACTTTTTTTTTTAATAGAATAATAAACGTTTAAAAACCAAGTATTGTGCGATTTTGGATACATTTCTTCCAAGTTTTATTACCACATAAGAATAAGAACAAATCACGTAATTTATCATGATATATCAATCAGCTGTTCTCAAATATAAATGATGGGCCCTTCGCGGCGTTATTTACGCTGTCTGCAGACTTGTGTAGTCGGAGCATTGCAGTCTTTTAGGAAACATATGTCTGGTGAATCAAAGCTCATCTTATGTTTTATCAATTATTTCTTTGTTGAAAACAAACAAAATTTTCTAATTTAAATTTATCAAAACAAAAATTAACATTTTAGGAAGGTGCGGTTTGTGCTAGGCTCTTGGGAATTCGCCAGGTAGCACTATTATTACCACATAAGAACAAATCACGTAATTTATCATGATATATTAATCAGCTGTTCTCAAAAAATATTCTCTCCGATACCTGTCACTGAATTGCTGACGTTCTAAGTTGTTTACTAAGGGCCCGTTCACACGATACAGTTTTTGTGCGGTACAGTAAATTTGCTGTATCAGTTATTTTGCAGTGCTTTCGTTTGCATGTACATTTCATATTGTATGTTCACACAATACTGTTTCGACTGGATCCAGTAAAAAAGCTGTTCTAGCCGATTTCTACATTCGGTTTTGTCTTCGAAAACTGTATCACTAAAATCAGCTGTACCGCAAAATAACTATCCGTATCCGGTGGCACATGTATTGTACCGGTAATGGATATGTTCAAACGATACGCTTATTACGCTGGAAGCAGTCTTCAGATCGTCAGCATTGATCTTCTTCATTGATATTCTTCAGCATTGGTCTTCTTATTAGTGAATTCCAGTGTCCAGAAGTGGAAGATATTAATTGTGAAAATTTAATTTCTCTAATATATGAGAGACCCGCCTTGTGGGACAAGACTTAAGATTAATATAAAAATAATGAGAGAAAAATGTGTAGAATATTGAAACCAGAATTTGCGTACTTTGATCAAAATTTAAGAGAAACCTTCAGTAAGAAACTTATTTTAAAAAATCTTACAAAAATAAAAAAAAAATCCTGGACTGGAATAAATAAAACTGAACTGGAAGCGCAATGGAAGAAGGAGGAGAGCACAGCAATAAGCAGCAAAGCCGGACCGTGTGAACATCACAGTACAGTTGACGCCGTACAGTAAAAATACCGTACCGCAAAAAAACTGTATCGTCTGAACGGGGCCTAAGCTGCTAACAACTTCATGATCGTTGCTATCAAAAAAGCCGAAACATATTTAGTCTTATTTCTAAACATAATCCGTACGAAGGACGGGCACAATAGCTAGTATGAGCTATAATTATCTTATTATTCGCTCTGAAACATCTGATTTGCTTAACTTCAAAATCTGTGAGCTTCTCAATTTCCTTTACAGGATTTCTTTGTAATTAAAACTATGATAAAGTTGGCCAATCACCATGAAAATTAGAATATATTGTAATTATTGAAAACGTACCTTTTAAAATCTACTACCATTTAAGAAGAAATTCTTCTGAATTTCTCTTAAAAAATAGATATTTGTAAGCCAAAAATAGTGTTTGAAAAAACGAATTTCGGTGAACTAAGCTCCAACAAATATGATTTCATCAATAAATTTATTATGAAGGAGCTAGAAAATGTTCTTCACAGTGCAAAAGCTGTTTGCGGCGGCTGATCTTCCCTGTTTTAAATGTCCTTTCTTCAGCAATTCATTAACCAATTTAACAATTAACAATCTTTTACATGAATTGCTATTCTAAATCAGGCAGGTGCAGGGGCAAATACAAACCTTTTTTTTGGGGGGGGGGAGCTTATCATCTGAAAAAATTTCGGGGTGATATCACTTAAAAATATCTCATTCCCATAAAAAACAGAAATAATGAAAGATTTTTTTCGGTTGAGAATATCGGGGGCTTACACCCCATTTAATTTCTCCACTGAGTGATTACTGATCTAGTCATATGAAATAGAGCTTTTAGATCACAGCTCTGGTGTTTAGATTTGATGACTTCTATTTTTTAATTCAATCTACGCATGCGCAGGCTTTTATAGTAGACAATATATTTATATACTAAATATAATAACATATACAAATATATATATTTATTGATATATTTCACTATACCATACAGCCTACTCTATTGCCTGTCTGTGGAATTCAATACTCTACTTAAAATTACTGCATTACATTTGGCAGGTGACCTCACCTCAATACATTAAGAAGATTTGTACAAAATCGTTATTTCTAATTACCATTATTTCTAATGATTTTCTCCCATCAACATTCATATCATTTTCTTAATCATTTTATATACATTTTTATTTTAATCATTTTTTGCTAATCTTTTTCTCAAATCTTAATTTTTAGTCTCATTTCTAATATTAAAAACACTTTATAATATTAACTTTCTATGTGATATCACTTGAAAATATCTCATTCCCATAAAACACAGAAATAATTAAAGATTTTTTTTCGGCTGAGAATATCGGGGGCTTACACCCCATTTATTTCTCCACTGAATGATTACTAAAGCGCTCGGCCAGATTAAGTGAGTTATTATAATACTTATTCTTAACAAATATTTGACTGCAAGTCGTTAAATTTCACATAGAAAGTTAATATTAACAACGCAGTTCGTCATGGAACAAGAAATCCAGGACTTTATAATACTTTCTCATCATCTAAATTAGCAATTGATAATGTAATATCAATTGGAATCAATCTAAAGTCAATTGAATTAATTCAATATTCTGCTGAATTTAAGAAATTCGATGACGAAATTTTATGTTCTCAAGGTTAAGTGCTCGAATGGACGAGTTTTTGTCCAAACTTTGCCTTTTCATGCAAATGCATCACTTAGAATTTCATTTCATTAGCTCTAGCCATTAGTTAATATTTCCAACAAAATGTAAATACTAATTGTAAATACAGTCTACTTTCTATGTGATGTTAAAATATATTGTAAGCACACATTTGAAAAAAAAAATTGTAAATTTATCATGAATAAAGTAATCTAATCTAATCTAATCTGGTCTAATCTACAATTCCTAAATACTGTATTATGCAATCATGACACAATTTCACCCAGTGCTCAACAGGTAAATTATAAGATCATGTGATTTGAGCAAGGTAATTTATGAAAATTCTTCAACTTAGCATTCCTTCATCAACTTTACAATGTAATTTGCATAAAATATCAAATTCCACTCCCAACTTTACAAGGTCATTCGCATCAAATACCAAATTGGGAAATAATAATGGAATTTGAGCAAGGTCACTTTTGAAAACCGTATGCCCACAAAGTAGTCAAGCGCAGCAGATCTGATACATTGCTCCACCATCTCCAAACTTTCCAAGTCAGTCGAATGCTGTTTTATGAGACTTGTACGTTTCCCGGAAAAGAAGATGAAGAAGAACGAGACGGGGAAGAAGAAGAAGACGGAAGAAGAGGGCAGAAAAAGACAAGGAAGAAGGCGGAAGAAGAGGGCAGAAAAAGACGAGGAAGAAGGCGGAAGACGAGAAAGGTGGATGAAAAGAGGAATAAGAAAAAGAGAACGAAAGAAAGAGATGAAGGAAAAAGGAGGCGGAAGAAAAAGAAGAAAACGAAGAAGATGAAGAAGACGGAAGAAGATGAAGGCGGTGGAAGAAGAAGAAAGAGAGGGTGAAGCAGAAGGAGTTGAAGGATGAGGAAGGAGGACGAGGAGGAGGAGGTGGAGAAGAACGAGAATAAGAAGGAGAAGAAAAAGAAGAAGAAGAAGACGGAAGAATAAGAAGGAGAAGAAAAAGAAGAAGAAGAAGACGGAAGAAGAAGAAGATGAAGAAAAAGAAGAATGAGGAAGAGGAGGAAGAGGAGGAAGAGGAAGAAGAGGAGGAAGAGGAGGATGAGGAAGAAGAGGAGGAAGAGGAAGAAGAGGAGGAAGAGGAGGATGAGGAGGAAAAGTAGGAAGAGGAGGAAGAGGAGGAAGAAGAGGAAGAGGAGGAAGAGGAGAGGAGGGAGAGGAGAAGAGGAAGAGGAGAAGAACGAGAAAAAGAAAGAAAGGAATGAGAAGCAAGAGGTGGAGAAGGAGAAGGGAGAGACAGTGAGGAAGGAGAAGGAGGAGGAGAAGGAGGAGGAAAAAGGGAGTAAAAGAAGATGAGAATGGATTTAAAATAAAGGAGGATCAGAAGGAAATAATATGAGATGATCATAAAGACCATGAAATGATGAAAAAAGAGAAGAAATATAAGAAATTGTAGAATTTGCAGAAGAACAAGAACAAGAAGAACAAGAAGAACAAGAAGAACAAGAAGAACAAGAAAAACAAGAAGAACAAGAAGAACAAGAAGAACAAGGAGAACAAGAAGAACAAGAAGAACAAGAAGAACAAGAAGAACAATAAGAACAATAAGAACAAGATGAACAAGAAGAACAAGAAGAACAAGAAAAACAATAAAGACAGAAGAACAAGAAGTGCAGAGGAACAAGAAAAACAATAAGGACAGAAGAACAAGAAGAAGAACAATAACAACAAGAACAAAAAGAAGAAGAACACGAAGAAACACAAGAAGAAGAACAACAACAAGAATAAGAACAGGAACAAGAAGAAAAAGATAATGAAGAAAAGGAACACAAAGAAGAAGAAAAAGAAGAATAAGAAGCAGAATAGAAGCTTCCCTTTGGCTGCCAACTTATCCGCTACATCATGCTGACACTTGCCTTTTGCCATCACCCATTTCTCACGCCGTCTGACAAACCTTCCAATTTATTGAGTTGCCGAGCCACTTGCAAAGAAAAGCTCTATGAACTTTTCTATCAAAAGATGTGCACCACCCAACTCAAGCATTGAGAACTTTTAGGAGCTCCGATGTGGATATATTTCTCTCTTGACAAAGAAATTTATCCGACCTGCTACACATCTTTGATATTTTATATCTTTCAGAGTTGTTCTATCGCAGTGCATTGACACTGAGATGATAGCGGTGTGGAGGAAGCTGGAACCTCCGTGTAACATTGCATTAGCTGGACGCGTACTAATATTTGAAGGCAGAACTTTTCCATGCCTGTGGAAGGAAAAATGGAACAAGGCAGCAGGTAAAAGTAGAAATCCATCACATAACTCTCTTTCAAAGAGAAGTTCAATCTGTATTAGCAGTTAACCTGATGGTGATCTTTATATTAAAAAAAATATAGATATGAGCGTTGTGAATGCTATGATTAAATATATGCCAATGAACAAATATATATTTTTAACTTTGTCCAGCCTGTTTGCTAGTCCACTCGAGTAGACTCGTTTGAAAAACTGATGGGCTAGTTCAACTCCAAAATGAAAAATCTATAAGTACAGTTGAATTTCAGAATCGGATATTTTAAATAATTAGATCAATAGATGTAGTTAATAAAAAATTGTTGTCGGATTTGAACCAGTTTTAGTACTATGTCTTAAGCGCGTGCCGAAATCAGTCGACTACAATCAATTCTTTTCAGATTTTTTGGTTCCATAATCATTTTTCACTCTGAATTCAAACATAAATAAGAATTGGAATAAACTTTACTAGTGTATTCAACCCAACTAGTGAATTACAGTATAAAAAATGTTGAATTGCAGTATAAAAAATGTTGAATTACAGTAAAATATGTTGAATTACAGTATAATAACTATTGAAATAAAGTATAAAAAATGATGAATTAGAGTTTTAAAAATGTTTAATTACAGTATAAAAAATGTTGAATTACTGTATAAAAAATGTTGAATTACAGTATAAAAAATGTTGAATTGCAGTATAAAAAATGTTGAACTAAAGTATAAAAAATGTTGAATTACAGTATAAAAAATGTTGAATTACAGTATAAAAAATGTTGGATTACAGTTTAAAAAATGTTGAATTACAGTATAAAAAATGTTGAATTACAGTATAAAAAATGTTGAATTACAGTATAAAAAATGTTGAATTACAGTATAAAATATGTTGAATTACAGTATAAAAAATGTTGAATTACAGTATTAAAAATGTTGAATTACAGTATAAAAAATGTTGAATTACAGTATTAAAAATGTTGAATTACAGTATAAAAAATTTTGAATTACTAAATAAAAAATGTTGAATTACAGTATAAAAAATGTTGAATTACAGTATAAAAAATGTTGAATTACAGTATAAAAAATGTTGAATTACAGTATTAAAAATGTTGAATTACAGTATAAAAAATGTTGAGTTACAGTATTAAAAATGTTGAATTACAGTATAAAAAATTTTGAATTACTGTATAAAAAATGTTGAATTACAGTATAAAAAATGTTGAATTACATTATTAAAAATGTTGAATTACAGTATAAAAAATGTTGAATTACAGTATAAAAAATGCGGACGTAATTTTTTCAATCGTCTTCGAAAATTTGCGTAGCTAGGAAAGCGTTGATCCAACATTCAACTTTCTCAGACACGGCACTTCCCCACAATGCACTTTCACTCAAAAAGTCGTTTTCAAACAATCTGACACTTTCTGACAGTTCGCGAGCTGGGCGTTTTGCTGTTAAATGTGTAAAAACAATCATTCTTCCGCCTAGATTATCAACTACTACACGCAGTTGAGCATCCAACATCTTGGAGGTAAATTATTTGCTTGGTTGGCTGGGAAGCGGCCACTCAGTGAATCTGTTCGCTTGTGTAGGAGTCGCGCGATAGTTACCAGCGTTTAATTGGAACAAAATCGTTGTCGACGCGGTTCAAAAGCGGGGCGAAGCGGAAACCGTTTGTCATGCGGGTCTGACACTGGCACCGACCGCTCTTCATTCTCTCTTACCCTCTCAATCCCTCTCTATCACTCACACTATATCTCACGCGCCAACCCAGTCCCTCTCACACACAGTCTTGGCGCTTCTTCACAATGCTCTTTCATTCAATTAAATTAGCCAATGGAAAAACACAATTGCACCACCAGTGCTGCTATCAAGTCCTTAGAAATGTTTGTAAAAAAAATAAAGTAGTTCTAGTAGCTGTCACCAGAACAATTAGTGTAAGTGAATAATTAGTGTAAGTTAATAATTAGTGTAAGTTAATAATTAGTGTAAGTTAATAATTAGTGTAAGTTAATAATTAGTGTAAGTTAATAATTAGTGTAAGTTAATAATTAGTGTAAGTGAATTAGTGTAACTGAGGCATAGTTGACTAGAATGAGTTAAAAGATGTGAATACAAAGGTTGTTGAAGTAATAAAATTGTTATTACAATGTTTGAGAAAGTTTTCTTTCAAATTCTCTTTCACACGGGTTGAGTGGAAGAGAGGACCAGGAGTCCTAACTCCGCCCTAATAAAGGCATTTAATCAATCAATTAATCACTTAATCACACTCGTAGTGACTTGACGTTGCTACTCCGTCTCAATATAAGCAGAGAAAAGGTTGAACGCTCGCATGCGTGTATGTTATTTCTGATTGGAAGTCATGAGGAAGGTGGGAAACTGTCAAAGATAAAAAAGACTGGGAAATTATCAAATTTTTCACACGCATTCTCATTGAGAATCAATACAAATCTCTCGTATTTATTTGATAAACTTGAAAATTCCCACATTTTTTACTGAAAGCAGCCTTAGAATATCACTTTTCTGTAGATAGAACACGATCGATACAATGATTATTATCAATAATTATAACACTACATATTCACATCAAATTGAGGTGATGTCGCACCTTAAGCTGCCTTTATACAACTTTATTTCATTTTTTGAGGGTGAAGCCCACATAGGTCTGAGAACTGTGGGTGGGTAATGAATTGGATGTTGGTTATTGACAAGTTGGACCTACAGTTTTAGGTGGGTTCCGAACCACTGGGAAGTGATTTTACAGTAGAGAACAGAGTCTTTTTTGCTGGCCAATCCAATCAGTCATCCTTAAAGAGAGAGCCCAGGAGTTCGAAGCTTATCTATATCTGATTGAACAGATACCTGCCATACGGCTCACTGCTATCCTTCCCATATTTTTAATCCTCCCATTTTTCCCTTCTCGAATAGCCTTCAAATGCAATCAAATTTTGGAAATCTGTAGCACATACATCGCTGGGAATTCCTAAATTCCTAAATTCATGCAAAATGTTATGCATTAAAATGTATGCGCAAAACGGTCGACTTTGAACGGAGGCTTCCCTTCGTTCGCTAAAACTGCAGTGAGAGATATTTTTAAAGTGAAATGCAATGTGAATTATCATGTTTAATTATTTAAGATTTATCATAAAAGTTATAATACAGTTTATAGTTCATTATGCCTATAATTTTTAAAATTTGTAACTCATTAAGCCTCGTCTCCACCAATCGAACATGTCTTCCAAACATTGTTGGCGAACACAAATAAATAAACAAACATTAAACATATGGGTCACCGAACATGTTCGTGAGTTGAATTGAAATGTTCGGTCTGTGAGCGAACAGTGACGACCAACAACAGGTTCTCGTCACTACTCCCATCACACCGATCATAATGTTCGAGAAGGCGTCCACACCAAACCAACACCAAACAATGTTCGGTGACATCAGATAGTTCCAGCGAACACTGTTCGCCGAGCATGTTCGGTTGTTGGAGACACGGCTTTACAGTAATATTCCAAGTAAGATATTGTCGAAAGCCATTTTTTTTCAAATCGTGTAGGAATAATTTAAAATGGATCCCTATAAAATATTTATGTTCCGATACAGATCGATTGAAAGGTAGATTCAGTCGAAACTTGTATTCTTTTGTTAGATTGTTTCTCACAAGTTCAAATCATTGAGTGCTCCACTTATGAATCTTTGCATTTTTTAATGTGTAATCCAGAAAAATAATATGTGGAAAGAATATATAAATTTCCAAAATGTACATTGGTAGACACAGTGATATCTGTGAACAGTAGCAAGTAGCTGTTCAATCACATGATAATAATCATCCTATATTATAAAGTAAGCTCGGTGAAGTTTTCTTTTTTTAACGCAAGTGAAAACAATTTTTGTGAAAGACAAAATTGAAGTTAATTATATCGCTACGAGCTCCTGGGCCTTCTTTGTAAGTTGACTGGATTGGCCAGCAAAAAAGACTTTATTCTCTGCAGTGAAATCACTTCCCGGTGGTTCGGAACAGACCTAAAACTGTAGGTGCAACTCATCAATCACCATCATCCAACTCATTACCCACGCACATGTCTCACACCGATGAGAGCATCGTCTTCAAAGAAATAGCAATAATAATAATTAAAATTCGTAAAGGGTTATTTTTCCTTTGTAGTGGCGAAGGCGATATTGTGGAAGGAATCCATAATGAATAATTATAAGAAATTGTCACAACCACATTTATTTAAAAAAAATATTGAGAAGCTAGTTTCGGTTGCTATATCATTATCAATCTCAATCAAACTAAAACTAAAGTACAGAGAATCTTAATATATACTGAAATGGAATGATACTATTGGCTAAGCGAAAAAGAGGCTGACCTTCATCGAAGGTTGTGATTGGCTGGCAAATCACGCCCCCTGGTAGGAGGAGTAACAAGCAAAAATACGAGTTAAATCAATAACTAAAAACTGTGAACATCTAGAAAGCAACAAGTTCTCGCTTAGCCAGAGTATGATTTATAGAGCTCTAACTATTCCAATGAGCAAGCATCACTTTGAAAAAGAGATTGGTACGATTAAACAGATAGCTATTACAAATGGATATGAGGAGATTATTGTCGATAAAATTTTAAATAAAATAAGTAGGAGACTAGCAATCAGTGCTAGCATTGCTGTAACTGATACTGGGGAAAGATTATGGATAACGGTACCTTATTTTGGCCCAGTATCTGATAAATTAGGGAAAGAATTGAAAAAGAACGGTTATGATGTAGCTTTTCAAAGCAAACCTATTTTGAAGAGTTTATTCGGGTGTAATAGAGACAGAATTTATATCTGGGTTAAGGGGTTTATAACTTAAATTGCGGTGATTGTAATGTTTGTTATGTGGGTCAGACCGGTAGAAGTTTCAAGTGTAGAATACATGAACATATCAGGGATGGAAAACCCAAAAAGATGATTCAAATTTTGCAGAGCATCTAATTAATAATGTGCACAAGTTCAAGTCTGAAGAAAATGTTGAATTTCTGCATTTGATTGGCAAAGACAGACAATTGAACATTTCAGAAGCTTTGGAGATAACTAGGTTGGTAAAAAACGATTCTAATACTAGTTTAAATGACCAAATTTATTTTAACCAATTCAATACTACTAAATTGGTTCCATAATAATTCTAGCCTACATTTAAAAAACAGTTCTTTCTTGTATTTCTCGGTTGACGTTGACTGCATTTCAGTGAGCTTCTAATTTTTTAGTTTTAGTTTGATTCAATTCTAGATTTATTACGTATTTTTCTTCTTTTTTGATTTCTAGATGTTCACAGTTTTTAGTTATTGATTTGACTTGTATTTTTGCTTGTTACTCCTCCCACCAGGGGGCGTGACTTGTCAGCCAATCACAACCTTCAATGAAGGTCAGCCTCTTTCTCGCTTAGCCAATAGTTTCATTCCATGTACTCTTCCAGCTTCTCTGTACTTTAGTTTTAGTTTGTTTGAGATTGATAATGGTATAACAATCAAAACTAGTTTCTCAATATTTTTTAAATAAATTTTGTTGTTACAATTTTGTCTAATTATTCAATAAAGGGTTATTATTGGATTGGAGACTTCACCTAGCCACTACAGCTAGCCTATATTACGAAAAAAATAGAAAAACGTGTTTATTATTGGAATTGTTATTGCATTTTTTTCACTTCTTAAGTTTACTATTCAAATTATCCAATTGGAGTTAATGTAGTGCTGAGCACTATACTCCTGCAATAGAATTATTGATTCTCAATTAGTAGACTGCTCGATGAATTTCAAAGTGATATTTAGTAGTGATACGTATCCAATCATAAAGTTCGCAGAGAAAATAAATAGAACAGTTTGCAGTGCTCTTGCCTACATTTGGAGTGGAAAGAATAGGAAAGCTGTCTCCAAGGTCAGCTTTTGCATGACAATCCAATTAAACTAAGTTGAACTCAATTTTCCAGCCATTTGCTTCTGTTTCTTAAGTCTCTTCAGTGGGTGGAGCCAAAGGCATTCACTTGTAATGGTAATAATCTACCAAAGTAGGATCCACTCCACTACAACTTACAACTCCAGGGATGCTACCACAATTGTCTATCACACGCAGGTAGATTTACGTTCGTAGTATTTTAATAATGGTTTTCGCTATTATTCACTTTTCCCAAACTGAACACTGGTATTATTTTGATAAAATATCTATTATTATAGAGAGGTTTATCAAAACTTATTCTATTATTTTCTCAATAACGTCAATTCTGCTCAAGCGCAGGTCAGATCTGTAGAGTAAGTGGGGGTGGAAAGGTCACAATAGTGATCAAGAATAACGAACGGGGAGAAAATAGCGTCAGTTTTGTTAAAATTCTCTATTATTCGGCGAGTTCTAAGATACCTTGACGAATGAATTGAATAGAGGAAGCATCGTCATCACCTCATTCTCATACCTTATTTCTGTATTACCATAATTCTCCTCAATATATATATAACTCCACAATTCTAATTCTATATTCCCATATATCTCCATATTTTTGTGTGAACAATTTTAGCTTGAAGAATATCTGATTTCTGCTTTTGTCTTTACTGTACATTTTAAAAATTTGACAAGCCCCAGATCCCCCTGTATAAGACGGCAGTGGACGCTATTAAATCTATCTATCTATTCACTGTTTATTGCGATTTCCCATCTATGAATCTTAAGATATTTTTCTAATTTTCAGAATGTTATTTATATTTAGACTAAATTAGTAATATTATTATGATGCAACCTTTCATGCTGTTTTCCTATCTATAAGCTGTGAGCTCTTTTTCTCATTTTTCTATGAAAGTTTTCTCCACTAGGAGTGAATTTGTAATTGAAATGATGCTAGTGTGTTGAGGAAGTAGTTTTGACATCGTAGTACTATTGAATAAAATAAATAATTTTTTGTTCCAACAGAGATTACTCCAAGACAACCAAGACTTTTATCCAAGTAATATACGAGGACAATAAGCTTTCAGAACTCAATCCGATGCCATTACAATTGATAAATTCGTCATTGCGAGATCTTTCAGCACTCTCTCATCATTGACGAAATAATTCTCAAATTTATCAGTTTCAATTATTATTTCTTAACCAGCAATCCGCCTACACTGTCTAGAGCTTTTTTTTCAGGGCGAATTCATTACAACTGTAATATCGAAATTGACAGACAAATGAATTGCCTGGAGGGGAATATCGATAGGAAGAATAATGAACAGTTTTGGGTGAGAACAACTTTCTCATTTAATACGATAAATTGTTGAAATTAATGGATTCCATTTAATCGGTTTAATAATTTGAGCATTTGACACTACACTTGAATTTAATTAAAACTGGTTCGATAACTGGGGCTGGGTGATGAAAAACAAAATTTTTGTTATTGTGTCAATCTTATACGATAAAAATATGAATCAATATACAAAGCATGAAGTAGACATCAAAATAATACAAAAGTTTAAAACATAAGTCGGGAAATGCTTCCATACAGAATTAAAGCATAGAATAAGGAAATCATGGTTGGTCTATGATTAAAGGTTCGGAACCCACCTGAAAAAACTGTAGGTCCAACTCATCAATCACCATCATCCAACTCATTACCCACGCACAGGTCTCATACCTATGTGGGCTTCATCCTCAGAAAAAAAAGGTAGTAGAACTTAACATCTATCCCCATCAGTTCACTTTTGCGGCATGAATATTGTCAGTTTATGTAAAATGAACTGGAAAAACAGTTTAAAATCCAGTAAATACGGTAGTTGTTGAAATATTGAACAAAGCACGCAAACATTACTCGAGAAACAAGTTTTTTCAACTTTGAAGTGAATTAGCTGTGTTAATTTTCCAATACACCTGTAGTTTATTTTTCAACTAAGCTTGTAGAAAATTGCTATTCTAAAGGATGAATGTTAAATAACTCAATAGACATAAGCTCACCTCAACTTCAAAAAAATTAGGATTTTAATAAATCTAAGCGCATAAAAATAGCAAGCTGAAGCGAACTGCGCAAAATTAATGTCTTTTGGATCAATAAAAGGCGGTTTTATGGAACATACTGCACGTTCCAACCAACAATTCATACAGATTATTTTTTATTTTTCCTAGTATCGTTATTTAAATCAGTTTCCTCATTTCTGAGGCTTATTGATAGAGATTGAATAACATTTTCCAATTTATTGATGCTAATATCACTGCGCAAATAGGAACAAGGATGAGTTGCTCAATTTATTGTTGTATTTACCTGAGGTCACCCTGCGTCACATGACCAAGCTGCGTTTTTCTTCGCGTTTTTCTTCAGGCCCACTTTCTATGGTTGTAACGTAGGAATGTTGTAGGTTGGAATGCTCCGAGCCTTTTTCAACACTATACTTCACGCGACGAAGTTACGATATTTTTTTTTTTGAGGATGAAGCCCACATAGGTCTGAGACCTGTGCGAGGGTAATGAGTTGGATGAAGGTGATTGATGAGTTGGACCTACAGTTTTAGGTGGGTTCCGAACCACCGGAGAAAAGGTGACTGCGGTGACAAACCATATGACTATTAGCGTCAGACTTGTAGACTAGGCAACACGGTACGAGTAGTGTTGTTCGCTCGTTTATTTGATGTGACAGTGACTGTGAGTTCAGAGAACGTACAGCACCAGCTTGAAGGAACTTTGGAGTTTGAAGCCCAATTAGTGGCCCTAGCTTAGGGTCCACTTATTTGCGGCTCTTCAAGATAAGGCCTACTTGCAGTAAGAAGGATACCTTGATTGATCTTATTATAAGATTTGATCCTTCAGTGTACCTCATAACCTTCAAATTCATACAACGCAGCATGAATTTAGCACTGTTGACTTCAAAGATGAATGAAATTCAATAAAAATAACTAATAATATTTTGTTAAAAAGTCTGGAAACCAGATATTTCCATGTTTACCTTTCTAGTAATCTTGCCATTCAACTGCTTCAGTTTCTCTAGAAAGTAGTGTTGTCGATTCGTGCATTAAGGTTGCTGATTCTCTACTATCAGCTACTGGCATTGTCCCATATCTGGCAACACCGCAATGTTTCAGAGAAGCCTAATTTGTTTGCGTTAACTTTATAAATGAGTATCAATTCGAATTTGTAGCTGTGAGTCTCGATTCAAATTTAAATTTGTAGCTTCATAAATCAGCAGATTGCTGCACGTTCCAACCAACAATTCATCCAAATTATTTTTTCTTTTTCCTAGTATCGTTATTTAAATCCGTTTCCTCATATTCTGAGGCTTATTGCTTGAGATTGAATAATCGTTTCCTATTTGTTGATGCTAATATCACTGCGCAAATAGGAACAAGATGAGTTGCTCAATTTATTGTTCTATTTACCTGATCATTGAATATCGACTGCGGTTTGATATTGAGTTTCAACTGTCAACCGAAAAGAGCGTAAAGAAAGCATTGATGACTGGTGATAATGCTCTTCCAGCTCATTACTCTAACGACTGATGAATGTCATGAATAGAAAATTGCATCGATTCCTTTCGCCCGACTAACGGATCGTTCTATTAGTCATTAGGCTGTTGACTGCTAGTTGAGTCTGGCCTCGGTCCAAAGTGAGCGACCGGAATGCCTGTTGCCCCTAATGACAACCCTCTCACACAATCTCTCTCTTTCTAGCCAGTCAGCTGCCTGCAAAACAAGTCCAATATTAATAGTCCAATCAATGGCAATCCAATACCTTCGTTTCTGGAACTCTCATTTTCACCCCATTGCCAACACCAAGTTCAATGTTTATTGCTCTGAAACCGGAGATTATCGTCGAAACGAACGTAGGAGTCTGAACAGAACAGAGCCAAGAACCTTGAGAGGCATGAAAACTGGCTGAACAATATGTCCACTTAGCCCAGGCAATGAATGCAGAAAAATGGCCATTGTAACAAATTAGGGGAAAGCTGAATTTTTGCAGGATGTTAGTATACATAGTACTTACTCAAAAAAACCTAAGTCCCGAACCCCACCCCGCTTGCTTCCCCCACCAACCCCTATCAACATTGCAAGAGCAGTACTTCAGTTAAAAGCTTATAACTCGGAAACTAATCACGGTATCGTTGTGATTCTCATCTCATTTAATACTCAAAACTGTTCTCTAAAAAATATGTCATATACATTTTCTATGTAGATAGCCTAGTTTTCAGTAAAAATATAGTTTATAGAAGAAAATGTCACCACTAACCACAAAAATCAACTTCAACTGATCATATCGTTTTTAATATCGCGTTATTGGTTGCACCGTTCCTTACAAAGCTTATAGATAATTTAATAAGCTTTAAAATGATGTGTCTATTGATTACTATCGTTCAAGTTATGGCGTCATAGTGAGTGATGAAATAGTAGCGGACACCGCGTCGCCGAACCCTACAGCACTAAGTGTACTTCTTATTATAATTCATTATTATTATTATTTCCGTTATAGACCCAGTATGTATCACGAAACGGTTCTACGGTTCTTCCTGCAGTTCGCCCATGATATTTTCATGTTTTCACTCATGTCTTTCTTTCTCTCATCTGACTACTTTGTACTAGTCCTCTTGTTTTTTTGTCCCTGGCTAAACTACCCATGTGTTCACTATTTTATTAATTTATTTATTTTTTTCTGAGGATAAGTCCCACATAGGTCTGAGACCATTAACCTCGGTCATGAGGACGACGATAATTGATGAGTTGGACCTATAGTTTTAGATGGGTTCCGTACCACCGGAAAGTGATTTTAGAGCAGAGATTAAGTCTTTTCTTGTTGGCCAATCCAATCGGTCACACTTACAAAGAGGACCCAGGAATTCGTATCTGATTCTTATCTTCATCTGATTGAGAAGACACTTGCCACGGCTCATAGCTTACTTCCCATGAATTCATTTCCATTTATTAATGAAAAAGAAATGCAATCTTGGCAAGAATGCAATTGCTCACAAGTTCTCCCTTCACAAATTCCAAACACTTAAGAATCCAAATGTTAGGATATGTCGATTTTTCACAAGGAGTTTCACTTGCAATACTAAATTAAGTGATTCCCAATATTATCATGACTTGAAAGAAATTACATCAGAAAATCAATTACAATCTGCAAATCAAAATTCTTGAAGATAATGTGGAACTCAATAATAAAATATTGGAAGGAAATATAATTCTCTATTACATTTTAATAGTTCATTAATTTTTCAAAATTATTACACAAAACTAGTTCTATTAACACTTTTTCGTGGATGAAAAGTGTGCTAAAAATCTGGTCGGTATTACGAAGAAATACATTAATCCATAGATTTAGTAAATGTTTTTTCTTACATCTCTATCAACTTATGCATCCTTCTTGGGCGAAACAGTGGTGATACGGAGAATAACAGCAATATTGCAACGGTTCAATAGAGCACTATACATTGGGTTATCAATAGAGCCTATATTGTTGAAGAATCTTCAGAACTAGCTTCACCTTTTGTTTTATCCTGATTGTGATTATACTGTGATAGTGATAGTGATTATACTGTTAATTGAATAAGGATTTTAGGCTTCAACCTGTCATGTCAATGATGTATTCTAGATCCTAAAAGGATTCAAGAGATATAATGAAAACCTCTAAAGAAATGAAAATATTGACAATTTCAATGGAGTTCAATGATTCCAGAACTTCAGATAGGATTTCGATAGCCCAAGGGTTGAAATGAAAACGCAATAGAGAATAAAAACATCGCGAATTCAGGCAAGTAGCTGGAAACGACAATAAACATTATTTTGCGGAAAGAGTAAAACAATTTAGAGAAAATATTATTGTTTGTCAGTGAGGAGATATCTAAGCGTGTGCTGTACTACAAATAGAATCGTATCCAGCGCCTGTACCCATTACACTAGGCAAAATGGCAAACTCGTTCTTATAAGGACACAATAATTTTATGAGAGATCAAGGACTAGAAAAATGCTTTAGTTCATTGAAACCTCTCATTTTTTTTTTTTTTGAGAGAGAGAGATTTGAAATGTCACAAATAGGAAGGATTTATGAATCTAGTTTGCACCTAGCCTCGCTTCTTGATCCTTTTATATTATCTTCCTTACTTCTTATATTGGTAAATTTTTAATTACTGGGTTTCTTTTTGGAGGATGAAGCCCACATAGGTCTGAAACATGTAGGTGAGCAATAATATGAAATATGGTGTTCAATGAGTAGTTCCTACAGTTTTAGGTAAGTTCTGAACCACCGGGAAGTGATTTTACAGCAAAGAACAGAGTCTTTTTGCTGGCCAATCCAATCGGTCACCCTTACTAGAAGGCCCAGGAGAGAGTTTCTTATTTAATCTGATTGAACAGATACCAGTTTTTTCTGAAAATAAAAGGTCTGAGACCTGTACGTGGGCAATGAGTTAATGGTGATTGATAAGATGTACCTACAGTTTTAGGTGGGTTCCGGACGACTAGGAAGTAAATTTACAGCAGAGAACAGAGTCTTTTTTCTGGCCAACCCAATCGGTCACCCTTACAAATAGGGTTAAAAAGTTCGTAGCTTATTTCAACCTGACTGAACAGATACCTGCTACGGTGCACGGCTACCACTTATGTTCATAAGATGTTTTCAGTCTTAATTTATTGATCTCTTTGCTATGTCTTAACATTAAATTTATTGACCTCTTTGCTATATCTTAACATTAAATTTATTGATCTCTTTGCTATGTCTTAACATTAAATTTATTGATCTCTTTGCTAGTTATTTTAATTTTTGATTCTTTGACGTATTGAAGGCGAGGTTCTATCAACCGACTGTACCAACGATAATTTAATAAATAAATTTGATAATGATACAAATGATACTTTAGTAATAATAATTCCGAAGTGGGAAAATTCCCAACCCAAAATGATTATTAGAGAAGTTTTCCCGGTGCAAACACCCCTGGAGCGTTATCAATTTTGGAGAGTAAAGAAAGAGTGGCGCTGCTTGGCTCAAAGAACGGCGCTGCCGTTATGCTGTCAAGGCAGCGGGAAAGAAGCTTTATAACGGCTTCATTGGAAAAGAATAAATCGGTTTTATTTGACTCGTTGCACTAACAACTCAACACAGCGGTCTAACTCTAATTGAATTCCGACGGGCTGCCGACTCTCAATTTGAGAAATCTATTAGAATACCATTCTGCAATCCATTTATTTTCCCAAGTTGTTCCAAATTCCTTGCTTCGCAGATGAATGTTCGGCATTCGTAAACAGGCCAAACTGCCTTTTTCTCCAGTTCATTTTCCCCGCTCTAGCACTTTATGAAAGTCTGCCGCTGTTCAACCTCATTTTGGTCAGAGGTTGCAGTATAAATCAAGCTCCAACAGAGCTAGACTCGGAATATATAGGAGATGTCTAAAATCATCACTTGAATTTCCAATTTATTCAATAAAATTGTCAAGTTAACATTAAATTTTTCGGCACTGAATTTATCATATCTCATGTTCGCCATCAACATGTTAGCCATTTTTAATTCTACTTTTTTATTGCTGATGATCCCACATGAATCTGAAAACTTGTGCGTGGGTAATGAGGTGAATGGATGAATGATGAGAAACATCCATGGCTGAATGAGATACGAACCCAAGGCTGCAGGAAACGAAGCCAGCCAGAGTCTCATCTCAGACAAGCGCTCCAACAAACTGCGCTACCAGAACCGCCAGGGGTAAATGATTATAGAGTTTTGCTTTTTTTTGTGCAAAATTTATTGCATTATTTATTTATTCGTTGTAAAAAAACTGCGCTACCAGAGCCGTCTAATTATTATTAACTATCAGTTGTCAACTAACCCTCAAATATCATGTATCACAAATAATAGCTGACAAATCAGCAGCTATGGCAATATTAAACAATCAGAGTACTGATATTATTAGGTTAAAAGGTTAGAATGGAATAGAAATATGCTTTTCGTCACCTGTAAATTTTATAATTACTCTCTCATTAAGTTAGAATGGAGAATCAAAACACATTTATGCCTTGATAAAACGACTATATTAGATTATAAGGAGTCTGTAAAAAGTACAATTTTCATAAAAGATATTAAATGAAATATCAGCATCACTGAATTATGATAAAACTTAGAGAAACCCTTTAAAATGGAAATTGTGACTCACTTTATGGCGTAACGGTCATTTCACTCTGTTTTCAAGAGCATCTTCAGACGACCCAGTACCAATACAGTGTCACTGAATTATGCGACAAGATTTATGAAAACTTAATTTTTAACAGTAATTTTTAACAGGATTTATACAGAATTCGCGGTGATAAAATGACTGTTGTAGATGACAATGACAGATGACAGCGATGTTTAGCATAGGATGGCGAAGTTAGGGACAGAAGACCTGGTCCTGCATTTCACCAGTAGCTGCTAACAAACACCAGCCGTAAAGAATTGCGGGATTATCTTTATTTATATTATCCATTTATTTTATTTTTGTCATATAATTTATAACTTAATCAACATAAATATTATCTAAATATTATAATTATACCAACCTGGCGGCTCTGGTAGCGCAGTTGCTTTTATGTGATAAGATAAGGCTCTGGCTGGCTTCGTTTCCTGCAGCCTTGGGTTCGAATCTCATTCAGTCATGGATGTTTCTCATCATTCACCCATTCACCTCATTACCCACGCACAAGTCTCCAGATTCATGTGGGCATCATTCGCAATAGAAAAAAAGAAAATTAGATAATTTACGTAAATTACTCTCAATTAGCTAGAGCATTTAAATTGTATAGTTGAACTAAAAATGTATTTTAAAGAAAATAATTAACTAAATTGTAAAGAACAACGTGGGAAATTATACTATGTCGATGAAAGAGTAATTGACAGAGTATCTAATCTATTTCCGTTCTCAAAAAATTATTAAATGGATTCAATTTAAAATAATATTAGCTTTCAAGAGTCACTGAATGACATGATGAAGAGACTTCGAGATGGCTTTTCAGAAAAGAATTTGCAAAACTTTTCGTTCGGCATTCATGTTTCTTATACCAACAATTCTCCGGGCGACAATGTCTGTGGCTTGTTTATACAACACTGAATACGAACATATTCCAATATTTCACCGAAGGTAGTAAAGTATCTTTCCCGTGCTAAAAAAATTGTTTGCTCACAGTTTCGCGAGTTTTTCGGTATTTTGACAGCGAACGTGGAGATTCAATGAAAAGTAACGTTATTGTTTCTATGATACATTTTGTCACTTTCAACGAAAAGTTCTGACTTTGAAAGGATTCAGAAATACAGTACGCTGGCAAAATATTCAACAATGAAATCTTTCTTTCTACTTAATTTGCCGTTTGGCGAGGAATTTGGTTCAACACTAAAAGACCAAATTAATTTAATATGGATCCAAAAATATTATCTATCATAGACTTTTTCATAGACAATAATCTTTCTCATAGACTTGAATGATATGAGTTTGAAAAAAGAATCAAATTTATTGTTTTTTTTTTCATTCAAGAAAAGGTATTCATGCCTCTTAACTAGAGGAAATACAGTGGTCTCAAAAAATAAATAGATAAAGTCACCTTAAAAATCCAGTTTTTAGAATGTGAATTTTCTTATTCTCGAGGTTATTGAAGCTATTGGGTATTTGTTAGTTTAATAGAAATTATTATATGATGTGCCAGGTTATTGAGAAATTATTGAATTTATTCAAGGTATCAGCTTATTTAAGTTACTATGATTAAGTATTAATAATAACAACAGTAACAATAATAATAATAATAATAATTTCACTCATTTACAGATTAACCATACAACAAATGAGATGAGTTCACATAATGATATAAAGTGTAGCACAGCACAACTAACTATATTGAACAAGCTCACAATTATATATGAGTACTTAGTATGATTAAATAGATTTTAAATGTTGATATTTAAAAACGTTTTTTCAGCTTGAAAATTTGCGTCACATTTAAATGATTATGCAAGATTATAATGGTGTTTAAATGTATCCAATTTAATTCAACTCGAATGAAATACCGATCATTTCCAGAAAGTAAGGGCTTGATGCATTATCATTAATCACATATCGGGTGCCATTGATATACGAAGAAAGCTCTTTCCCGTTCAACCTGAATCATTTCAAAAAGCTCTGAAATAAACTTCAATGGCATTCAGTTTATAAGTTCTCTAATTACCTTGCATGACTACACAAACGTACCCCTGAATGCAGTACTGTTAATGACAGCTAATTATCGGATCGTTAACGGGAAAATAGTGTCGGAGATAATAATAATGTCAAAGGCGTCGCTCAACTTAGCACTGAAAGTGTACCAGCTCATTAGTGAAACCTGGGGTAAAAAGCGCAGTCTATAGTATTTCGATACATCGCTTGGATGACCCACTTGTCAGAAAAAATAAAAGCGCTAGGGTTTGCTTTTCGATTTCCACGATCAAAATGAGAATAAATTTGACAAGAAACGTTGCTATTTCACCGGGAAAATTCGGCATGAAAGAGCCGATCAAAAGAGATCAAACTTGGATCGCTACAATATTGCTTTAAACGAATTCTAGACGTGTCGACTCGATGGAACGAGTCCATCGACATTCTGCCGTCGTTTCCAATCATAGATCGGGTTCAACGTCCGCTTTTGAAATAGTCATGGAACTGGAGCATTTTGAAAAATAACCATTTGTTTTCAATAGTAAGTGTTTTTAATGAATATGAATTTCTAGTGTAAACTAACCTTAATGTTTTGGACAATATAGCACAGGCAACATTTGTGAAGAGAGAAGTTTTGGAATTTTTCTGTTGCCTCTTCACTTAATTGTCATTTTGTCTATAAAATTAATAAATCTTCCCACACTTTCAGACAATTTAAAAAAATCAAGCAGAGTATAAGATTCACTTTATTCATGGAAATATGAGAAATTATTTCCTATAATACAACATATGGAACAAATTATTAACTTCACTAATGCCCGGTTTCTGAGTTGTTCATTAAGTTTAATGGATCATTAACCCATTGCTCCAGCATTGAGTTAATAGTCCATTAAGTTAATGAACAACTCAGAAACCGGGCATAAATGTTATATAATAAGAACATGGATGAAATTCAAGATTGTTGATAAGAATTTGTACACTGAACAAACAGGAATAGTTGAGACTCAAGATTTCTGATGAATAATTTGTGGAAATTATGGATAATGTGTATGAATTTTTTGTACATAGAATGGAATACAGCACATTGAAAGACTATTACGATAGTTTACAAAATGGCGACATGTGGCGATTTTGGTATATTTTTCTACCTTTGGTTTGACAAGTATATAAATACCATACTGTATTTCTTATATTGTATAAATATTATATTTTTCATGCTAAAATGCTGAATGCCTCACAGTCTTGGCCTTCCAACTTTTTGCCAGTTTCACATTTATTGGCTGGCTCCTCCCATTGTTAAAAGTAGGCGTGAAAGGTCTTAGTGCCAGCCAATCACAACATGCTACTCCATTTTGTGGCCATTGATCACCCTATCAGAGACATCCTCTGTACATCTATTTTGCTGGCCAATAGTATCATTCTCATAGGGTATAAATAGAGCTGTTGAAAATTTCAACATCAGTTTGATTGAATCTTTGCAAGTATCTCTATCTATTGTCTACCACATTAATTTCGCTTCTCTGCTACATCGGAACTACTGGTCATCTAAACCTCATCAATTTAAATCGATTTTGGGTAAAATAAATTCAAAATATTAAGTTGCTGAATGTACTGTGATCAAGGGTCTGTAAAGACCACTGTATATTATGTTTACACACGGTTTCAATCCGTCTGTGCAATATCCTTTTTGTAGACGCAGTTAGTAGTGAGCAGTAAGCTTATTTCATGTTCTCCTTATGTAACAGTAATCTTCGGTTTACTGCACACTTTATCTAACTATCCAAATTTGCCCAATTACCCATAAACTCGGATAATATGAGTTCTACTTGAAATGTAGATGTAACAGTGTGACTCCATCATTCACCTTGGCTCCTCCCGATTTCAATGGTTCCTCCCACTGTTAAAAGTGGGCGTGACAGGTCTCCAGCTAATCACAACACTCCATCGTAACAGAGGCGACAGAGAATTCAGAATTTTTTTCTTAGAAGCGGATATCACCTAAAATGAATTTCATTGACATAAAAGATACAAATGTACCTTTTTTTTTGTATAAATTGAGGATTTCGGGGGGCTATGTTCCCTTCACCCTCTCCCATGGATTTGTCCCTGCATAGTTGTAAAGTTCAGCTTATAAGAAGGCTCAAGTTATTAGATGTGTAAGAAAGCCTACTCAAAAAAAAATATTTGATATATATTCCAGTTTGGAGTATGGTTGAATCGACAACATTGCACGGAACAGCATCCTCAAAAACTATAACACACTTCCCATTATCGGAAATCTTACACCACGTGGTTTATCACAGCTCACGACTGTACAAACTTTGCCAAGCAGTCTTGATCACTCTTCTCATGCTCTGGAATTAAAACTTTCGCGTTCCTGTCAACATACTTAATGACATATCAAACGCATGTCATCTGCATTACTTAGTATTTGCACAGACGCGCTCAAAGACATCGCTCTTTCTTGTAGTCTACTTACCTCGAAATACGCCCCCCCCCCCCCCCACCAGCAAGATCAAGTTGTAAACGCGGGGAAATTGCATCTTCCTGCCTCAGGCCACTACAAACTTGAAACGCCTTACCGTGATATTCATCACTACTCTTCAACTAGGCCTTCTTCCCCACTTGACTTTTCTTTGCATACAGAAAGAGTATTACAGAATCTTCTGAGTCTGCATAGGGTAAATTGAAGTCTCCATTACCTTCATCATTTCACTAAGACTATCTTTTTCTTCTCAAAAACTTGTTGCATGTGTCAATTGGAATGAGTCTTGAAACTTAATAATGCAATTCTATTTTATCAATTCTTTCCATTAATCATTCCAAATTAGCTTGATTCAGTCGCCTTATATCTGATATCACCTCCCACTAAAAATATAATAAAATATCACCTTCCACTATATGTTTCTTTTTTTTAAATATTAGTCTGAGATCCTGCCAAACAGTGAAACACGTATAACCAATTAAGTATAAATATAAAGATAGAAGATTTCGATTAGTTTTAGAAATATTTTTATAGTTGATAGTCATAAAAAATTCTGAATAATGTATCATTAAAATAATACCTCAAGTTTGTATTCTACTGTTCAACTGAAAGTATTTGAATTGTATAAGAGAAAACATAATAAATATATCTAGATTCAGAACTCTTTCCCCGCACACAGATTGATAGTCTAAGCGGGGAAATATATTTCCTTGATTGTTTTATGTTTTGTTTTTATTGTATTTATTATGGAAATAAAATAAATTGAATCTGTTCATGACGGAAATTAGATCTGAAATAGATTGATCAAAAAGCCGGAATGATAGGCCTACTAAATCAATCATCAAAGATGCCGAGATAATAGTCTCGAAATGAATTAATTAGTTATGAAGTAACTGACAATTTAACATTTTTTGGCGGGCCGCTTAGCGCAGTTGGTTGGGGCGTCGCAACTTCAGCTTGCTGTCGTTTAAGCGGTCGTGGGTTCGAATCCCGCTCCTCCGTCTGGCATCTATATGTGTTATCATTCACCTCATTACCCACGCACATGTCTCGGACTCATGTGGGCATAATCAGCAATAAAAATAAAAAAACTGAGAAATATACAGAAACAGAATTTATTAATTTCGAATTCCTCAAAGAGCTATTAATTTATATTGAAGACTTCCGCAATGGCAGATATTGACAACACTGAGGAATTCGAGATTGATGAATTAATTAGCTCTCCCTCAAATCATTCAAATGTAATGCTCATATTAACTTCTATTTTTCTTTGAAACATCGTGCTTTCTTGTTTGTAGGTTACTCAACTTCAATGGTCAAATACAATGTCATGGTGAAAATTTAAGTGATAGAAATTAAATTATGACGTGTCACATGCCGCTGGAGCATTGCTCCCTTATTGCGAATGTATGTGACGAACAGAAAACTAAACTGAACTAATATGATGATGGTACGAAAAAACATGCATTGTAATTACTCGTACTTTAGTAGTATCATGCTAAAAAATATTGAATGTTGAATATTTTGCAAATAATAATTTTTCATACTGTGGGTATAAATTGCAAATGCAAATACTATACTATGTCAGATTGCTTAGCTCATTATTATTAGTATTATTTGGAACAGAATAATAAAAATTTATTTAGTGGATACCCGAAAAAGTAGTTAGTGCCTAATGTAGGAAAAACTTAAGTAGTCGATGCTGATATAGATTAAGATTTATTTCCCAGTTTCAGAATAATTTTGATGAATTTCATGATATATAACTTGAAGTGGGAAGTATTTCCCACGAATCAAAATGACTGGCTCTTCGATATTTTTCATTGAATTCTTCTGTAGCTGCATTACAAAAACAATGTTCGTGTCAATATTGATTTTAAAGTGTTCGAGGTTTTATTGGAACTGGGAAAAGGTTTTTTATGTGCAAATACAAACATCACTGGCCGCGAAAAATTGATTCTCCTGCCAGGTGTGAACTGAGTTTTGTTTGTTAGCTTTTTCAGAGGAATGCAGCACGCACTTTGAATTTATAACCTTTCTTTTTCATGTTATTTTCTTTTGTGTTAGGGAGAACTTGGAAAGAATTTAACCACACTCACTGGAAATAAAAATGTGATTGTGATTCAAGGAAAACGTTAGTTTGAAGTCATCTACACAACAGCACACATTCTAATCTGCAGGAACATGTCTGCTCTCTTTTATTTTCATAGTCTTTGTAAATACTTGATGCTCATCACTACTAGGCTTAAGGCTGTGCGCAGGGATTTTTGTCATAATTTTTTTTTGGAATTCATTGTATTGGATATTATTGAGGTATTGAAATGTTAACTATTGCCATGAGATATTAGTTTTTTCATCAAATATTTTATGGAATATGGGAGTTCAAAGTTTAAATTTTTCGGTTTTTGGGGGCAATTGAACTCACCTATAAGTTATTTTAAACATTTTATAATTTTTTTATAACTGAAAGGTACCTTGGGGAAAAGAGTGACACATTTTTTATTCCAATTTGACAATTTGTTTTTTCAAAATAATTTTTTGAAAACTGACATTTTTCGCATGTTTTAAAAATTTTTATTTTGAAAACTAATTGTTTGATTGAAATGAAAAATATGTCATTTCATTTCTCAATGTGTCTTTCATTCGAAAAAAAGTTATCAAGAGTTTAAAATAACTTGTAGGAGAGATCAATTGCCCCCAAAAACTGAAAAATTTCAACTTTAAACTCCCATATTCCATAAAATATTTGTTGAGAAAAATAATTTCTCATGGCAATAGTCAACATTTTAATACCTTAATAATATCCAATACAATAAACTTCGAAAAAAAATTATGAGCAAAAACCCTGTGCACAGCCTTAAGGCTCAGAAGAAAATACTCGAAGACAATCATCATTGCATAATCAGAACACAGAGTAATTAGAATAGAGTATAAGCAGCCTGAATACAGCTGTTTAATTTTGCGATGGTTATCGATATTTATATAATTATATTAAACAAAATTTCCCCATTGGAGCAACATATTAACTTGATAACGTAGTAATAAGAAATATAATTGAACCAGAATTCAAGCAACTTAGATAGATTTTCAAACAAATCTGACCGATTTTTGAAAATCTTTTTAAAAAACATTTGCACCCCCCCCCCCCAACCTAACCCAAACAGAGGATTGACTGAAATATCGTACCTGACACTTTGACTCTTCATTTCAATTGTATATATTTTAAGCATATCAAATATAATACAGTAGAACATATTGCACATTATCTGATGAAGCAGAACGTTACCTCACCTTAAAAACCTGTTAGTTGAAAATAAATAGAGGTGCATGAAGTATTAGCAATGACTAAAAACGAGAATTGTTCGTTTGTATCCATTGGTATTAGTAAGAGGATGTTTCTTCAAATCATAAATTTCAATTCTCATTCGAAGGACGTTGAATGTTTATGAATGCGGATTTATTAGGTTCTGTAAATTTTTATTCTCCGTTATTGGATGTGCACAAGACTTGCACAAGTTTCCAGAATCATGTGGGCATCAACCGCAAAAAATTTTATTTTTGCTAACTTCCATTATGCTATTTGCATTAACCGTTAAAATATCGGTGACGCTGGTGGCGCAGTTGGTTGGAGCGCTTGTCTGTGATAAGATAAGGCTTTGGCTGGGTTCTTTTCTTCTCATCATTCACCTTTTTACCCACGCTCAAGTCTCCAGAATCATGCGGGCATCATCCGCAAAAAAAATATATATTGTTACTTTCCATTATGCTAATTAATTACATTACATGTGATGAAGTACTTTATGTTGTAATTCTTGTATGTTCATATTTATGTATCTTATGCACTTGACAATTTTCCTGTTTGTTTATACAAATGTCTTGGAATGTACAATAAATTCAAATTCAAGTTCAATTCAAACTAACTTCTGCTATGCTTCTATGCTGTTTTACTACTGATTTCCTTTGCCATCAAAAGAGTCTTTCCTCATCTTCTGCTAACCCCGATGCTGCTATCGTCTTTACCATTATACGATAGAAACCTAGTAATTATCTAATATGAACCAGAGAAGACCTGAGTTGAGTACAGTGCCATCTTACCTCTGTTTGACCAGTGAAGCAGTGGCGAATCGTCTCGAAAAACATTTCCCTATAGGCCTACTGAGTCTTGTGACAACATAATTGCTTACAATTTCTCGGTGCAAAAGGAAAGGGAATAATTTCCTCTTCTGTCTTGCAGATAGAGCCAAGCACCAGGGTAATTGGATTTGCGGGGCTGCGCGTGGCTGCTGTAGAACAGAGAGAGATAAAGACAGGAATAAACTAGCTGTTCTGAATTCATTTCATGCTCTTTTCAAGACCCAGTAGTGACATCCACAATGGAATGCTGAATCACTAGTAACTCTGACGACTTCTGTTCTGAGCTACATTTAATAATGCTCGTTGAGCTTCTAGCGTCATAATATTTTCAAAGAAACAACGTTTGATTTTTCAAACAGGTCACTACCCATTTATTGATACTTAGTAGAAAATGGGCTCAACCAGTGCTCTCTAAAAAGGAATCATTAATTCTGCAAGAGGTGGTGCAAACTGAGACAATAAGAATAATAAATTAGAATAAATAGAATTATAAAAAAAATAAAGATTTCAATAATTCTTGAATCCAGTATATAATTATAATTGTCAGTGATTTCAGTACTTCTTTCGCGTATATCTTTTAATAGCCTACTTGCAAAGGAAAAGCATCAAGTTTTATAAATATTTCTTCGATTGGAAATTCTCTGTGAAATTGAAAAACCAACTATAAAGTTTAACTTGGACTCAAGTTAAAATTTTGTGATAGAAGTTGATGTTTGCTTTTTTCAAATTGTTGTTGCTGTTTTGCATGGAGCTAGTTGACGTTCTATTGTGTAGTTTATCGAAATGTATAGACAAAATGTAAAAAACATAGAACATGAGTTTTTAGAAATTTAAAATGTTTTTGAAGTTTTGTTCAATCAAGCACCGTGGTTTAGTGTTTAAAAAGCACCTGCCTGCCATTTGCAATTCTCGGTTTCGATGCCCCATCTTGGTCTTCCGTTTTTGAATAATTTTTTAATGAATAATAAGACGAAATATTCACAACCACATTTATTAAAAAATATTGATAAACTAGTTTCGGTTGTTGCACCACTATCAGTATCAATCAAACTAAAACTAAAGTACAGAGTAACTTAATATATACTAAACATCGAATGAAACTATTGGCTAAGCGAGGAAGAGGCTGACCTTCATTGAAGGTTGTGATTGGCTGACAAGTCACGCCCCCTGGTGGGAGGAGTAACAAGCAAAATTACGAGTCAAATCAATAATATTGGCTTAGCCAATCTATGTTTCATTCATGTTTAGTATATATTAAGCTACTCTGTACTTTAGTTTTAGTTTGATTGATATTGATAATGGTATAACAACCAAAACTAGTTTCTCAATATTTTTTAATAAATGTGGTTGTGACAATTTCGTCTTTTTATTCATTATGGATAACTTTCACAATATCACCTTCGCCACTATGAAGAAGGAATAATTATTTATTCACCTGTTCACTCAACTGCTCAATGTGGAAATCTCTCTCAATGGAAAAATTGAAAATGTTTTCAGACAAATTTAACTGAGAAAATGTCAACCCAGATGCTATTTGACAGCACGATTGATCAGGATCGAGACATTACCAGAAAGCTGAAGAAATCGAAACCTTGAATGAGTGCGGTAGATGGTGGAGAGAGACCGTATAGAGAGCTAATTTTAAGTCATCATCTGAGATTATTTTAATAATTCCAGTTGAGTTAAGAAAATCAATGAAAAATTTGTTCATATTAAGCTCTTAACTTCGACCTCCTCAAAGTGCTATTAATTTATACTGAAGACTTCCGCAATGGCGGTTATTGACAACAGCATTGAATAGTTCCCGGTGGGGACTGATATTTTTGTACAGTAGAATAACATTCATCTATTTAGAATAGAATAGAATAGAAAAAAATAGAATAGAATAAGAATAGAATAGAATAGAATAGAATAGAATAGAATAGAATAGAATAGAATAGAATAGAATAGAATAGAATAGAATAGAATAGAATAGAATAGAATAGAATAGAATTGAATTGAATTGAATTGAATAGAATAGAATAGAATAGAATAGAATAATTTTTATTTCACTTGTTCATATCATACACAATCAAAAAATATATATATATATTAAAAAAGATTACAAAATATCAAAATAAATAATTGATGACCATTTACATGCATTAAATATTTCAGTCATGACAAAAATTATATAAAAACAAACTTGAATAAAAATGTTTCAGTCATAAAAAATTTCAGGAAATTTGTTTCTAATGATACACTACAAAATGTCGATCAATCAAATTAACCAGAACAAAAAAGTATCAACTAGAAACTTAAGATGAGATTAAGTATTAAAAAGAACGAAAGAAGAATTTTATGCACATTATCATTTTAAATAATTGAACAAGAGAAATAAATATTTTCATCAGCTATTCAATGCTGTTGTCAATATCCGACATTTTGAAAGTCTTCAGTGTAAATTAATAGCACTTAGAGGAATTCGAAATTAATAAATTATGTTTCTGTATATTTGTCAGTTCGTTGAATTGTCAGTTACTTCAAACTTACTCATATTAAGTCTTCAAGACTCAATTGCGTCAATTTAAATTTCAAATGTTATTCTAACGATAGAATCCTCTAATAAAGTCCAAGCTGCATGCAGAAATTGAAACAGTTGCATAAAATTCTCCATAAAATATTATATGTTTGCGTGGTCTTACTACAGTGTTATTCCATCCATATTAATGCATAATATTGGTAATTAACTCAAAAAGTAACCTCATAATTTCTCGTCTATCCATCATGTAAAACTAATACGTACAATTATTATGATTAACGACAAGATTTGTCCATTAGAACTCTTGTAGTACGAATCTGTCCTGTCACAATGAAATAATTCATCCGCTTCCATACACAAAAGTAAATGGAAAGAGGTCATGCATAAAACTCGATGAAGTTTGTTGTTTAGATGTTACTGCCGTTATTTATGTGATATTCAATGTTCATTGCAACTATTGAATCATCGTTTACAGGTGTGAGAGAAATGAAAATAATGTGGCTTATTATGATAAAATTATTTAAAAATCGCTTCTTTTTTTGTTGCAGGTAAGAATTGAACGTGAAAGGATTGATGAATTGGATTGGATTGTGGATGGCTCTTGCAGGTATGATCCTCATGCCGCTCTTCAATTAATTTTCTCACTGTAATGCGAATATTCAATTATTCAATATGTTGATCGTATTATAATTGAAAAATTTGATATATTTAATAATATAAACGAAATATTGAAACCCCATCAAGTATCGATTTGTGTGAGTTTTTTTGTGATTCTGAAGGGATAAATCATCAGAGGTAAACTGGTTCAAAATAACGAAATGTTTAATGAAAAATATAACGTCACTCTGTTAGCTCAGTGAGGAAAGCAATCGCAACCCACATCACTCCTCGTTTGCGTAGTACGCTCTTTGAACTGCAGCATGAAGTTGAGGTCTGAAGAGTCACCTACAGTTGAAATCGGCTATGGTACTGCCCATGCATAATTTGCATTCATAAATCTATCGAACAACAATGTTTGAAAACGCTTTATGTAATAGAATAACAAGGGGTTTCTATGTCGAATTGTGATTCAAAAGTGGGATTTATTTCAGCTAAAGTTGGATTGAAGTTTGTGCTTGTGTGGTTGCAGGCTGTCATTCTTCAGGGAAAATGGTCAAAATCCGTTATATACCCACAACTCTATTTTTTCCATACAGGCTTATATAACCAGTTGATACTGACTTTAGGTGCTAAATAATGGGGGGGGGGGGGAAACAAAATTTAGAGAAGTTCCTTTAATCGAACACTATATAAATTTCACAAAAAAAGCCCACATAAATTAAAAAGACTACTGGGGTGGCCAGAATGCCGCAATGTCTTGAAATATGACAGTTACATAGCTTTTCTTTTGGTAAAGCATTTACGTTTTGTAAAAAAGAAATTCACCTTTCATAGCTCGTACAATTCAAATATATTTGTCTTTCTTTGTAGTGGCCAAGGTGATATTGTGGAAGGTATCCATAATGAATAATTATAGAAGAAATTGTCACAACCACATTTATTAAAAAAATATATATATTGAGAAGCTAGTTTCGGTTGTTATACCATTAGCAATCTCAATCAAACTAAAACTAAAGTACAGAGAAGCTTAATATATACTGAACATGGAATGATACTATTGGCTAAGCGAGAAAGAGGCGGACCTTCATCGAAGGTTGTGATTGGCTGACAAGTCACGCCCTCTGGTGGGAGGAGTAACATGCAAAAATACGAGTCAAATCAATAACTAAAAAACTGTGAACATCTAGAAAGCAACAAAGCTGAAACATACGTAATAAAGCTAGAATTGAATCTATTTAAAGCTAAAAAAACTGAGCTTCTAATTTTTTAGTTTCAATTTGATTCAATTCTATCTTTATTACGTATTTTTCAGCTTTGTTGCTTTTTAAATGTTCACAGTTTTTTAGTTATTGATTTGACTCGTATTTTTGCATGTTACTCCTCCTACCAGGGGGCGTGACTTATCAGCCTATCACAGCCTTCGATGAAGGTCAGCCTCTTTCTCGCTTAGCGAATGGTATCATTCCATGTTCAGTATATATTAAGCGTCTCTGTACTTTAGTTTTAGTTAGATTGAGATTGATAATGGTATAACAACCGAAACCAGTTTCTCAATATTTTTTATAAATGTGGTTGTGACAATTCCGTCTAATTATTCATAAATATATTTGTGGGCGAATCCATCTTGTAAAAAAGGCACCCCTTCGACAACACTTATTAACTGAATGAAAGTGGAACGTTATCTTATAGTTGAAACAGGTCAGGTGCTTCGACGGATCTCTCTGTTACAGATAAGATAAGATCAACAACAATATCAACTTAAATGCCTCTAAATGTTTCCATTTTGTTTTTAAAATCACTCAGTCAGTAAAAAAAGACAGTTTTGTACAGTTAAAAGTCAATAGGAACAAGTTGTGGGCACATAACGGATTTTGACCGGGAACATTACAATAACCGCCATTAAGTATAATAATGACATCAAATTTCCAGTCCCTTTAAGCTACTTTTGATAATATTTAAATCATTCAAGATTCGAAGAATGTAACGAAATATTCCTTGGAGAAGTAACATGAGAAAATATAAATCGACAAAATAGATTGTTTCTCGAGTTTTCAGGCAGCTGTTTAGCTGATAAACTGTTGTCTAATAACAAAAGAGACGCATTAGAAAGAGAAGACGATGTCCAAATAACAATATCGTCGGCAATATCGTCATATCGTCGTTGTGTTGTGTCGATCCAGTGTAGGAAGCAAGAATAACTCTATTATCGAATATAATACGAGCACGCCAAAGCTCCTACCTTATTTTCTTGCTTATTTCGAGTATCACGCGAGATGGGATTTGCCGAGGAGAGAAGTTTTATTGCTATAGAACGATGACAAGAAGGGGTGGGTTGGGAGGTTGGTGAGCGGTAGGAGGAGGGGTAGTTGTCGTGGGAAGAATCGGAAAGGGGCCTATCGTAGAGAAGACAATAGCAAGAGTAGGAAGTGAGGAAGGGGGATGAAACAGAATATCTTGCACTGTTTCCCGACCATCTGTCTTCCTCGCCGTTATGACAGCAGTTGTCATATCCGTCCATTTCACTCTTATTAGACCCATTCTAGTCATTTCTTAGCTGGAATTGTATTTTCAAATTCCGCTTAAAATTCTCGCCGCCTCCCGCATTCGGAGCCCGTTACAATTAGAAGATCTATTGCCATGGAAATAAATTACGAACGTTTCCACAGAATTGAATGCATAAAGTATTCGAAGCAATAATTCTGTAACAGTTTCTGTATCTCAACAGAGCAATATTATGCTATTGGAAAATATCGTTGGTTTTCTTCTCTGATTTTCTCCAATAATGCGACAAAAATAATGATGGATCGATATTTGTAATAAACTTGAATGAGTCAAATAAAAATGAGAACTGATTATTTTTGAAAAGAAATTGCGATGTTTTTCATGACGAAATACCCATTACATCTTATTTAAGTGAGTAGAAACGAACCGCACAAAAGTACAATGTATTTTTTAACAGTAGATTTTCATAAAAACTTACAGTCAGTTTCAAAAGAATCACCTTACAACAATAAATGTCTTCATATCTGTTCACAAGTTTTTTAATTTTGTTTTCATTCCGTAACATTTATAGAAAACTCGCAATAGTTACACGTTACAGTTTACTATTATCTACTTGTTAATACCAGCTTGTAACGACCAGCTGAACAATTATAGTAGGTTCTATTGTTACGTCCTACATACGTTTGGTAGAAGCAAGAAATTTAAGAGAACTTCAAGGATCTTATCAAGCATTCTTCCAAAAATAATATGATTATTCTATTGGCTTTTATTATTAAATTTCGGAGAACACGTTAAAATCCTGTCGATCAATGGTGTCTAAAAAGCAGTCCTTAAGTTACGTCAAACGCCTTTGTTTAATTTCGACCTGAGAACTCTGAAACCAGACCTGAGGTTACACGATATTATTACTATTATTATCATTATTATTAAGAAATATTATCATTATGATTATTATTAGCATTGAAAAGTATTCAGGCTGATATTGGGTCTATTGCAAAAATTCTGTTCACATATTTTGTAGGTTACTAAACTAGGTAAAAAAAAAGCATTGGTTTTGGTGGTGAGTGGGTATATCAATCAACCGAGATTATTGTTATGAAGAAATAATAATTATTAAATTCGTTCGTTTCTACTCACTTAAATAAGATGTGGAGGTGAAACTTCCAAAACCAAACATTAACTTACTTATTAATAGTACCTAAGTTATTAAAACCAACCAATGGAACTATTTTCGAGCCAAGTAGTAGACTATACCATCGATATATAAGAACATATAAAAGTGTTCTTATATATCAACTGGACTATACGGACTCAACAATGCTGCCAGACTCTGGGAAGTGGTGAAAGGGAACTGTTATTTGCACCTCACTCCACGTTTGCTTAGTCCATTCATTAGACCGAAGAATACTATTGCCACGTGAAAAACTTCAAGTAATCTTGATGTAGAACTATTCTTGGGTAGTTTTAGATGCGTTTCGAAAAACAGCAGTTCATCTTCGGCACTTGGGCAATGACTCACATATTGTTCGAAGCGAATCTACGTCTCACCAAGGTTAATTCTACATAGCAAGATTATTTCATGTTTTTATATGACAATAATTTGCTCTATAGATAAAGACAATAATCAAAACAGTGTTGATTTGAAAAACATCATCCACATTTGGCTGAACAATACATACCACGAGCAGTCCCGCCTGGAAAGTTTAGGGGGTCACACAAATGGGATTTTGCCGTCCTTTTTTGAAAAGCGTCTCTTCTTCCCTTCGTCTACCCGTTGTTTCTTCTTCCGACCCCTGTTCCATAAAATTTTCTTTTTTGGAGGGGGGCTCATGACTTCTTAAAGCATAAACATTACCTCCCCCGAGATCACTTTTGAATACATACATAAGCTACTTGAAACTATTTAGCCAACTATCCTGTGTGGTAGAATAGATCAGTAATGTAAATGATACTATAATTATCACAGAAAAACAAGGTGTAAAAACCTTATTGTACAGAGCCATTGCAGTCGCGGTCGCACGACACAATGTAAGGCTAAATTAAACCAGTCGAGCGAATGAACGAGCTCAGCAATATTAAAACACACGAAGGTACTGTAGTTTTCATATAACTTGGCAGCAGTATGTTGGGTTCAGATGCAGCATGTCCCATCTGCTACACGCTGCCAAGTTATATGAATACTACAGTATACACATGTTTCAAGCCCTTTACTGCTTTTCAGATGATTTTTTTATCAAATTTATCCGGTTTATGTGATTTAGCCTTGGTGCGATGCGAGTGCAGTGGCTCTGTAATAAGGCTCTAAAGCAGATTATACAGTGCCACTGCAGTCGCTGTCGCTTGCCACGCTTTAAGGCTAAATTACACTAGCTGACCGTGTGAGTGAGCGTAACAATTTCAAAGTACACATAGGCATACACTATTTTAAAGTCATCAGCTGATTTTTAAATCAAATTTACCTGGCTGGTGTGATTTAGCCTCAATTTGTATTTAGCGACCGCGACTATAGTGGCTCTGTATAATAATGCTCTAAATCAGACCCTACACGATGAAAGTATATTCCTAAAGTATAGAACCTACACAATGCTGCAGCATTAATGTCAATCAAAAAAGACACGTTCTCTGCTGTAAAATCACTTCCCGGTGGTTCGGAACCCACCTAAAACTGTAGGTCCAACTCATCAATCACCATCATCCAACTCATTACTCACGCACAGGTCTCAGACCTATGTGGGCTTCATCCTCCAGAAAAAAATCAAATGTGTTTTTACAATCCCAGTCTCAGCTGATGGAGTTTTAGCATGTTGTAGTAGTTCTGTCAGCAGCAAGGATCTGAAAGCTGTGATGTTTTCCATGACGAAATACTCTATGAACAATCTAATATCAAACTGGCAATGTATTTCTATTTTGATATACAGCGTATTATTATATCCGGTGGTTCGGAACCCACCTAAAACTGTAGGTCCAACTCATCAATCACCATCATCCAATTCATTACCCACGCACAGGTCTCAGACCTATGTGGGCTTCATACTCCGAAAAAAAGTTATATTATTATATACAGTGTATATTCTAAATAGAAATACAGTGTTAGTTTTGATATTAGATTACTCTGAAAGCGCTGAAACTCCATCCGCTTTGACATTACAGGGTACTTTAACGCATTGGGCAGGTATTAATATTGTCAATACAATCGTGTAAGGTCTGCTTACGAAATTTGAAATAAATATTCATAAACAGAATTTGTGTGACAGGTTTTTATTGTTTGACTGTAGAAAAATAAGTTATGGCATGAAGAAGGAAGAGGAATTTACAAATAATGAGAGCATGAGAGGTGGTGGCAAGACGGGCGGATAGAGTTGGAGATGATCCTCAGTGGTGGACAACAACAGAGTGGGACGAGTGGTGAACGACGGGGACAACTGGGGCATGTCTGACGAGGACTGGAGCAGGGTGGACAAGGGGAGCGTGATGAACGACTGGAACGACTGGAGCGTGCTTCACAACGACTGGAGCGTGGTGGACGACTGGAGCGTGGTGAACGACTGGAACCACTGGACCGTGTTTCACCAAGACTGGGGCGGCGTGCACCACTGGAGCTGTGTGCACAACAGGTACGAGTGGTACTACTGCACCGGGTGCAGCACTTACTGCCACTAGGACTGCAGCTAGGGCGATCAACTGCAACAAAATTAAACAATAAATGTTAGCTACAGATGCAGGATGAATTTTTTTTGTAGATTACGTCTTGGAGACTCCAGTTAAGAAGTATAAGACAAATCAGATCAACAATATTATACACTAAATACCATAATTACTATATCCATTAGTTGAGGTGAGGCTTAATTTTGATGTGAAAGGAACTCTTGTACACTATAAAAAGCTTTATCAACTAAATATTGGTTCAATTGTTTTTTAAATATTTCTATATTTTCAAGACTCTTTAAAAACTGCGGTAGCTTGTTGTAGAATTTCCTACCAATATAACTAGGTTTTTGTTGAATAAACTACTATTGTAGTGATAATCACCAAGTGATAATCTCCTCGGCTTCTTTTATAATCATGTACGTCAAGATTTTGGTTAATATCATTCGTTTTTACATATAAAGTAGCTTCATACACATATAAGCAGGGTACAGTTAGGAGACAAAGTCTCTTGAACAACGGCCTACATGAATCTATTCTATTTACTCTTTCTATACACCTAAATACAGGAGACGGCTGGTTGCACGAAAGCCAATTAAATTTAATCCCCGTAGAATGACGTCATTTTACGTAAATTGAACATAATGAAGAGAATTTAGTTGCACAAAGGACAACCACAAGCGATAACGCCGATTAGTCTAACCGGCGAAAAAAATATTTAACCCCCAGATCACTGAGGATTAAATCTCACTAATGCTTGTTAAGTTACATTTTAAAGGTTATGTTTATTGTACCAGAACATGGAAATGCAAATTAGGTCGTAGGTGTTGAAACCCTTTCAAAATGAATAAAATTTATCAAGAATATAATAATATTCAGATAGTTGAATAATTATTCAAATAATGCACAATGAAATGATTCTAATTCATCTTTTTTCTCAACTTCAGTATCAGCCGGTGATCAAATTACAGTGTTGCCAGATTGTGCCCGTTCGGTTAACGAAAAATAAGTAATGGATCTTTGTGCAACAGAAATAAACCCATTACACTTACGACAGTTAGTTAACTGACATTAAACTCATTTAATTGGGTTTCGTGCAACCGGCTGTAAATATATAATTAGCAGAAACAATTAATTATGACAAGTTAGCTTGAGAAGAAAAAAGAGTAATCATCGAATCGCGCCCATCAGAAAGCAATCAAATCCCATCAAATGGTAAAAAAATATGGTTGACCAGATATTTGAAGGATGAATGTCTGAAAACTGTGTCAGAAACCTGAGTAGGATGATGGATGATGGATGATGGTGATTGATAGTTGAATCTACAGTTATAGGTGGGTTCTGAATCACCGGGAAGTGATTTTACAGCCGAGAGTTGAGTCTTTTTTGCTGGCCAATCTGATCGGTCACCTTTACAGAGAGTTCCCAGAAGAGCGTTGCTTATCTTATATGATTGAACAGATACCTGATACGGCTCACGACTATCACTTCCCGTAAATATATTCACAGACATTGATTATTTATTACCAGTACAATATAAAAAAGTATTTGAATTTTTACATCAAATGCACAAAATGGCTGTCTAGCTCAGTACTGAATACATAAATGTCAGCTTGATTTACTGTTCTTGAGAAAACGGCAATTGTTGACAGAGCAGTAAACTCAACAATACTGTACAATTATAGTCTTGATGCAGCCAGTGTCCATTTCAATCGTGTCTGGTTTATTCGTCGGTACTAGATGGGATGCTATCTTGCGGAAGCCATCATACTTAATATTTAACAAAACAACTATTTACAGAAACATTTATATATATGTGCACGACTTGAAGATCACTCGGTATTAGACAGTATAAATCATCAGATAATAGTTTCTGTATTTAATTAATTAATTTTTTTAATGATATTGGAATGATATTTCTCTCTGTAATGATATTGCAGTTATGTATATTGGATGGGTATGTGAAGATACATATAGTGAAATCTTGTCTTCAATATTTATTAAAAAAATATGGTTTTTAAGTATACTTTCCTGCAGCTTGCCAAAGTATGACGAGCTTTTTCCTCAAGCTCGAGTTCACTCTTTTGGGGAAGTAGTTCCTAATTATTTACTATTTTTATTTTTTTAAATATTTTTTATTGTGTAATTTGTTATATTTTATTCGATTTTGTATAGTAATAAGGAATAAATGACTTTTCTTATCATTCGATTAGAATAAAATTAAAAAAATAAAAACAATAATATAAAGATAATATTAGTTCGAGATTGACTACGAAATATTCAAGTAATAAGATTAGTTCAAGACTGACTAGATTACGGAATAGGGTTTCCATGAATTAGCTCAATAAATGGCGAGAATGATGCTCATGTAAGTTAAATAGGTGAATCTACAGTCAATCACTGACAAGCTGACTTTAAATAAATAAAATGAAAGACTTGACTATCGAGCCAACGATCACATATCACATTCATTAAATAAACCGTTTTAGATTGTAAGAATAGATAATTAATCAGAAATCAACCAATTAATCCAATTGAATCAATAAATCTGATTGGGAGTTGCAAAATTCATAGAAAGCACATGAGTGAATCAGAAATCAATTATCAGATTCACTCTTATCAAATGTCAGGTCAAACAAGCACTTGAATGTCAAAGAAACAAACTTTTGGAGGTAGAATTATTCTGTAGCGCAATACCGTAAAAATGGCTAAATAGCTCATACAATATGTTCAAACGTTGAATACGGCGGCTCTGGTAGCGCAGTTGGTTGGAGCGCTTGTCTGAGATGAGATAAGGCTCTAGCTGGCTTCGTTTCCTGCAGCTTTGGATCCGAATCTCATTCAGCCATGGATGTTTCTGATCATTCACCCATTCATTCATTACCCACGCACAAGTTTTCAGACTCATGTGAGCATCATCAGTAATTAAAAAAATAATAGTACAGATATGTCTATAACTATTGTTAATTATTTTATGGTTGATTGTTTGTTTGGAGAATATGAATTATTCATTCACATATTGGAGTGAATATTATTAGTTATTTGATCGTTATATTTTCAAGATGCAAATATTACAATGCAAGAAAATAATATTCAAGTGTAGAGAACGCCTTTTAGCAATTTATTATTATTTGAATTGAAATCAGACTGACAAGTAAATTTTACCAGATAACTGAGTTCTAACATAATTCATTTTATTTACTTCAAATTTTGTATCAATACAAGAGTATGATTTTTAACTTAAAGTTTTAAATATAAGAACATAAGTTTTAAATTTTAGAACATTGCAATTTATAGAAATAAGTAATAATTTGAAATAGAAAATAATAATAATTATAGAAATGAGAAATAATTTTTAGATGGAATTTTGATAGTGTGAATAGGAGAGAAAACAAGGAGAGCATTTGAAACTACATTTAATCATTATTATTTTTTTAAATTACAAAGCAAACTTTTCAAACACTTACCAATATGAATAAATAATGGGGGAAAAACGTTTATAATGTGTGTTGAAATATGAGAAAAGAAGAAAATATTATATATTTGATTATTTTAATAGCAATCAAATTGAGAAAATAGAGAAGCAAATTAGCAACTGTATAATTATTTCAACGGCTCTTCATTATACATTGATAATGTAAGAAATTTTTTTAAATAGTATGTAGTAAAAATAATGTGATTTTGAACAATTAAAAACTTTAAAACAAATGAATAATAAAGGAATCTTGGTGTATAATGAAATCAGAGAGATAAGCTGCGTTCTCGTAGGTCCTGTTCGTAACGGTGACCGATTAGATTGGCCAGCAAAAAAGACACTGTTCTCTGCTGTAAAATCACTTCCCGGTGGTTCGGAACCCACCTAAAACTGTAGGTCCAATTCATCAATCACCATCATCCAACTCATTACCCACGCACAGGTATCAGACCTATGTGGGCTTCATCCTCAAAAAAAAAAAAAAAAAAAAATCAAAATTTGTATAAATTATAGTGTATGGTATAACAGAAAGCTCAACAGAAGGCTAAATTCAATCAAAAGAAACATTATAAAAGAGGTAAATAAAGAATAAGATGAATACTTTCCAAGATAAATTAAAGGAAGGGGACCGCTGCTGGTTGGGAGAACAACATGAACACTACTTTGAATTCATTCAAAGAGCCTACTCTGAATAGAGCCTACTTTGGATTCATTCAATCATAATATTGATTTTATTAAGATTTGTCTTGATGCAGTATAATTATCAATAAATAAATAATATCGTTTTTTTAAGATTTGTCTCGATATAGTAGCCTATAATTGACAATAAATAAATAGATAATCATAGCTTGTAAGTGAACTCTGTATTTATCATGATTTACTTCACAAGATGAAAAATCATACTCATGATGAACACTCTATAAAAAACATAGAGTACTCTAGAGTACGTGAGAACTGTACTCATTAGGTGAAAGCCGGAGGACCGATCATAGTGGAAAAAATTATTTAACTTTGAGATAAATGTGATAGAACCATGATGTTGAAAAAACAAGATATATTTACAGTAAACTCAGTTATTTCGATTGCTCTATGAGAATCACACACGTGGATAGATTAAATTAATATGGTAGATGAATGACAGAGGAGAAATCAAAATCATGATGAGCACTCTACAAAATACATCAACGATGAATGTGGGAGAACCGTTATGGTGCAAATTATTATTAATCTACAATAATAATAAGCATATGGCTTTTAATGGTGGGGAGACCCTTACGGGTAGTTCCACCTCGCCGTTTGTGCCATGTTACGGGGAACATGATGGACCTACTATTTTAGGTGGGTTCCGAACCACCGGGTAAGTGATAATAAAGCTTCTAACATAAAGTCATTGAAGCATGGTCACCCATCCAAGCGCAGTCTTGAGCGGTCGTGACTGAACATCACGATCACTTGAACACCACGCTCACCGCATTATTAATCTATAGGATGAATATGGTAGAAACATTATGTTGAAAAAGAAGAGTTAAATACAGTTATAAATTACAACGATTACAGAGATGAATTCAACCATCATAAGCACTCCTTGAAAATCACACACACACAAATCTATAAACATTTGAAGCACTGTTAGACATTAGCACATTTAAGGATAATCTAAATAGGTTGTATGTTAAAGTGACTGACCACTGTGTATGCAGACATGATGCTTGTCGAAGGGGGTTGTTCGTGGAAGATCACTCTTGCAAACGTGAACTGAGAACAACTGTGCTGAGAGGAGGCCGGACGAGAGGCTTTATAGTGGCAGACCACTCCTCAACTCGTCTCGATGCTTGAACGACGACCTCCACAACAGACGATGAATGCTTGGAAGCCGGGATGGTCATCCGACAGGAGTACCCTTGACGTCCGTGTGTACGGAGCCGCAAATAATCATCGATGTACTCTTCACTATTTCTCCCCCACCCCCTTCCCACTTCTCTCAAAAGAGCCGACCGTACTTTTCACACAGCGAGTGTAATTAAGCACAACGCTGGACAATAATTAACGGACGTCACGTACGCTGCGATGTGACCCCGTCGATAAAATATCAATCAACGAGCCTTCAATCTAATCTCTTTCTCATTCAAATACGCTTCAGATCGTTCCGCTCGTTGGAAATGGCTCTCTTTTCGAGAGAACTTTCCTAGATGAGCATTCCGACGTATCGAATGGTCGTTTGGAGGGTATTTTAAGTTTAAACTCATTCAGTGGCGTTTCCTCCAGGCTTTAATGCAATTACTTTTCGAGAAAGGAAAGAAGATTGCATGAATTTTTGTGGTATGAGTACGTTAAAATAATTATTGATATATACTGTTAATATATATATACTGTTATTATATCAGTCCGCTGAGGGGAAAATGGAGAAAGAGTGTTGTTTTTTAGTTTTTATTATAATTATTTTTTAATTTTTCATTCTCTAATTATTTTTTCTATGTAGTCTAATTCAGCATATTTCATTTTCGTCTCTTCGCTGTTAATATCTATTGTATGCTCTTATTGTATTATTATTACTATATTTTTATGTGCATTTGAATTATTGTTGAACTTCTCAATAATGTAAAGTAGTTGAAATTTTTACTTTATTTTGGCTTAAATATGTATAGCAGGCGCTGCGGTAAATCGCCGAATGCATGAGCCATCACTACTGGTTCAGATGGCCAGAATTTTCATAATATTTTTTATACTGTATCTCATTTTTTGTAAAACTTTAATGAAAATAAATTTTACTTACTTACTTACTATAATTATACAAGCAAAATAATTATTGAAATATACTGTTAATATACTTATAACATACAGGTTGCAGTATCTAATTAAATTTGGATTTCTAAAATGTGTGCTGATCTTTCTACAAATTTAATGTAATAATCTCTTTTTTATTACCTCTCTTTTTTTTCTACTGGGATTACGGAAACGGAACAGAACTCCCTTAATGGACGCCATATTGCACTTGACTGTGAGGGAAGCTGACAATAGGAATGGACGGATTGTCCAAAAGGATTGCAGAAGGCAGGATGGAAGGAAGAATAAAAAGAAGGATGATGAAGAGGAAGCAGGTAATGGGAAAAGTTTGGTTTAAGGTGCACTGATGACAGACAAGAGCGCCGGATGAGTAAGCCAGAAGTTTTATAATAAAGGTTGGAGACATAGCAATACAATTGTGTTTTCCGCTTAATTTTTTGCGTTGACATTCCACTCTCCGCAAAATTCATTCGTTTCTTCTTCCGTTCTTTCTCCTTTCTTTCGTACATTTCATTTTACTTTTGGACTCCATTTTCATCTTGCAATTTTATCTACTCATTCTCAACAATTCCAACAGTAATTCTCTCAACTTTTCCTTCTATCACTTTCTTTACTTAACGTGTCCAATCTTTCACATTTCTTTCTCAAATCAACTTCTAATTATATTATCCTGAGAAATACACAGAAAATACACAGGATTTCCGATTGTGTATACTGGAGTATCGTATTGTGTGATCAAATACAAGTACTTCTTGAACTCCCAATTCCCTAAGTTTTTCCTCAAACGCTGGATTTAGTCGATTGTTCCAATATGGCCAACACTCGTTAATATTCAGAAATTGAATTTCTCTATTCATAGTTCTAAGTAATTTTGAATTTAGAAAATTTATAATCTATAATCTATGCTTTTAAAAATGTATCAAGAATGTAATATTTCCTCATGATTATCAAAAGAATCAAGCCAATAAGACACACCTAAATAAGGTCACCTAATTTATTCACACATATTATGAATCATTTCATTAAGCCAATATAGCATTTTTTCCGGGTTATTCTAATAACATGATACACATAAGAGTTTAATAGAAGAATACCAACTACTTAGTTTGTTATTGAATTATTTTGATAAAGAATTAGTTTTGGGTGGGTCATGTTTTCTATCGTTTTTTTACTTTTCTTTGAGGATGAAGCCCACATAGGTCTGAGACCTGTAGATAAATTAGTCATCAGTTCCCCACCTTCAAAGTTAAATGCATAAATATATAAATAACCATTTCCAGATTGAGTAACTTTTTTTTATTTTTTTGAAGGAAGCCCACCACATAGGTCTGAGACCTGTGCGTGGGTAATGAATTGGATGATGGTGATTGATGAGTTGGACCCACAGTTTTAGGTGAGTTCCGAACAACCGGGAAGTGTTTTACAGCAGAGAACAAAGTCTTTTTTGCTGGCCAATCCAATCGTTCACCTTTACAAAGAGCGCCTAGGAGTTTCGTAGCTTATCTCTGATTGAACAGATATACCTGCTACGGCACTCGGCTACACTCCCACTGGCAGGCCTACTACTATACAAAACTCTATTGAACAAACATCCATCAGAATCACATTAAAAAATGTATCCCAGATTCTCAGAATTAATTTTACTAAACATGTAGCTTGTGAATGAAACTTGAAAAGATTTCATCACATTAAAAAAGTGACATTTCACTGCTAACTGGTGGCAATTTCTGTGTAGGCTACATAGAATATTTTGCGGCTTTGCCAAATCTAGCACAGTTTGAAGGACTGCTGTTTTACAGAGCCTTTGTTTGTGTTAGTTGCTAAAAGATTTGAGATAGAACAATAATTTTAAAGCTTCAAGTTTGGAGAATGTAGTTTGAAGAGGAACCACTGCACGGGGAATATAGTTCGAAGAAGATGGAATTCATGAATAACATGTCGCCGCTTATTTGTTTCACTCAGACACGAAGGCCAACAATTTTTGACAATGATAATCTTGCGTGGCTTTGTCCAACTCAAAATATGACTGAACGACCTTCTTTCACCATACAAGTATTAGGCAAATAACACTTCCTAGCTCTGAGACAGATAGTAGTTTTAAACGCATTTATCATCTGTCACTGGGTGCTTATCGGAGTGGAAGAACAATAACATCTTGTGCGTAACGTTAGGCATCTCGACGTTACTACGACTCATAAAATACATCTCAATGGACCAAAGTTGTTTACGGAAAAGTTCAATCAAATAATTTAAAGGTGGGGAACATGTTACTAAGCAATAATCAACCAATGTTACCATCTAATCAACCATCTATAGATATTTGTGTAAGAAAATTGATTAAACGCTACATAGTATACTTCAATATATGGTTTTCTTATTGGTTCCTGCGATCCAAACAAAAATTTTGTTTCATTTTCCACAAATGATGTTTTTTAAGGATATTTTGTTTGTACTATAGCCCATTCTTTTTATCTATTCATTGATTTCTCTACTTTTTGATAATTTATTCTTCCATTCTCCATATTTGGAAAAAGATATTAAGTAAAAGATGATGATGATGATGATGATGATGATGATGATAATGATAATGATGATAATGAAGAAGAAGAAGAAAAAAAGAAGAAGAAAAAAGAATAAGGAAGAGAAGGAGAACAATAAAAAATAAGAAGAAGAAGTAAAAAGTAGAAGGAGAAGAAGAAGGAGAAGGAGAAAAAGAAGGAGAAGACATTAAAGTATTGCCTGACATTAACTATTATTGGCCTACATTAAAATATAGGCTACAATATACCCTACATTCTACAATGAATCTGCGGTTTTATAGAACCTAATATTATTTGTTCAAAAATGGAAATTTCATCAATAAAATTATTTTCCTCCCAGAAATATACCAAACTTCATATTTAGAACTAGGTGGAAATAATACGCAAAAAAAATCAAAAATAAAAGCAAAATAAAATCATTGTAGTCTCAATTTTTCAGGAGTAAAATAAATTATGTCAATGCCTTCTCATATAATTATGCAGCCTATGACTGAAAACGGCCTACGGCAATAAACAGCTGATAAACTTCAGATCTAAGCTTACAGCTCGAGGATACAATAATGATATTTCAATTTAGAATAGTATATTTATTCACCAATATATTTATCTTGATCAATCAATATTTATTCATTTATTTATTGTGACAAATTTACAATGAATGTGAAGGCGCAACATACTCAAGTCCAAAACTGCTCCTTTCACAAATTTTGAGTATGCTACATTGTCCAAAACATTGAAGTTAACTCAGACTAAAAATTTAAGATATTATGCTAAAAACATTCACTCAAAAAATGTATTTTATATTCAATTCATATCTTTATATACAGTTGATAATCATTTAATAAATAAACGAACTAAATTGAGTAAACAGCTTCCTTTTTGATGTAATGATATTCTTTGAGGCAAGCTATTATCCCATTACTGTACATAGCTTCTGAGGAGTTTCTGCACTGCAGCCAATATTCGAACAGCTGTTTTTGTCACAGTAACTGAGTCAGTACTTGAGGATGAGAATCCGCTTCCAACTACTACTTTCCGAATAAGTTGTGTTCAGCTAAGGAAAGAAGAAAAGGCCCTGTATATTTTTTGTCAAGAGTCTCCAGCGGTGTCACCGGCAGACCTGCTTCAAGGGTAGTTCATGCGCTTAGCTGGCTAATTTCTGAAGAAATTTTCACACTAACAACTTTAAACCTTTCCAAAAGCACCAAAATTGCTTTGAATGTTACACGAGTAGCGTTATTCTAGTTGATTATACTATTATGAAAATAGTTTGATGCGTACAATTGAACGATTACATAGAACGAAACACAGGTTGGAATTAAATGGATGAACATGGTTTCAAGGGGAAATTATGTAAGGAAGACACTTGCGCTTTTAAGAACATAAATTGAGAACTCAAGGCTGATTTTATTGATTCAATGTCATTGTTTTTGTTTTGGAAAGGCCTTTTTTATTGTTGATATTGAATTTTTGAATTGGAACAAACTTCTAGCACAAAGTTACTAAGTGGTTCCAAGAAAGAAAACGATATAAGGAAGACACTTGTGGTTTTGAGAGCATAAATTCAGAATTCAAGGCTGATTGTAATGATTCATTGCTTTTGTTTTGGAAAGGGCTGTTGTATTGTTGATTTTGAATTTTTGAATCGGAACAAGCTTTCAGCACAAAGTACCGGTACAATACTTCAAATCCTTGAATGCAGACTACAATGGTTAAATTAATGGGAGCCTTACCGGTTACTGGTTACTGTAAATCACCAGGAACTAAAGCGTCTATTCAAATCTATATGTCTATTAATTTGTATGGACCAATAGACAAATCAGCTTTTTTCTGGTCTATTCAAAATCATAGACGTCTAGATTTGAATAACGATTTTAATAATAGATCAATCAGATGCCTTAGTTTCTGGTGACATATGGGTTACCGGTAACTGGTAAGATTCCCATGAACCTTACAAATGTTTCTACTATATCCTTGCTCAATACAAATCCATATTCTCTCACTCTTTCTTTCTCTCTCTCTCTCTTTCTTTATCTCTTTATCTTTCCTTGATTCCCTTCAGCTTTCCAATCGGTCATTCGATATTTTTCTCTCAACTCGACTCTCTTGTCCACTGTAGGTCTTCCAGTTCGGTTACTCTTTGGAATAGAAGAATTTCAGTTAACCATGTATTTAACAATAATTTAAATAATTAAATTTTAACAATAATATGTTTTTGATTATTTTTAATTGATTATTTTAATTACACTCAGTTATTATACACCGCTCTTCAGGATAAAATAAAGGCAGTTATCTTATCGTATTGCTTCAGTATTAATAATAAACAAATATTAATACTCGTACCTTTTTGACACAAATAATTGAATTAATCAGGTCTCCACAAAAAATAACAAAAGTAACAATCTTTCCAAAACACATTCTACTATATAAAAAATCGAGGTTACAGTCCACAGTCTCTCAATATCGTCTCTGCATGAAGTAATCTACAGAAAAGGAAGAGGGCAAAATTGGATTAAAAAAGGAGTGGAATCCTTTCTGAATCAATCGAAGTGCCTGAATCCATTTGAAAAGCTGGAGAATCGCATCTCTTTCGATTTGAAATCATCGTGCATTTTAGCGCACTCATTTGTAATGGCAAAGATGCAGACTATCAAAATGTACATATTTCATATATATTTATTTTATAAACGGTACATAGGTATAGCCGCCAACTTATTCAGCTGAGATATCTGGAGCCGTAAAACCATTGTATAGCATGAACACCTACATGGAATGAAATATTGTACAAGAATAACACCTCAATGAACACCGTATCAGGATTTCAAGTATTCAAAGCTACTTCCTTCCTCTTTCGGTAGCGATAAATCAATGCCTAACTTAATGGAAATATGAGTAACGCATTCAACGTTGGTTTGACTCCAGAACTGAAAAATAGTGTGAGCACTATCTTGTTTCCGAACCATTGAATATACGCGACTCATCTGCTTTAAAATCTGGAATTAATACACAAAAAACGTTCTAATATTGCATATTTTTTTAATAGTCGTTTACTCATGACTCAAGTTTCATTACCAAAATAAAAATGGAGATTAAATAGGAACTAAAAGTACCGTACGTTACCTATTTTAGAATATTTAAATTATAGAAAGTATTATCAAAAGTGATTACAATGAAGTATTTTGAAAAGAATAGGTGAAAGAAAAATTTTATGGGATCTTAGAGTAGGCGTTAGACAGGCACACTTGCAAAACATTAAAATTATATATTTTTTTGTCATGTTGAATAGTTTGAATTTATGATTTAACTGTCAATTGGCGAATAATTCGGCCGTCATGCCATAACGTGTCTCAATTCCCACTTAAAAGTGTTTTTTTTTTTAATTTTTTATTAAATCTTATTATTAATTTTCTTATTGTCAAATCAAATCAAATTTCATTACATACCATAAAAATACCACAAAGCAAATAATAATAGTAATCACAAGCACTTCAACAATAAATAAAAACTGTATGTTAATATAATATTTTAAATATTAACATATTGTGTAAGAACAGTGAAATAAATGTATCATAGATGAAACATTATTTATTTATAATAATATTTAGGTGCGCGAGTTGAACTTGCGTGCTAGCCGCGAGTTCTCTCAGTACTATTTACAATATTATACAATATATATTACAATACTATATATTATACAATAATTATAATCAATTCAGCAAAAAATAGAGGAGAAAGTTTTATAAAAAAGAAATTTTAAAAGTTATGAAAAATGAAAATAAGTTATACCAAGGGATTATAAAAATCCAAACAGATGCAGATCTATTTTACTAAACGATTTTTTCTAACTTTATACATTCAAATTTGATTTTATAAATCACAAGTTGGAGAAATACTGCATCCAATTTGACTCTCAGTCGAGTTGATGTTATCAAGAATTATTGTGTTAAAGAGGTAGTAGAAAAGAGTTGGTCTGTATAGAAAATGCATTTTAATTTCATTACTATTAAGAAGAACAGTGCTGGAACAGGAGAGGACATAACATAAATTTCCCGACCCAATTATCTTACCCCATTCTGCAGCAAGACCAGGCTTGAAAAAAGGAAGTTAATATTCATTATTTATTCTATCTGCCCAGTGTAAGTTCCCATTCCCCCCTCACTACCACAAATAAGTAAGCTGGTGCGGGCGGGTGAGGGTGCATGCGCGTAAGTGTGTGCGTTCTGACAAATGGACTCGCGTATTATTCTGTAATGAGCAAACTACGGGTATCAAGTCGAGAACACTGTCCTCGATTTTTCAGCACTTCTTCCCATAAATACTTGGACGAATTTTTTCTTTGTTTTCGATCTATCTTGTTTGTTGTTGCACCTCTACATTCCGGGCGAGATGTGAAGTTGGATTCAGAACACAGCATGATGTTCTCAGTACATAATGTTCTCACGGATTGCTTGGTCAAGAGCAAGCAACTACTTCCCCTTTCCCCTACCTTTCCACCATCAGGTACACGTCCTCGCTACAAACCCTGTAAAGCTCACGAGTGTCATTTTTTTCGTGCAAACTAGTCTCCAACGTAACCATTAAAGGGAGTCATAAGAATACTTTTCAGCGTCACTATGTACAAGCCCTGTTGGCCTTAAAAAGCAGTCAGTACAAGCTACAAATATCGACCGTCAACATTGTCATAAATTACAAACTCTGTAACCATATTGTGAGCTATTTTTGTGCGAGCTGCATACGAGCAGTATGTGTGGGCAATACGTAAACGTATTTTCAATCATCGGATAAGAATCTAGATTGAATGAAATCAGCCAATGACCTGCAAGGTCAGTGACTTACTGTAACGATTTTAGGGTTTGTATCCCAAAATCTCTATTACAGAATATAATTATAATTTCCTTTAAAACAAATATACAATTTTATTCATCAAATAAAATATAATTTCCTTTGAAGAAAAGTTATGTTCAGTCATGTCGATGTAGAAGGAACAGATTTATTTTCTCATTATCATTATTCTTACTACAATCTTTGAAATTGTAAGCTCTTTGAGCATGAAAAGACATTGTATTACCACTTTCTTATTACTAAGTAACAATGTAGAGTAACTGTATTATTGTACAAAGAAAACATCGATAACTGATAGACAGAGACTGAATTACGAGCACACATTGTCATACTACTCCGGATTATCAAGTTTATAGCTTATTCTAGTACTATTGTTGTCTGTAGGAGAATATTCTCACGGTAGTGCTCCTAATGAGCAAAAGAAAAAGAATAAAAAAAAAAAAAAATACTTAGCCAATCACGAGCTAGCGAGACGACGTCATCCGCTAGTTCGCACCGACGCAGAAACCAATTTTGTCATTTCTGAAAAATCGAATCAACTAGTGACTTCATTCGGAATCAGTTTGTCGTTACGTCAACTTGTAGGAATTCCGATAGTAAAATGTAGAACTAACTTTTGAATATCATGTAACGTTAACTTGGGAAAAGTATGTAAAGTAGTTTTTGATAATTAATTTTTTTTAATGAAATAGTTGGAATCCCATTCATTTTTGATCAGTTTAAGTGTTATGTAGTTTCGTCATGAAGAGGATATAGTTCCCCAAAATCCGCTAAAAGGTAACCAAAAAAAATTTCTTATCTGTATTTGTATAACTTTGGAAAGGTAGAACCGTAAAGGTTAACAATAATTCTAGATTCAATTGAAGTAGATTTCTTTGAAACTATGATGACTGTTTACTGAATTAATTTTCTATACAAAAAAAATGTAACTTAAATTTATTTTTTGACTGAGAAAATCGATTAGGATATGATAAAGTAAAAGTTCTAGTTGATCATCTTTGTTTAGCATTTTAATAAAACTTAATAAATTTTGAAACAATTAACAATTTCGAAAGAATTTAAAAGCTTTTTCTTAAAAAACTTAATGAACATCTAGTGAAATTATTGAGTATTGTCATCATGTGTTACTGTCCGTTTCCGGACATCTCAAATTTAGATAAACAAGAAATTATTCGGGAATTGTATTCTTTCCAAACAGCGGTGAATGTAACCGGCTAGAGCATCATGTAATCAAGGTTTCGTGGTACCCAGACTATCAAATGCAGTACCTGGAGATCACTGGGTCAAGGCTGACTATCCAGGCCTGTCCGACTTCTAGGAGATGAAGTATTATCATCGATTTCAATTCTGAGGATGAACATCCAGGATTAAATACCGAAAGTATACTACGTTCTCAGTGATATTAAGTGAAATTAACAAAAAGGTTTCGACTAGAACTTCACAGTTTTAAGGTAACCAGCGCATAAATTTTTCTACGAAAATCTTCGTATAAAGAGATGGGCCCATACTCTAAAAATTCGGCGTAATAAATTTCAAAATTAAATATTTAACTAAATTAATTTGGACTGTCTTGCAAAATTATAGTATTGAAAATTTAAGTAACTAAAACATCACTTGTCCTCGTAATATAGTATGAATATGTAACATTTTAGCACTATTTTTGATATTTTGTGAAGGGTACAATTTAATTTTTTTTGGATAATATTATAACGGATTCCAACTATCACTTGTATTTTTTTGACATCACCTAGTCAAGGTATCGTATGATGAGTGCTTGCTGAACTATAATCGATAATAGGAAAGGTCTATTTTCGATTATAAATTTTATATTTTATTTTCTAGCAAATGCCGTCTCTTAAATTTTTCAAAATTAACTTTCTTTATAGACGAGCATTTCAACTGCGCCACTCTGCTGTTAAAATTGAAATTAATAAAACAAAAAGGTGACGTTTTCAATTGCGCACGCGCTACTTTAAAAATTTTGTTTGTCTGAAAATAGGCTTCAAAATTAAAAATTAAAAGGTGTAAAAATTCAACTACGCCGTCTCTGACTTAAAATTTTTTTTTTTAACTGAAAACTAACCTTAAAGTAGGAAACGCAAAAGTACTCATCTCACGAGACAATGACAGGAGAGGTTATATGGGTCGATAATCTGACAATCAAGATAACATAGTTAAACGTAGAATTTAGTGTGTTTGAAACTTGAATTTGACTTATATGTAACCGTAAAATGACATAAGATTTGAACAAAAAAAAGTGGTTTAAATAGAGAATGCAAGATTTTCGTAAATAGGCTGAACTCAATATAGGTTAGCTTAACGTATACATGAATCCCGTATCACCAAGTAAACAAGCGTCACCTCACACGATGGAAAGTAAGACGATCAATTATTGGGAAACCAGGAAAGAGGTACATAGTGTATTCAATTTTGATTTAATATCCCAAGATATCTCGTATTATCTATAATGATGAAAGTAGTAAGGTTGCCTTATCTAAAATTGAACACCAATTGAAAAAAGAAGCCGAATATTTGTCTGGCGTTCCTTGTCAAGTTAATGTGGATAGAAGTGCTAGTATCAAAAAAGGAATCAGTATATTTTTTCATATTTTGAACCGTATAACCCAATTACTCACGTATGCTAAGGAGACTAGCGATCAGGAATTGATTAAGGGGTTGGAAAATTCGATAGTGTCGGCTCAAGCCGTGTTCACCCAGCTAATTGACTTAAAACCATTTCTTAGAAGTAGGGCCACTTCGCCAGCGGGTGACAATTTTGAAACACCGAATTTTGTACCCCCTAGTATTCAAGTACACGATACGGAAAAGGCGAGTAGTTCCGGAATTGTCAATCCAATAGGACAACCCAAATTAAGTTTGGACATTGAAAAGGCTCAAAGAAATTTAGGAGTAAGACTACCTATGTCAAACGTGGTTACTGTTGTTGAGGATAACAGTATGTTTCAATATGTCGATAAGCGTAATTCAGATATTAATCGAGAGCCGGTTACTACTAGATTTCTTAACCCTCAAATGAATCTTCAAAACAATAGATTTTCCGTAGCTCCTGGACATACGTCGAGCGTGCACCAAACATCTTATTCCGCACTTAGCAACATTTTCACTAAATTATCTAACCCTATTGAAAATTTAATTAAAGAATTGCCTATTACCGATGGACTTTCTGTCGATAATTTACTTAAATTTATTAGCGTTTCTTTGAAGATCAAAGAACGAGGCAATATTTCAGACCAACAACTTTTCAATTTAATTCACAGTTCGACAATCGGACCTTTGTCCGAACGACTAAATTTAGCAATAAATCTTAGCAGTTCTTTTGATGACTTTCACCATGATATCCTGACCTATTTCATTCCGACGAGACTAATCTCCGTTATCGAACGCGAACAGTATGGGCGTCTACAACAGATAGGGGAACCTCTAGCAGCCTACTTAGTAGCCATTAAAGATGCGGCCAAATTATTAAGATTAAATAAGTCCGAGGAAGAAATAGTTTCAACTATTTGTTCCGGCCTGAATCCCGAAGAAAGGTCAAGATTAGTCTTTCAATTTCGACCTAGAAATTTTAGGGACCTAAATGATTTGTGTGTCCAGTCTCAAAACATTCAATTTGCAGACATAGAAAGAAATCGAGTTGAAACTATGCCTATTAGAAAAGAAACAAGACCATGGAATGAAACGGGTACAGTGCCTAAGAAATGTTATCACTGTCAAAAGGTAGGCCATATAGCTAAAGAATGTAGATCAAACCCTAATAGTACAAATTTTCGCGGAAATACCTTTAGAAATGATAATCAAAATTCGAAACCTAATAATGTTACTAGAAATTTGAGCACAGTAAAATGCTTCAAATGCCAAAAGCTAGGTCATTACGCTAATGATTGCAATAATAAAAAAGTACGACTATCTTTCGAAAACAAAAGAGTCAATTTTGCAAAAAACAAATCACAAAATTTATTTAGTAAATCGGAGGCTAATAAAAACCATTTCGTAAATTCACTAAAACCTGTTGCCCTTCGTAAAAAATATGAAGCCCAGTTTCCAAAAATAAAGAATCAGTAAGTAAACGTAAATTAAATAATATTTCAAAAAGAAAAATTAGGAAACCTTTCAATAGATTAACAACTAAAGCCTTAACTAATAAAGTAATACCTTTCGTAAGTTGTGAATTAGGAAATAATACAATAAATTCTCTAGCTTTAATTGATTCTGGGGCTTCCCAGAGTATAATTTCTAAAAATACTTTTGATAAATTGTTAATTGAAAATCCTGACCTCCATGTAGTGAAGGAAAATTTTAATTGTGTGACCGCCAATAAACAACGACTTGAATTAAAAGAAATAATATTAATAAAAATAAAAATCGAAAATTTCAGTTGGAAATTTCGTTTTTACGTTTGTGAAAATCTTTCGGTGCCTATCATTCTTGGGTGTGATTTCATTCACCACACACAATTAGTAGTAGACTTATTTAATAAAAGATATTACTTCAATTTTCGGCCTCAATTTAAATTCTCTTTCGAAAACAACTTGAAAACCGAATCACTTAAAATTCAGAATAAAATCAGTGCGGATGACACTAAAGATGAGTTAACTGTTTCTCAAAAAGGTAAACTAGATAAATTATTAAATACTTTCAATGATGTTCTTACAGATCGTCTCGGTAGAACAAATTTAGTAGAATATAAAATTCGTTTAACTTCTCACGAACCGGTAAGAAAAAGCCCATATCAATTAAATCCTATGAAAATGGAAATTTTGGAAGACAAAATAAAAACTATGCTTGAACAAGGAATTATCCAACGGTCAACCTCAAGCTATGCTAGCCCATGTTTCTTAGTCGCGAAAAAGGACGGGGGGCAAAGATTGGTCGTGGATTACAGAGCCCTAAATAAAAGGATAGCCTTAGATTCGACTCCTCTCCCAAATTTGGAAAATATTTTTCATTGGTTTCATGGCGCTACATATTTTTCGGTATTGGACTTGAACCAGGCCTATTATCAAATGCCCTTGGCAGAAGAATGTAAACATCTAACAACTTTCTGTACAAGTAGAAATACTTTCATGTTCAATTCCGTTCCGTTTGGAATAAGCATTGGAGCTCAAGCATTAACATCAGTCTTAGACAACCTTTTCGAGGATATTAAATTCAAATTTGTGTTAAATTATCTCGACGATATTGTGATTTATTCCAAAAACTTTGAGTCTCATCTCGAACACATAGAGGTAGTTTTAACAAGGCTTAAAAATGCAGGCTTCACTGTCAAACCTGAAAAAACTAATTTTGCTAAAAGACAAATTTCTTTTCTTGGCAACCTAGTTGACAAAAATGGTATCACTATCGACCCTAATCGTACGAATTCGATTAAGGAATTCCCTAAACCAAAAAATGCTAAGGCCATAGCCAGATTTATCGGCATGTGCGGATATTTTCATAAATATATTCAAAATTATGCAGAAATTGCTGCACCTTTAAATGATCTAAGAAAGAAAAATACTAAATTTGTTTGGGAAGATAAACATGAAAATGCATTTCAGAAATTAAAGTATGCCATCATGAACCCGCCAGTTTTAAAAACAGCTGATTTTTCAAAAAGGTTTGTTCTACAGACAGACGGGAGTTCTACTGCGGTCGCCGCAATTTTGTCACAAGAAGTAGATGGAATTTTGCAGCCCATAGCATATGCTTCTAAAAAACTGACTCAGCAAGAATGCCGGTATTCTACTTATGAGATTGAATGTTATGCTGCAATTTTCGCCATGGAAAAATTCAAATTGTACCTCCAACATGCTAAATTTCTTTTGTTGACCGATAACAGTGCCTTATCATGGATTTTGAAACAAGATAACAAGGTAGGTCGTTTAAGTCGCTGGATATTAAGACTTTTATCTTTCCAGTTCGATGTAAAACACATTCCAGGCAAGTTAAATGTAACCGCCGATTGTTTATCCAGGATGTTTCAGGATGAAATAAGTCAAGAAGAACAAAAATTGATCGAAACTGAATTTGAAAATGAAAATCTTTTAAATTTCGTAAATAACCTAAAAATTACTGATTTCCCACTCGTTTTTACCGACATCAAAATTCATCAAAAAAAGGACCCATTTATTTCGAATATAATGAATAAAATTTCTAACAATGAAAATCAGTTCCCTTATAGCATCTCTAAAGATGTGCTAGTGATAAAAATAAGAAATCAAGAAAAATTAAGAATTGTTTTGCCTAAAATTCTAATTCCACTAGTGTTTAAATATTACCATGATTCCGCTATTGGAGGTCACTTAGGTGTCAGCAAAACTACTGCTAAAATTTTTGAAAATTTCTATTGGCCAAAAATGAAAAAAGATATTCATTATCTTGTTCAATCTTGTGCTCCATGTGGACTAAGTAAACCCGCTCAAAAAACTAATTTTGGTTTCCTTTCCTCAAAAGTTCAACAAAAACCCATGGAAATGTTCCATATCGATACAGTAGGTCCATTAGTTCGTTCCACACAAGGAAATATGTATATATTTACTTGTATTGACGTGTTTTCAAAATTTTCGTGGTTAATACCACTTCGTAAAACTACGTCGGATTCAGTTATTAAAGCTCTAAAAACTATTTTCGTAAATTTTTCCACCCCTAAGACGGTAATTTCCGATAACCACTCTATTTTTACGTCTTCAAAATTTAAAAATTTCCTTTTTGAAAATTCCATAAAGGCGGCTAACACTAGCCCTTACTACCCTCAAGCTAATCAAGTAGAAAGGCTACACCGAAACTTAAGGAGCGCCCTTACTGCTTTTCATTCTAACAGCCAAACCCGCTGGGACGAGACGTTAAATTGGTTGCCACTGGCGTTTAATCTAGCAAAGCACGAAAGCATAAATGCAACTCCTTTCAGTATTATGTTCAGATACGAAGCGAATCACCCCTTGTCAAACGCTTGGAACATTTCTGAATTGTTACCAAACAAGAGCGGTGAAGATATGGAAAGAGGCGAGAGATAGTCTCACAAAAGCGCATAATAAACGTAAACTAAACTACGACAAACATCGACGCGAGGTCCCATTCAAAACAGATGATTTTGTTTGGACCCGTACCCATATTTTGAGCGACAAAATAAAAAAGATATGTAAAAAATTAAGTCCGCGTTGGGCAGGACCTTTCAAAATCGGGCGATTTCTCACGGACGTCACCGTAGAATTAATAGATCCCGACAGTGAGGATGTTATTCACAAAACACATGTGTCTCAACTTAAGAAATTCTTTCCGCGAGAAAGCGAAGAAGAAGAAGATGATGGAGAAGAAGAGTAAGAATTGTTGTTTACTAAATACAGCGATCAGCTGTGCATAATAACACAACGACCGAGCAAGGCTTTGAGTTCGCTAAGTAGGTCAACCGAGGGTCGCTACACTCGTAGCAGTAGACCGCTCCGTAAGCTAGGCTAATCTGAGGAAGCTCCCTTTGCAACGTTCCGTTGCCTTGACACACGCAACGCGTTTCATAACAGCAACACACTGTTGTATATGCTATGGTAGCAGAACGTGGTTTGTTTACAATTTAGAACTGGTGAGGCGCGCCACCATCTAAACTTGTCAAACCTACCTTTAATTAATAAAATAATAATCTTTTAAAGATATATTAGTAAGTAATAAAATAATTTTTGACTCTGAAATTTGAAATTTCTGAGAATGTATAGGAAATATTCTAGAATATCCATAAATAATTAACCTTGTATGTGAAACTAAACTTGTAATGTAGTTGATTAATCTATTTAACGATGAAATTAGATAAATATTCCCTTATGTAAATGAAACTTATCAACTTAGTGTAATTATTATAAATTTGAACTTAAGAAGGAACTTAGATTCTTTTTGAAGTGAAAGAATTTTTTTTTGATTAGATGATAGACAACTACACTTGATGTTCTCTTATCAAGTAGATGCTCTTATACTGATGCACCTTTAATTCTCGTTTTGGTTTTCATCGTTTGAGATCAAAAATTATCTAGATAAACCTTTTTTTACTGTAAGCTACGATTGTGGACGCATATGACTAGCATACCTATTACCTTTTTTAGTACTGAATTATTTGCACTTCTGTTGAAGTACACCAGATTGTAGTTGTAGTTGGCCACTCAATGATAGTCGAATGTACAAAAAAAAAAATTTTTTTTATGGAAATTGCTGGAAGAACTTTAAATTTAGTAAATTTTGGATTACTCTTGGACTTGATTTATTAGACAGCACTTAGAATTTATTTTGTTGTGCATCACTTGAAGTTTCGTTAGAATGCCTTGAATCTAAATCGACTTGTGGTTTTTCAAGACATTTTGACTTAATAAGTTGATGATAACACAACTAGACTTTGGTTACTAGTCAACTTAGAAAATTTTATTATTAGTTATGTTTTGGTACCTTATTTATAAATTTTTTTTGCATCATATAGGATATTTTCAGATGTTGATATACAAATTTGTCATGGTATTGTAATTGTAACTGATTGTATTGTAAACTTTAGGCATGTTTCACATTAGAAGAAGGGGGAGTATGTAACGATTTTAGGGTTTGTATCCCAAAATCTCTATTACAGAATATAATTATAATTTCCTTTAAAACAAATATACAATTTTATTCATCAAATAAAATATAATTTCCTTTGAAGAAAAGTTATGTTCAGTCATGTCGATGTAGAAGGAACAGATTTATTTTCTCATTATCATTATTCTTACTACAATCTTTGAAATTGTAAGCTCTTTGAGCATGAAAAGACATTGTATTACCACTTTCTTATTACTAAGTAACAATGTAGAGTAACTGTATTATTGTACAAAGAAAACATCGATAACTGATAGACAGAGACTGAATTACGAGCACACATTGTCATACTACTCCGGATTATCAAGTTTATAGCTTATTCTAGTACTATTGTTGTCTGTAGGAGAATATTCTCACGGTAGTGCTCCTAATGAGCAAAAGAAAAAGAATAAAAAAAAAAAAATACTTAGCCAATCACGAGCTAGCGAGACGACGTCATCCGCTAGTTCGCACCGACGCAGAAACCAATTTTGTCATTTCTGAAAAATCGAATCAACTAGTGACTTCATTCGGAATCAGTTTGTCGTTACGTCAACTTGTAGGAATTCCGATAGTAAAATGTAGAACTAACTTTTGAATATCATGTAACGTTAACTTGGGAAAAGTATGTAAAGTAGTTTTTGATAATTAATTTTTTTTAATGAAATAGTTGGAATCCCATTCATTTTTGATCAGTTTAAGTGTTATGTAGTTTCGTCATGAAGAGGATATAGTTCCCCAAAATCCGCTAAAAGGTAACCAAAAAAAATTTCTTATCTGTATTTGTATAACTTTGGAAAGGTAGAACCGTAAAGGTTAACAATAATTCTAGATTCAATTGAAGTAGATTTCTTTGAAACTATGATGACTGTTTACTGAATTAATTTTCTATACAAAAAAAATGTAACTTAAATTTATTTTTTGACTGAGAAAATCGATTAGGATATGATAAAGTAAAAGTTCTAGTTGATCATCTTTGTTTAGCATTTTAATAAAACTTAATAAATTTTGAAACAATTAACAATTTCGAAAGAATTTAAAAGCTTTTTCTTAAAAAACTTAATGAACATCTAGTGAAATTATTGAGTATTGTCATCATGTGTTACTGTCCGTTTCCGGACATCTCAAATTTAGATAAACAAGAAATTATTCGGGAATTGTATTCTTTCCAAACAGCGGTGAATGTAACCGGCTAGAGCATCATGTAATCAAGGTTTCGTGGTACCCAGACTATCAAATGCAGTACCTGGAGATCACTGGGTCAAGGCTGACTATCCAGGCCTGTCCGACTTCTAGGAGATGAAGTATTATCATCGATTTCAATTCTGAGGATGAACATCCAGGATTAAATACCGAAAGTATACTACGTTCTCAGTGATATTAAGTGAAATTAACAAAAAGGTTTCGACTAGAACTTCACAGTTTTAAGGTAACCAGCGCATAAATTTTTCTACGAAAATCTTCGTATAAAGAGATGGGCCCATACTCTAAAAATTCGGCGTAATAAATTTCAAAATTAAATATTTAACTAAATTAATTTGGACTGTCTTGCAAAATTATAGTATTGAAAATTTAAGTAACTAAAACATCACTTGTCCTCGTAATATAGTATGAATATGTAACATTTTAGCACTATTTTTGATATTTTGTGAAGGGTACAATTTAATTTTTTTTGGATAATATTATAACGGATTCCAACTATCACTTGTATTTTTTTGACATCACCTAGTCAAGGTATCGTATGATGAGTGCTTGCTGAACTATAATCGATAATAGGAAAGGTCTATTTTCGATTATAAATTTTATATTTTATTTTCTAGCAAATGCCGTCTCTTAAATTTTTCAAAATTAACTTTCTTTATAGACGAGCATTTCAACTATGTACAAGCCCTGTTGGCCTTAAAAAGCAGTCAGTACAAGCTACAAATATCGACCGTCAACATTGTCATAAATTACAAACTCTGTAACCATATTGTGAGCTATTTTTGTGCGAGCTGCATACGAGCAGTATGTGTGGGCAATACGTAAACGTATTTTCAATCATCGGATAAGAATCTAGATTGAATGAAATCAGCCAATGACCTGCAAGGTCAGTGACTTACAGAATATATTGAGTGTACAAGTAGTTATAACTTGATTTACGTTATAGATATTTGTTGTATTGATTTCAAGTACCATTCAACTTATTTTATTAAGCATCTCACTTACCTCAGTCTTCAGCTGACAAGTACAAATGCGATAATAAATCAATCGGCCACAAATAATGTATGGAGAACGAGGACTAATAAATAATAATTTACTGCATATGAGTTCAGTAATAGTATACGCACTGCTCATAGTTGACTATTTCATTTATTGAACATATATTCTGAACATATCATTTTAAAAGTAAATACCCATGAACGCCATGTTACTTCAACCTAGGCGAGGAAGGGGCAAACGGCAAAAAACGGACAACTTTCTTTTCAAATCTAACTGAATATCATGAGTTATGGCTTAATTACGCTCCCTATTATGTTATTGAGTTAATATGTTATTCGAATGAAGGAATGTTCAGATTCAGATTCAGATTCAAATAGCTTTATTCGAGTGAAAGTACAATTCATATTATGACTTCTGACTATTACCTTACAATGATTGACATCACCTAAATTCATGGAAGATAGATAAAAAATAGATAAAAACGATACGTTACGTTACTAAGCATGATTCTGTCCCTAGTTCACAAAATATTTTCATGTTTCAAGAATTCATTCAAATTATTTATTCCAGTCAAATATATTCTTAATAACTGTTTTACTCAACTTAAAAAACTCTTCAGTTTATTTCTAGTTTAACAAATTTTAACAAAAACATTATTGAAATCATTATCACACAGATCAGTAGTTGGTAGGAAAGTCCCTCTCCATTCGTGAACCGTATTCAGTTTTCTTTGTCTCCTGTTGTTGGACCCCACAAAAGTCTGAGACTTGTGCGTGTGTAATAAGGTGAATAATGATACAATGATATTATAAATCATGTAACTACAGATTTAAGTGGGTTCCGATCCACCGGATAAGTGTTAATAAACCTGATAACGTCATGATTCGAGTCACCTTTCTAGTGCACGTTTTTTATGTCAATTGGAATAACAAGAACTAATCCTGTAGTTATGTATAATATTTATTTATGTATTAAGAGCGTGAAGCGCGACTTCATCGTTCGAGCCAAAACATTTACTGCGCGACGCATAGCGGAGCGCAGTAATTTTGCGAGAGCGATAAAGAAACTTCACGCGCGAATAACATACAATATTTTTCCTACAACTGCAGCTCTGGATTCCAATACAATTAAAGCTTGTAGTTTGTAACATCACAGACCGTACGCGGATTTGGTTAGCATGCGCCATTGTTGAGGTTATGTGAATTTCACGGATTCCGTGTTCCACCAATGAGAAGACATCGAAATCAAAACAGAAGCGTAAAGAAAACAGCTGGCGAGCGTAAAGTACTTTACCGCTTGCAGAGCAGTAAAGAGGTATTTTACGATTAGTTTTCAGTACGTAAAGAACTACTTTATGAGCAGTTGTAGGAAAAACATTTCATTGCAAGAGTCCCTCGAGTCAAGAGAAACTGAAGCAATTTTCATAAATACTGCTCCTTTTTTTTAATCAAATATCAAAACTGGCACTGTATTTCTATCTAATATAAAATTATGATTTTCACTCACTTATACTGGTATAGTACTTCTTTAGAAATGAAATGCATCCCTTCATCATCTCCAGTATAAGTGAGTTAAAATCATATATTAAATAGAAATACGGTGTCAGTTTTGTTATTGGACTATTCATCAAGTATTTCGTCGCGGATAAAATCACAGACTTATTTTTTAATCAAACTCAAGAGAAGACATTTCTGAAACTTCGTATGGAGTTGTCAAGATAGAGATTAATCACAATCTCAATATCATTCCAGAGCTAATTTTCGAATTGTTTACTTTGGCACCTAGAAGTGAGTTATTTATCTTTGAAAGGTCAAACCATGCTCGTAGTCGAATGCTTCCTCCTAAGTGACTACACATGCTTACACAATAATTCTAGTAGTTGCTGGAGTAGAGGCGACCAAGAGCGGCTTGATCAGAATATACGAGGAAAGTTTTAAGTTGAAGAAGTTTGGAGCTGTCGTACTGTAAACAAACGCTAAGCCTTTTCTATTCTCTTAACGCAGGCCTATGTGAAGGAGTAGAGACGCAACACTATTCGCAACAATATTCGACTAAGCTTCGCCTCACTCAGCACAGCTCAAACTGATTAATGAACTTCAATCATATATTCGGCGTCTCAGAACTCGCCTCACTTTATCGAGTTCTATATGGGAAATTGTGGTGGATTTTTTATAAGTTTCTGAATTTATGATGTCACAAATTCACACTTAACACTATCAAATACTCTTATAATGTATATATTATCAAATAGCAAGCTTCTATTAATTGTAATAAGACTTGAAGTTAACAAAACCAATGGATCGAAGAAGTATTGAAAAGAATAAATGTTTAATGTGTTATTTTAAATTATGACAAGTCACTTCTGACACTTCTATTTTGTTTTTTGTATTTTGTGTTGGCCCGTAAAGGCATAAGCTTATATATATATTATATATATATATATATATGTATATATATATATATATATATCACAACTACATTTATTGAAAACCGTGTGATACTAGTTTCAGTTGTTACACCATTATCAATCTCAAACAAACAAAAACAAAAGTACAGAGTAGTTTAATACATACTAAACACAGAATCCTCGAGAAGTGATAACTTTTAGGAAGTGATAGCCGTGAGCCGTAGCAGGTATCTGTTCAATCAGATAGAGATAAGCTGCGTTCTCCTGGGTCCTCTTTGTAACGGTGACCGATTAGATTGGCCAGAAAAAAAGACGCTGTTATAAGCTGTAAAACTTCATCCCGGTAGTTCGGAACCCACCTAAAACTGTAGGTCCAACTCATCAATCACCATTACTCACGCACAGATCTCAGACCTATACGCTTCATCCTCCAAAAAAATACTATTGGCTGAGGGTAAAAGTGACTCTCATAGGCTGACCTTCATTGAAGGTCAGTGATTGGCTGAAGGCCCTAACAAGTCACGCCCACTAATGGGAGGAGCAACAAGGAATAATCAGTGTCAATATTAAGAACCAAAAAGTACTTTCAGTCTTTCACCCTCTGCCAATAGTATCATTTTGTGTTTAGTATCTTCTCTGTACTTTTGTTTTAGTTTGTTTGAGATTGATTATGGTGTAACAACTGAAACTAGTATCTCACGGTTTCCAATAAATGTGGTTGTGACAACTTCAAGTCTTATTATTCATTATGAATGGATCTCTTCCAGAATATCACATTCGTCACTACAAGAAAGTTCCATTAATTCCCAAGTAGGCTGTCTTCTTTCAACACCTTATCATCAATTTTCTCCCTCTTTCGTTTAGAAAAAACAATTTTTATTGAACTTTTGGACTTTGTCTGTTCGTATTTATTGTTATTCTGTCTGTAGATAAACAAATGAATAATTTGTTGATGTTTCATTTATCACTTGTAGATAAATAAATGAATAATTTGCTGGTGTTTTATTTATCGGTTGTTGTTAGGTCCATGATCAGATCTCATTGAAACAAGAAAATGATAGTCGCCGTTCCCGTTTCTCCTCCTCTAGTGAACTTTTGAGTACCGAAATCTTTCCGAGCAACACTGACTGGGATGGAAAAGAATCTCCTGAACGAGTGCTACGGGAGCAATTTACACACGTGTTTTGTCAGACGAACACATGAGGCCAAGTTTTGATTTTTTATCTTTTTCTGTGATGGGAGTTAGAAGAGGTCTTTGCCTTGGTTGTCTCGACACCTGCCCCTTTTAACCAGCTAAGATTCTTTAATAGTTGTTTCAACATCTTGTGATCTTCCGCCTTGATAAAGGAAGCTGTTGTTTAAAAGATTGGTACTAAAAATGCGATCTTTCTATAACTATATAACGCAAGGTGCCTATTTGAAAGGAATCTGCTCTACTATATAATAACGAGAACTAGCCTATTATGTTTATCGATAGTAGGTGACTGGAATTTGATTTGAGAGATCATATCTTTGCTGCGTATAAATAATTTGCACAATTTCGACTCATCTCAACTAAGAAATTTTAAATTCCATTAATAATTTCTATCAGTTATCATTGATAGAAACAGTGAACTCTTTGATCATAAAAGCATACAGAGCACTGTTGTTCAGTATGCTAAATTTTACTGTCTTGTATCCATTTTTAGAAAAAATCTATATTCTAATTCAGTTGAATTTAGAAAAAAATTCAAAAGTCCTTGAAAATTCCAATTTGAGAGTAATTGGAGTATAAAGTTCATGGAGTAAAGAATAACTTTTTAATTTTTTTAAAATTAATTCATCAAGGACAAGATTGAGGGAATTTTTAAACCATGAGTTGAAATGAAAAAAAAAATCTTTATTAGGCGGAGTTAAGATTATGAAGTCTTTTCTAGCACTCAACCTGGCATTGTGGGTAGGCTATTTCTGAAAATTAAGATTTCATTGGATTTTGTGGGAAGTGATAGCCGTGAACCTTAGCAGATTATCTAATGCGTTCAATCAGATTGGATAAGAAACACTCTACTGGGCTCTCTCTGTAAGGGTGACTGATTGGATTGGCCAGCGAAAATGGCTCTGTTCTCTGCTGTAAAATCACTTCCTGGTGGTTTAGAACACACCTAAAATTGTAGGTTCACCATGTTTCCAATAACATGGCTCAAGCGGCGAGGTGGAAGGTTCTCCCCACCAATAAAAACCATACGCATTTGCATTTTTTTTATTGGATTTGAGAGCTACTACCAACCATAAACAAAAATCAACAATTTTTGGGATTTTTAACTTCATAACAAGTGATTTCTTAAGAATCCGAATATTTTATTCGTTTCTACAGATGTCTTGCATTCATATCTAGTACTGAATGATCTGGATCTGGATCCATAGCTTTAAGGCTGTGCGCAGGGTTTTTGGTCATAATTTTTTTTCGAAGTTCATTGAATTGGATATTATTAGGGTATTGAAATGCTAACTATTGCCATGAGAAATTATTTTTTACATCAAATATTTTATGGAATATGGGAGTTCAAAGTTGAAATTTTTCGGTTTTTGGGGGCAATTGAACTCACCTCAAAGTTATTTTAAACATTTGATAATTTTTTTATAACTGAAGGACACCTTGGGGAAGAGAATGACACATTTGTTATTTCAATTCAACAATTTGGTTTTTCAAAATATTTTTTGAAAAACTGAGATTTTTTGCATGTTTTAAAAAATTTATTTTGATAAAACTAATTGTTTGATCGGAATAAAAATATGTCATTTTATTCTTCAATGTGTCATTCATTTTTAAAAAAATTATCAAAAGTTCAAAATAACTTGTAGGGGAAATCAATTGCCCCCAAAAACCGAAAAATTTCAACTTTGAACTGTCATATTTCATAAAATATTTGATGAAAAAAATAATTTCTCATGGCAATAGTCAACATTTCAATACCTTATTAATATCCAATACAATAAACTTCGAAAAAAAATTATGACCAAAAACCCTGCGCACAGCCTTAAAGGTTAGAGTTAGCCCACTAATCTTATAGTGCAAATCAATGACTCATTTGTAAAGAAGCAAAAATTACAAAATTACACACCATACAATCTTCAATATTTTATTCAATGAAGTTCACAAAGCATGCAAGTGCAAAAAAACACATAATAATTTACTTGATTAGATTATAAGCACAGCTAAGAAAACAGTCATTGAATCAGAAAGAAAAATCTTTGTAAGATCTTGCAAATTCTTACAGAGTCTTAAGAATAAGCTTTCTCACATTGTCATAGCCTGGCTCTACTGAAATATTCATTTACAATGCTTATGGTCTCATCATCAATAATAAATTCTTTTAGAATTGGCAATATTTTGGCTTCATTTATCACATTGAAAACAATGTTTTTTTTTTGTTTTTTTTTTTAAAGCGTGTATGATGTGTGAATGTAGTAATTAGAAAAAAAATTTAACTCCTACTTGCGTGCAAATTGTTTAAATTTAGCAAGTAGTACTTTTTTGTTTTGGCCTTATATTAGTTTTTTATTATGAGACAGTTTTGTCCAGTTTTTGTTGTTAAAATTATTTTTCTTGCTTAATTATTGCCTGTTACCAACAAAATTGTTTCAATTAATTGTTTGTGATGTCAAAACATAAAAAATTATTTGAAAAAAAATGTTGAGTTCATGGTCTACGCTTTTTTCTCAGCACAATTCAGCTCTCATTGATCACGTCTGATAGTGGAAATAGAGGTGTACAAAATGAATTACTGTAAATCAATCGTACAGAATCAACAGCTGAAAGAACTACTCGGTTGGGTCGTGCCCGATTTCAGCCAGTGTGGTTGTCCGTCTGTCCGTCCGTCCATAACAGACGTCGACAACTTAATAAAACTGATCGATTGAATGAGAGCACGGCCGACCTACTGCTCCACCTTTACTTTTATCCTTTTCTGTATTCGCACAAAGTATCAATCCGACTGTTTTATTCATTATTTTTGCCGTCGTCGACATCGATCGTCGCCTATTATCTGTTGCTTGTAACAGGGTGAAGGTCATACCGATGCACTTGGCCTCTATTGGTCAAGAATGGTTGGATACGTATGTAATGGCTCTCACTGCTGTCTAGTGTCTAGCTAGTGACAACCAGTAGAAAAGTAGAAATACGGCTCATCAGTTATATTGTGTCATAAGAGAGCACGTGACTGACATATTCAGACTCAAGCACACACACAAACAAACATGCGCGTGCAAACTCGTCCTGCATGTGCGAATCCTATCAGGGCTAACCAACCACTTGACATTCAACCGTCATTTGCAGGAAAGTTTTAGTTAGTCCATGATTTTTCCACATTATTCATAAAAAATTCAGTTTTCAAAATTCAAAAAGTTAGTTTGAAGTAGCTGACAATTTAACAAACTGACAAATAATTTCTTAAGAAATGTCTTGACAAAACTGACTGGGGAACTCGAAATTAATAAATTCTGTAAAAAATTCATTTCATAACCATTTTTATCGATTTTTTTTACCTGTTATTTTTGACGTGAATATGTGATGATAGTGAAGTGGTGAGGGGAATTGAAATTTTACGGACAACAGAAAGTAATATTGTGATATTGTTTTGATATCAAACAATATAGAATACGATGATATTTTCATAACCTCAACAACATTGTATATAGCCTTAAAATTTCGCTTTCAAAGTTGCCAACTTGATATTGTTGTTTTGTTTGGGTTTTTTGTGGTGTGGCGAAAAATAGCGTTCGCAACGCGGGCAAAAATGTTTTGGCGGCTCTCAAACGCGATCTCAAGCCGGCAAACACACATTTTCGGCCCTAGGTGCGAAATATACTATTATGCAATGAAATAGTAATTTCTTTTTCTAGTTATTTATTAATTTATCACAGAAGTGTTCTGTTAAAATGTTTTGTAAGGTCAAAACTGAATAATGCAATAAATCTTGGTATTTGCTGGGATATGAGGAATACCTCTAAAAAAAAAGATTCTTTAGTAAAATTTAACAGTATTTAACAGTAATTTTAGTAAAATTTAACAGTTGATGGTAAACATTTTTATTCCGATTTTTCTGGGAAAAATGAATTTTTTTTAGTTAACCAATGGTTGTTTTGGGCAAGTTTTGATAAAGGCTGCTCTTGGATACAGAAAAACATTCTTCATTAGCTGTCCAGTTACTTACAATATTTGAAGAATAAATACTTCTAAGCAAATAAAGTGGAATTAGTAACTTTTTATTGTATTCAAATACATCATTTGTAAGTAGAATGCATCATGGAATAATTTTGTTTTCTCTATGTAATTACAAAATTACATCATACTGACAAACCAGATGGGTGTTAAACTTACTTTGTGAAGAACAAATACAAACAATAGCACAATGAACAACAGTACTGTGCAAACCTGATTGAAATATGGCCGAATTACTTCACAACAATAGCATTGATTTACGAATCAACGAGTCTTGTTTCCAATGCCAGCATCATAATTCAATGCGAAGTTGTCTTTATTGACTTTTTTGTCCAACTGGACTAAAGTCTAAAGAGAAGCCGCGCCCCACATAAACAAGCGACCCTTGGCATGAATGAGAAGCCCACGAAATAGGGTGGCGCCTCATGTGATTCATTGACACTTTCTCATAAGTGAACACGCATCTATTTGTGGCAAGCTACACGACCGGGCGACACGCCTTTCCTCCTAAATTATTCACATCCAAAATGCGCTCGTCGTAGCACTAAAATAACTTGACATGGGAGGATGTTGTTAACAGCGCTCTGCTAGGTGTTTTCGCCCTATCGTGTCTTGCTAGCTCCCAGGCGTGTATTGCTAAGTCCATCGTTTGCTATCAATTTCTATTTCAGGTTTACATTACATTTCATTTCATTACATTATTATTTTTCTTTTAAAGCTTTGGTCTCCATCTCACGGGTTCAAGACAATAAAATAATGAAAGGATTGCCATTTGAAAACTCTATCACTAAAGAGACAAAAGATAAGTGACTTTTTCAATTTCATGATATAATATGGACACTTGAGAACTGAAAGGATAAATATTCAATTCAATTCAGTTTTATTGCCATTTTAAAAACATTTTTTTTTACAATAAGCACTTGTTAAATAAATACAAATCAGAATAATTTTACAAAAAAATTTTATGAATAAAATAAAAATAAAATAAAATACTTAAGATTTCTAGTTTGTCTTATTTTAATGGCATTGCTAGCATAGACAAAATGTCTGATCGCTAGCAATGAGTTGAGGTTTAAAAGATTGAATAAAGTAGATATTATATGAGCACACAAAAACTTTTACATCGATACACTTCTTTTCTCTATTGAATATTGTCTCATATTTCATATGAACATTTATGAGTACTTGGAGCTTTTCCATTCATTTGATTTCAATTTTCCTTCTCTATTCACTTATTTCCTCCCCTACGTTATCACAGATGAGTAGGTAAAAAAAAAAAAATTTAAGCTAGTTTATGATATAAAGGTTAGGTTTTATATTACATAGATTTATAGGCCATTTGCTCTTTCAACAAAATTTGAAAATTTGAAAATATGATTGATAAAATATGAATCGGAATGACTACAACTAGTAAAAAAGACGGACAAGGGTGACCGATTGGATTGGCCAGCAAAAAAACTGTTCTCTGCTGTAAAATCACTTCCCGGTGGATCGCAACCCACTTGAAACTGTAGGACCAACTCATTAATCACCATCATCCAATTCATTACCCACGCACAGGTCTCAGACTTATGTGGGCTTCACCCTCCGAAAAAAGAAAAAATAGAAGAAAAACATGATGAATAATAAGACTTGAAGTTGTCACAACCACATTTATTGAAAACTGATAAATACTAGTTTCGGCTGTTATACCATTATCGTATATTGCTAATGGATTGGTATCATAGATTGATCTCACAGTTTTCAATAAATGTGGAAGTGACAACATCAAGTCTTATTATTCATTATGGATATCTTCCACAATTTATCATCTTCACCACTACAAAGAAAGTTAAAGAAAGAGATTACTTATAAACTAGAAAGATAAAATCTCAACGGTTGTTTGTAGGAAGGAGCGATAGATATATTACAGGGTTGCCCACCACCCTAAGCCTCATGATGTGCCTCAAGACGCACCCCCCTCTTTAATTTAGCACCAGAACCCCTCTCCATAAATTAGGCACCTTCTCCAGACCCCCCACCCCTAAAAAAATGCGGAAAAATGAGCCTAAATACACAAATCATAAACAAAACTATTTTAGCTATTTCATATTCAATGGTATAATAACAATTATAAATTAATTGACATTCTATCTGGTAATTTCATAATATAGTTTTGAATGTCCTCACCTTTTTAAACACTGTTCCAATCAACTTTACCCCCCCCCCCACAAACTTTTTTTGGAACTCCCCCCTCCAAAAATTTTAATGACGCAGTCTGCGTCTTAGCCCCCTTGTGGGCACTCTTGTATATTAGATGAATAACAAACATGTTTAATAAAGACAAAATATATTAATTTTGACAGTATTATTGTGAAATGCGTATTGTAGCAGTGAAGCCCAGTGTTTTGAACAAAAAGAGAAAGATGTACGAGTAAACTGAGACAATAATATGGAATGGGATGTACCAATCACTACAATAATACCAGAATATCACGTCTCTATAATGTCAAGGAAGTAGGAAACGTAATCATGTTTCCTTATGCTTTGAAACCTTGACCCAACTACACATCACCAACCGACTCTCAGAAAATCTTGAAGCGTTAACAGCGAAAGATTATTAGGAATGTGAGAGGAGATTTCAGAATGAAAAAATTGTACCATAGAACAATGAATATAAGAAAAATAATGGGATGTGGGAGGGGGAGGGGAAGAGAGAGTGATTCAATTTCATCTGGAATAGAGGAGAGTTCATTTTTGCTGTCTGTGTTGTCTGTAAGCGACTTGGAGCGCCCATGTTGGAAAAGAGAATTTCATTTTCATTCTGTGGTGCATTCTCAAAAGAATTCCAAGATCAAATAAGCGTTTCATAAGAAGAAACAAAGGAAAGTGAATTTGATGTCGACTTTGGACTTGATATTCAAAAGAATCCACGCACTTCATAATCGTTCGAAAACAGAGTAAATGTATAGTTTTTTTGTAGTAAGATCCTTATCAAGAGCAAAACTTGATAGCAGTGGCGTCTGCTTTTAAGCAGTGGAGTCACGCATGTGCTAACAACCAAATAAAATGAGAGAATTATATTAATATTTTTTTAATCCGTGTGCAGTAGGCTATATTGAAATTAAGATTGAATTTATTTTTCTCCTTCTTCTCCGACTCCTCCGTCTACTTCTTCTCCCCATCTCCTAAAAAATTGGAAAAATATAATATTTTATTAAATTTATTTTTAAAAAGAAGAATATTATATTTTATTTCTTTTCAATAGGGCACGATATTTAAAAGTGATGTGATATGAAATAAATTGCATTCCTGGATTGTTTGTTCCATGACGATCTGCGCTGTTAATATTAACTTTTCATGTGAAATTTAACGACATGCAGTCAAATATTTGTTAAGAATAAGTATAATAACTCACTTAATCTGGCCGAGTACTTTCGAATCTATGAGATCCATCTTCAGAGGCGCGGGTTCCTAGATCATCATGTTAGTTTTTTGGTTAGAAGTGTTGTGGTTTTTGTAAAATATGATCAAAAAGTTTGTGAGATTTAAAATTTGGTTGTTCATTGAGAATGTTTTGTTTATTGTGTGTGGTGTGTTTGTATATTTCAAATTGTTCCAAGGTGTTGAGTTCGTGTCCTTTAGATTTTATGTGTAGAATGTGTAGGTTGGTACTGATGTCAGTGAAAGTGTGTCCAGTTTGAATGATATGGTCGGCAAAATTCGATTCAGCTTTGGAAGTGAGGGCTTGAAAGTGTTACTTGTAACGTTGTTTGAATGTGCGGCCTGTTTGTCCTATGTAGAATTTGTTACAATTAGAGCAGTTTAGTTTGTAGATCCCTGGGAGATCGTATTTGTTTGTGTTCAGTGTGGTTTTGAGTGTAAGTGCATTTTTTATTTTGTTTTTTGTTCTGAATGAGATGGTGTGATTGACAAACTCAATCATAAAATAAGAAACAAAACACCAACACCACTGACAAAAAATACATCACAATGACATACATTAATCCACAATCACACAGACTAGCAAAAATCTTCAAAAAAGCCTGCCACACCATCTCATTCAGAACAAAAAACAAAATAAAAAATGCACTTACACTCAAAACCACACTGAACACAAACAAATACGATCTCCCAGGGATCTACAAACTAAACTGCTCTAATTGTAACAAATTCTACATAGGACAAACAGGCCGCACATTCAAACAACGTTACAAGGAACACTTTCAAGCCCTCACTTCCAAAGCTGAATCGAATTTTGCCGACCATATCATTCAAACTGGACACACTTTCACTGACATCAGTACCAACCTACACATTCTACACATAAAATCTAAAGGACACGAACTTGGAACAATTTGAAATATACAAACACACCACACACAATAAACAAAACATTCTCAATGAACAACTAAATTTTAAATCTCACAAACTTTTTGATCATATTTTACAAAAACCACAACACTTCTAACCAAAAAACTAACATGATGATCTAGGAACCCGCGCCTCTGAAGATGGATCTCATAGATTCGAAAGTACTCGGCCAGATTAAGTGAGTTATTATACTTATTCTTAACAAATATTTGACTGCATGTCGTTAAATTTCACATGAAAAGTTAATAAATAAATTGCATTTAAGCGTTTGACATTATTGATAATTATTGTTGAAAATACTCCACAGTAGGATTGTAACTCCTCATAACTTACAAGGTATTTTAAAAATGTTTGTGTGCTACTTTTAAGGAATAATCTAAATTTATAATTGAAAAATCATGAAATTCATATAACTATTAGTAATTAATTGTGAGCAGTATAGTTATTGTAGAAAATACTGCTCGATGGAATAGCAAGTCATAATTTTATAGAAATTGTTGAGACTGTTATACGTAGCAACTTTTTAGAAATAGCCTCTGGTACACGTGGTCAGTTTAATTTCCAAGCTATTTTTAAAATGTTTTCTTCCCTATTTCTGGAAGGGAAACTAAGTCATTATTTATTCATTATACATCATTTTTTTGCGGATGATGCCCACATGAGTCTGGAGACCTGTGCGTGGGTAATTAGGTAAACGATGAGTAACATACGTGACTGAAAGAGATTCGAAACCAAGGCTGCAGGAAACGAAGTCAGCCAGAGCTTTATCTTATCACAGACAAGCGCTCCAACCAACTGCGCTACCAGAGCCGCCGTTATTCATTTTTTTTTCGAAGGATGAAGCCCTTATGAGACCTGTGCGTGGGTAATGAATTGGATGATGGTGATTAATGAGTTGGACCTACAGTTTTAGGTGGGTTCCGAACTACTGGGAAGTGATTTTACAGCAGAGAACAGAGTCTTTTTTGCTCGCCAATCCCATCGGTCACCTTTACAAAGAGCTCCCAGGAGTTTCGTAGCTTATCTCTGATTGAACAGATACCTGCTACGGCACTCGGCTATCATTTCCCCTATGCATTGTCCATTGTGCATTCTTTATTTATAATATGTGTAAAAAAGATTAGTAATTACTTACGGTTTAAAGATCTAGTAATATTATGATTGGGAATACTACCCAATAGTAATACATGATTTTCACGGAAATTTCAATATGAAAGGTCTGGAAATTTCAATTCCAACCTTTGTACTTTTCAGAAACAAGCCAATTCTACATCATAGTAAATAGCAATTACTTATATAGTTATTGTTGAACGACAATCTCTTTGAACGAGTTTTGTTGGAGATGAGAACATCGGATAAAGAGAACACGGAAAGAGTAGAGTGAGCCGGCCATGGAGGACAAGACGACTGAGAAAGAGTTCAAGGTGGATTAAGCATCCAACAAAGACAGAGGATAGAAGGAAGACTACATACTTATTTGTGCTGTCGAGAAGCACTCAATGTAATGAGCATTGCATCTCTCTTGACTGTATTGACTGAGAAGAATAAGCATTTTCACTTGATCAAGTCGGAAGCAAAGATGAACACAATCACAGCAGCAGCAGCTGGAGCAACCATGTAAAGATGTTGCCTCACAACCACTTCAAATATAACTTAGCTCAGTCAACAACCTTGAAGCAAAATCCTTTCTCTCGCCTGAAGTCTGAAGAACATTATCATTCCACGCCTACTATTAATAAGTTTCGTACATACATGCCTTCTTCCTTATCATATTTTATTACTCCCCATATCTAATTCTAGCTTGGTGTTAATCTATACCAGTAATAATTCCTTTTAATTATTATTCCAACTAAGTGTTTATCCATATCACTATTTCCGTATAGGCTGGACTTTAAAATTATGGCTCACATTCTAGGTTCTAGCAAAGTGAAGTTCTGTTTAAGCTTGAAAAACACATCATTAAGTACTATCATAGAAATGGAAATCATAGATGGAAATCTTGATAATTGGTCTATGGTAGCCTACTATACACTTTTCAAGGCTTCTCCGCTCTCGGAATTCATTGTTTTATGAAATTGAAACAAAAAATCCAGTAATAAAGACACAAGCAAAATTGAATATCTAATTTGAATGAAAAGCTCCTTCAAAAGAAAATACCAATTGAATAATAATAAGCGTATGGCTTTTAATGGTAGGGAGACCCTTACGGGTAGTTCCACCTCGCCGTTTGTGCCATGTTACAGGGAACATGGTGGACCTACTATTTTAGGTGGGTTCCGAACCACCGGGTAAGTGATAATAAAGCTTGTAACATCAATTCATTGAAGCACGGTCACCCATCCAAGCGCAGTCTTGAGCGGTCGTGACTGAACATCACGACCACTTGAACACCACGCTCACCGCATGACCAATCACCACCCAATTGAATCAGATTCATAGACAGCCCTCGGGCTGTAACATCTGGTTGAGCCTTATTCATATGAATAAAGTTATCATTCGTATTTGTTTGTTTCATTTCTAATATTTTTCAATTACAGTACGTATAATAACAAGTGATTACTGAGTAAATCTATATAAATAAAATTGGAGTTTTGTCTGTACATTTATCAGAATTATATATTTTTTGGTTATTTTTACGTTTTATACATTAAAGAAGCCGAAACAAGTCTTATCTCAATATCTGTCTGTCTGTCACGGGCCCGAAGGCATTTTATACGGCCTTCTCCTGAAAAACGAGAGCATCGATCGGGATTTAGGTTAGCCTATTTATAAGTATTCAAAACTTTTTTGACAATGTCTTTAGCTATAAAAAACTAAATTAACTTTTTTTAACAGAATAATAAACGTTTAAAAACCAAGTATTGTGCGATTTTGGATACATTCACGTGATTTATCATGATATATCAATCAGCTGTTCTCAAATTTTTCTCTGATAACTGTCACTGATATGTATGACTTATTTCTAAAAATAATCCGTACGAAGGACGGGTACAATGGCTAGTTCTATACAAATTTAATTGATATTGTTTATAAAATCAGGCATCTGCAATCTAATTTGAGCAATCAGCTGTCTCGCAAATTGAAAATACAGCCTTGTTAATGTGATACATTTTGTTAAAAACCGACATGAAATAGGCTACGCGAATTTAATCAAGGGTTAGGTCTGATGACTGTGTTCAATTTTGTGATGATGATTATCAATGAGTACATCGAGTACATCAGCACAAGCTTTGCTTAAAGAGGGATGTAACAATTATTTCATTTATGTTGTTTTATATAGATATTCATTATGATAAGAAGTGATGTGATTTTTGTTTGAATATATGAATGTTTTATTATGTTAACTTTTCATGTGAAATTTAACGACATGCAGTCAAATATTTGTTAAGAATAAGTATAATAACTCACTTAAACTGGCCGAGTACTTTCGAATCTATGAGATCCATCATCAGATCTCATAGATTCGAAAGTACTCGGCCAGTTTAAGTGAGTTATTATACTTATTCTTAACAAATATTTGAATGCATGTCGTTAAATTTCACATGAAAAGTTAATATTAACAATGCAGTTCGTCATGGAACAAGAAATCCAGGAATTTTATTATGTATTGTTGACAATAAATAAATTGAATTGAATTGAATTGAATTGATGTGCTTGCACACATACTCATTCTTGGGCGTGAGATCTACTGTTCACGGAACTACTATAGAGTGACCTTTTGTGGAAAACAGGCATGAAATAGACTAGGCGAATTTAATCAAGGGTTCGGTCTGATGACTAATTTTGCGATGGTGCCATGCTGCTATATAGCCTAGGTAAAGCTAATGCTTGGTATGATTTTTTGTCACAATCACGCATGATAATCAATCTAGAGTAATTTTTATTGACAGCAGCATCACCCAAAAAATTGTCCTGGAGTTGCCTCTGAGCAGCAGTTTTCAAAGCAAATTTATTAAAAAAAAGATGGCTTTAGATTGAAATTACACAACTCAAGTAAATAATTGAAAATTATTTATTTAGCAGAAAAGATTATTCTAATTTATCCTAAGATACATTTGGGGTGAGCAAGGGTAGCGGAGCTGCTCATCATGGCCAAGGCAACAGAGATTTACAGTACGTGCCTCGTGGGGGGGGGGGGTTGATTAAGGGGGGTGGGGAAGCGAGTCGTCAGTTCTAATAAAAGTGTCGCCGTTTTGATTCGTAGCCGATCATCACTTGCTAGTGGCAACCGAATTGCGCAATAAAACAGCACATTTTCTCGAATCGAAATGTATCCATTGCAGTAAAAAGCTAGCAACAGCAGCAGCATCAGTAGTAGCATCAGCAGCGTGGTGTCCGTCACACGCTTCCCTATCTTTATGACGCCGTAAACAGGTTTCTTATCTCGGCGCGAAACAGAGCAGAGGAAGCCATTTCAATCGAAAAATATCTAGCCAGATCCTCAGATTAATTCCGGCCAGCATTTTATTACCAATAAGTTATCTGTTTCAATTCACAGCTGGAGTGTGTGAACCGACTGCTGACAAACTTCTTCTCATTCCCATTTATTCTCATTTCACTTCTCATTCAGCTAACTAGCTTTGTGCAGGGTTATATTTGTCATTTTTTTTTTATTTAAAATTTCTGGTACCGGTATTTGACATTATATTAAGGTAGTCTATTGAAATGTTATCTATTGCCATGAGAAAATGTTTTTTTATTTTATGGAATATAGGCTAAAAGGGTTCAAAGTAGAGATTTTTCGGTTTTGGGGGCAATTGATCACACCTAGTAAATGTTTATACAAATTTTGATAAATTCATTGAGACAAAAATGCGAAAGAAAGATTTATACGAGAGTAGGCTAATGTATTCAAATCTTGATTTTCTGTCAGAATCATAAATAATATACAGGAAATGAGGTAAAACAAGCAGACTCAATAATTCAAAATCAATGAATTACAGTAAACAAAAATTAAAAAGAAATATCAGGAAAGCATATTTTTGCTATTTTTCATGTGGAGTGTATTTCAATTCAATTAATATTTTCATTTCAATTTTATACAAATGTTGAAAAATCCATTGAGACAAAAAAAGTAAGCATATTAAAAGAGTTGGCTAAAGTATTCAAATAATAGTTCATTTTCTGTCAGAATTGCATAATCAACAAGAAAAACAAGCAGATTTAATCATTCAAAATGAATGAATTATACAAGAATTTTTAAAAGTATATATCAGGAAAGCATATTTTGTTTGTCAAGGTTGTTTAAGTAGAATGGATTTCAATTCAATTATTAATTTCATTTTTAAACAATTCTTGTAGACTAATATATTGGGAAGATTCATACTAGAGTAAGTTAATGTGATGTATTTAAATGCTGAATAACTTTTTTCAAAATAATGTAATAAAAGAGAAATATTGTATTAAAACGAAATTAAGCTGACTTCATATTCAAATTAATTTATTAAACTAAAGCATATTTATAAGTCAACAATAACAAAGTTAACAAATATTATTAATTATTATTGAGGAAGCATACTTTGTTTATCATCATTGTGTGACAGTCGATTTCAATTCAATTGTTCAAAATATGCATCATATGCAATTAATTGGAATTAGATCCATAGATAGCCCTCGGGTTTCCAGATTTATCTTGTTGGGCTTTATTCACATGCATTAAGTTATCATTCATAAGAATTACATATTTGTTTATTAAAGGAAACAAATCATTTCTAATACTTTTATAAAGTATAATAACAAGTGATTACAAAGTAATTAGACAAATTGTATTAATATTATTTTGTAGATATTCATTCACCAGACATGTGAAATCTGATCAATCAGCTGTCTTTAAAATAGAAATGCAGCCTTGATGATGTGACCCTTAATACGGAGCGGCTTATTGTGGAAAACACACATGAAACAGACTACGCAAATTGAATCAAGGGTTATGTCTAATCATTGTGTTTAATTTTGCGATGGTGATTGTCATTGATTTCATCGAGTATGTTCCTCTGTGTTAGCACTGTTATTGGGTGCTACACTGTCACAGCAGTGGCGAGGCGTGAATTCCTTCACCGGTCATCGCAGAGGGGTTCTCCCACCACCACCCAAAGGGGTCCAAGGGCCCAAGGAAAATGTTTAAAACTTCGAGGAAAATTGGTGACTTTTGAAGCTTTTTGAGCATCTGAAATCTCTCCTCTGACTGGCTTAACTCACATTCAAAGGCAGAGAACTAAAAAGTATTTTTCCTAAAACTGCTCGTAAAGTAGTTCTTTACGTTCTTAAAACTAATTGTAAAATACCTCTTTACTGCTCCGCAAGCGGTAAAGTACTTTACGCTCGCCAGCTGTTTTCTTTACGCTTCTGTTTTGATTTTGATGTCTTCTCATTGGTGGATCACTGAATCCGTGAAATTCACATAACCTCAAAAAAGGCAAACGCTAACCAAATCCGCGCATGGTCTGTGATGTTACAAACTACAAGCTTTTATTGTGTTGCAATCCAGAACTGCAGTTTTAGGAAAAATATTGTATGCAATTCGCGCGTGAAGCTTCTTTATCGCTCTCGCAAAATTTCTGCGCTCCGCTACGCGTCGCGCAGTAAATGTTTTGGCTCGAGCGATAAAGTTGCGCTTCACGCTCTTAATACATAAATAACTATTCTCCAATTGCACCTCTTATTGTATAATATATATCTTCCCCACTGCCATAGACCGATGATGAATAATATAGAAAAATCGCAAAAACCGACAAAATGGGGACTGATATGATGCATTCACTCGATCAAATTGAGGGCATACATTTAAAAATAAAATAAATTTAACCATCCAATGAATAATAAATGGTATAATAAAAACTGACCAAATACTAAAAATCGAAAAAACCAAAAAGAAGAATCATTAGGACATGCATAAACAAAAGTTACCAAAAAGACGGTGCCAGGAGAATCGCTGCAAATAAAACAGTTTACAGTAATATAGAAAGCGTCAATTATCAGCCTCATGAAAAAACGAAGAATTCCCCATTTCTTCCATATACAGTACGGTACTCAGGATGCCCGATAACAGAATTTTGAAACAATTAGTCATGAGGAATATTAATAGAAAAACCTTAGGTATTTATGTTTCGAGAACTCTAGAGGATCTTCAAGAAATTGTTCTAAAATCAAAACATGCTCCAGATAAAGTAAAAATTAACAAAATTTCACTAACAAATAAGTTTAACATTGAAAGACCAGAAAGACAAAGGAGAATGGAGGTTGCAGATGAGATCAGAAAGCAACGATCTGATAGGATGAAGGAATATTGGAGAAAGTTGGAATCTAAGGTGAGACAAAGAAGCAGAAGAGACTGAAATATTGACTGGTATAATAATAAATCACACTCTAGAAATATGAAAACGATTACTAACTTGCAAAACAATAATTATTGTAAACGGTGAATAATTTAGCATACGCGAAATGTTCATTGTTTCCACAACGCTGTAACTGAAGCTGAGTGTGGACTGGGGAGTTGGGGAGGACTAGCATGAGGAGGCAGCTACCGGAAACCCACGACAGTGGCCGAGAACGCACGAAGCCGGTTGCGATGTATCATGAGCATTATTTGAATGGTTTGGAAACACAAGGCAGGGGGTTCCGAGCCAGGCGCGGGAGGGGACTGGAGTGATTCGCAAGCCTCTTGCCAAGGCAACACTAGATAGAGTATCTAGTGTTGCCTTGCTCTTGCGCTTCATACCCATATTGAGCGTGTACTCATCATATTCTCATTGGTTTTTGATACAATTTTCACCGGTTTTGAACATATTTCTGGACTTTGAAGCCTAAAAATGTCCATTATTTAAGAGTTGAGATTATTTCAATATTATCAGTCCAATTTCTCTACTCATCGCCGGATCAAACGATGACCGGACGCCTCGCCACTGTGTCACAGGTCTACTGTTCACATAACTACTAGTATCGATTCAGGTCTAATTGGAAACGAAAAATTGAAATTAAAATTAGTTCAAAATAAATTTCTCAGATTTCTATATTTCAAAAAATTTCAAGTATTCCGTTTGACCACTCAACTAAATACCTGAGGCAGCTTTTCGGGTTGCAGTCACTCAAGAATAGAAGAGATGTATCATCCCTCCTCACACTGCATGATATTCTGAACAGCAATCTGGATTGCAGCTACTTATAAGAAGCCATACACTAATGTTCCACCGACTATGCTTAGAAGACATTCCCTCTTTAATGTTGAAAGATGTTGTACATTGTCACATTTCTTTTCACCTCTAAACCGGGTCCTCCGTCTGTATAATACTCACTGTAAACATCTCGACATATTCCATGATAGTCAAAGATAGTTCAAAACTAAAAACGCATACGTCAAATAAATCAGGAAAATTATTACTGTATGCATTTCGAATCTATTCATGAGTTAGTTCATACCCATTCATCTTTTTCATCTTCCCTTCTTCATAAATTTTATGCTTCCCTCATTCAGGTTAATCATTAAATGAGTGATTTTTCCCTTCCTTTTTAAGGTTATAAAGCAAATTTTATTTTATAACCTTAAAAAGGATGGGAAAAATCACTCTTCTAAATCTCATTCTCACAATTATTATCTCATTATCGTTCATTCTCATTACTGTTCATTATATCTTTAATTTCAAATCTTCTTCGTAGATCATCAATAGATTCCACTTATTTTCCATTATGCTGTATTTTTATTTTAAAATAATGTAAAATGTAATTCTTTTATACAGGCAAGGGCGGATTAAAGGGGGGGGCGGAGGGGGCGACCGCCCCCCCCCCCCGAGGGCTTGCACATTTAAAAAAATTAAAAAGAGTAACACTTGTGACATGCACACGGTTAAATTTTAATTGTCCCGCCACAGACGGAATACCTCCAACTTGTCTTACCACTCCGCCTCCGCCGGCCGGGAATTAACAAATGTTGTAATACTTATTTTGCCTTATTTTCTATATTACCTTTACTTTATCTTCAACTGTTGACATGATTTTAATTCAATGACGAATTAACAAATGACAGAGAATGAAGGAAATCTTATATCAAGTGAAATTAGTTTGAATAAGATTAATCTTTTATAGAATAGGTAGGGGCATATAAATCTCTGTTTGTTTTTGACCTAATACATATTTATTGTAGTACTGGTATTATGAAACATGAAAGAATGTTGAGATTAATTTAAATATATATATATAGGTCTAAAAATCATCACGATCACGAATGAATTGCTTAGACTCTGTTCATTTCTCTGTAAATTTTGATAAAAATTAAGCTAGCAAAGCAATTTTTGTTCAAGACATATTGTATTGTATGAAAAAATTTGTATTCCTAATTCCACATGAATATACAGAAATAAACTACTCTAGCTAGGGGAAATTTGATTGTTCTTAAACACGAAAAATTATATTTCTACTACATTTTAAGTGCTAGAATGGTGTAAAATGCGGTTAAAGGCTACTAAATTTCCAAAAATTTTATTCCATACCCCCCCCCCGACCAACGGGTATTTTTGGGGTATGTCGCCCCCTCCCATAAAAATTCATTAATCCGCCACTGTATACAGGTTATTTTAATTATGTAATGAAACTAATGGTGTGTCACGATGGCAAGTTGGGTTTAATCCCATATGCCTTCAATGTAACTGTCTTTAATAATTATTTTTCATCGAATTATTAACTACATTTAATATGTACAAAGCTCTTATGTTATATCCAAATATTTCTTTTTTCTTAAAATATCAATTAATTCTTTATTTTCTAGCTTACTCTTCTGTATCATTCTTACTAGATTTCAATACCTTTTATCTTCTTATTTTTCTTTTCTTTTGACCTCTTACGTTTCTCTCATTAATTATTTTTCTTATTTCATTTCATTATTTCTTTATTCATTTCATACACAATTTTGTACATCGAATAGTGTCAAAGTATAAAATATATTTTAGTAAATATATAAATAAATAAAGAGTTTAACAACTACAACTAATATTATAACTATCAGAGTTACAGTTACTACATCTAATAAAATAATACAATATTTTAATGTCAATTACCAACATGGGAATAAAATTCTTCTATATTATAGAGGGCTCTCTTCGTCAAATATTCTTTCAATTCACTTCTAAATTTATTAAAATTTGATTCTTCTTGGATGTGAAGGGGCAAATGATTATAGGACTTGGCTCCAACATAAGAGGTCTTCTTAAGATAAAATTCAAGATTATACCTATTTAAGTAAAGCTTGTCTCTATTCCTTGTATTATAATCATGATTGTGTCCCTGCTTTAAAATACTTTCACGTTTTTCCTTCACACACAGAACGGTTTCAAACACATAGAGGCTATACACTGTCATAATATTCAATTACTTATTTTCTTATATTACTGATTACTCGTTGCCAGAGCTTAAACATTTGTTTTGCTGGCAACGCCAATATTAAGTTTAATTGTCTAGCTGTGAAAGATTTTTCATTTTGTATCATTTTGTTTTTGATTGGCAATAAATCATTGTTTCTTTAAATCTTGATCGCTTGATTGTTGCAGGTTCCTGGCGATCTGGTACCCGCTAAAGTGTCAGATCACGACACGGCGCGCACGCACAATAATCGCGGTGATCTGGCTGGTGGCGGCGACAACTACGCTGCCGTGGGCGCTTTTCTTCGACGTGGTCGTGTTCAGCGAGGAGCCCGACGTGCCCATGTGCGTGGAAGTGTGGCCAGACTACCTGAACGGCAACATCTACTTTCTGGTGGCCAATCTCATCATGTGCTACATTGTGCCAATGATACTCATCTCGCTCTGCTACATTCTCATCTGGATCAAAGTGTGCAAACGGCACATACCCAGCGACACCAAGGACGCGCAAATGGAGCGCATGCAGCAGAAGAGCAAGGCAAGTAGGCCTACACTTTTAAGGCTGTGCACAGGGTTTTTCGCCATATTTTTTTTCAATATTTCTTGCATTGAATATTATTAGGGCTTTAAAATGTTATCTATTGCTGAGGAAAAAATGTTTTCTTCAATTATTTTGTAAAATATGGGGGTTCAAAGTTGAAATTTTTTGGTTTTTGTGGGCAATTGATCTCACCGATGAGTGATTTTGATCTTTTGAGGAAATTTCTGTAACTGAAAGACAAAAGACACCTTGAGGAATAAAATGGCATAAAAGAATAAAACACTGCTAGATGTTGTCAATTCCACTTCTTTATTATTACAGCACTGGACCGCGGTTTCGTGGCTTCACCAGTCACATTTTCAACAGTACTAATACATGTTGTTTTATTATGGAGTTCCACAACATTTAAATAAGTTAAAATTACATATATGTTTTCTGTCAATCAAGCAATTAGTTTTTTCAAAATAATTTTTTTAAATCTGTAAAACCTTTCAATTTAAAAAAGTTATTCTGCAGAAACTATTTGTGAGATTGAAATAATACAAAATATGTCATATTATTCCTCAAGGCGTCTTTCAATTACAGAGAATTCATCAAAAGTTTAAAATCACATATGTGAGATCAATTGCCCCCCAAAACCGAAAAATTCAACTTTGAACCCCCTTATTTCACAAAATAATTGAAGAAAAACATTTTTCCTCACAGCAGTAGATAACATTTCAAAGCCCTAATAATATTCAATACAAGAAAATTAAAAAAAAAAATTATGACCAAAAACCCTGTGCACAGTCTAAATAATTCATTGGTCATTAATTCTTCATACTATACACTAGAAGGTAGTTCAATTCAATTGAATTGGGATGTCTATAGTCCGACAAAACCTATTTAGTAATTTACTTTAATAGCACTTCCTCCACCTCCTCCTCCTCCTCCCTTCACCTTTAACATCTGTGAACCAGACATACCCACAATCTACATGCATCTGAAATCGAATAAACATTCAGTCTTAGCCAGCTCAAGTATTAGTATAATAAAGAGTGTATTAATATAATCTTGATAAATTGTAAAAATATTCCTTTTCGTTATGATAAATTATAAGAATATACTTTTCGTTTAAAAAGCTGATTTCAAATAAAATTACTACAATTTCTGGCCCCTATCACCCTCTACTACATTCTTGAATTGAATTCAAATTAATTTTACCCATATTTTACTTTACAAAATAAGTACCTAATTCCATATATAACTCCTTCTTATGATAAAAATTATTAATTACTAGATAGGTATACATAGCAAAAGATAAAGAAATTATTATATGAGAAAAATATGCCTATATATGGGTAATTTATTTGAAACATATTTGTCTTTGTATTAAGAACTATTTGGCATATTCCATAATGTAGCCTAATATTAATGGACCCATCCATTGAGAACATAAGCACCATGTTCCAATAGCAAAGCTACGAGGTTCTTTTGCGACCAGTTGCTGATGAATCAATCGACTCTATTAAATTAATGCAATAGAACAAAAATGGCCACTAATTGGACTTTTGTTGTTTTTGCAATCTTCTTCTTTGTCTTCCATCTCTTCTTCCTTTTTTTCTGTATGACAAGTATGTAGCGTTTTTCCATATATAAATACTTTATAGCACAAATATAACTCATTCTCGCACACAAGCTGTTTTGCTCATGCGGGTCTTATTATTTCATTGCATTATTAAAAGATAATTGGTCAAGTTCATGGGAGTCTTCTCATTTACCTATTGGTCTATTCAAATTTTTCAATGATACAACACATTGGTTGAGTTACTGGGAGCTTTACCAGCAACCAGTAAATGTTACCGGTGGCGTCTGATTGGTCTATTCAAATTGATTTCTCATTTACCTATTGGTCTATTCAAATTTTTCAACAATACAACACATTGGTTGAGTTACTGGGAGCTTTACCAGCAACCAGTAAATGTTACCGGTGGCGTCTGATTGGTCTATTCAAATTGATTTCTCATTTACCTATTGGTCTATTCAAATTTTTCAACAATACAACACATTGGTTGAGTTACTGGGAGCTTTACCAGCAACCAGTAAATGTTACCGGTGGCGTCTGATTGGTCTATTCAAATTGATAGACGTTGAAAAATTTGAATAGACCAATCAGACGCCACCGGTAACATTTACTGGTTACTGGTAAAGCTCCCAGGAACTCAACCAATGTGCTGTATCACAAACCAACCATTCAAGACCGACCTTGAATGGTTAGTCTATGGTTGTATGTACTAAAATAGAAATAAACGAATTTGAATTTGTTTTTGTGTTGCGACAGGTGAAGGTGGTGAAGATGCTGGTGGCGGTAGTGATCCTGTTTGTGCTGTCATGGCTGCCACTGTACACAATTTTCACGCGCATCAAATTTGGTGGCGATCTGGATGTGTGGGAAACAAAACTATTAGTGATGTTGACGCCGGTCGCTCAGTGGTTGGGCAGCTCCAACTCATGCATCAACCCGATCCTCTATGCCTTTTTCAACAACAAATACCGGCGCGGTTTTTCGGCCATTTTGCGCAGTCGACAGTGCTGCGGCACGCTGCGTTACTACGACACAGTCGCAATGGCCAACTCGTCATCAGCATCCGTGCGCAAATCGTCCTGCTACGTTAATGGCAACAATCCATCAGTGCGACGTCAAATAATGCATCAGGCATCGCAGGACAGTTCTGTTTCTTACATATCGAACAACACCGGTGTGTAGGAGCGTCGCCACACCTGATGTTTGGTTTCTGCTCACCAGGTGTCGTTTCAGACGACGGCCGTTTGCGCAATTATTGTCGTCAATTGATGACATACGCGCGCATTTGTCACTCATTTTGAATCCGGTCGGGTTTCAAACAACTCGAGACAGGGTAAACCGGGCGGATAAATAGATGCGATTCGATAACACGCGGTAGAATAATTAGTCCGTATAAGAGAAGAAAGAAAGGAAAAGGCACAGAAGAACAACAAGTAGAGCCAGAACAGATAAAGAAAGTTAATGCGTTCAAGCATCAACACCACACACAACACAACTACACACTTACAAACAAATAAATACATACATAAAATTAACATTCATACACTAAACAACAAATCATGAAGTGATTTTAAACAACTCACATATAATATAAATAAACTAAACTAATTAAACAGGAGAATATTCTCCTAAATCTTTTATATTGATCATAATAGAACTTTGTTATTGCTTCTCAATAAACAATTTTCAAAAGATTTATTGACTAGATTTATCAGTTCTGGCAAAGAAATATTTTTCTCCAAGTACGTTTTGAGTCTGCAATAAGCTTCAAGTAAAAGTTCATACTTATCTGCTTTAACGTTTTAAGTGACTGTTACTAAAGTTAGATATTCTGAATGAGTTTTGAATTTTGAGTATATTCTACTCTCAGACTATTTTACAAATCAGGACAAAACTCCTGAAATAAATTTGACTCCAATCGAAGAATGTTGTTGATGAGGGTTTCATTGAATTGCTAGACAATACAGCAATATTATGGAATAAAGTATAACGCAGATATTGTTCAGTGCCGTGAGTCGTTGGAAAATAATCGTAATAAAATATGAATAAAATTATAATACTAATAGAATAATTTTTGTAAGGCTTAATATGTTATATTATGTAGTCGCTGATCAAACTTCGAGCCGTTTATTATAATTATCGCACATTTGAAGTTATTGGCATTTTATTTTTATACTTATGTGAGAAAATCACATGAAATATGTACTGTACCTATAATAATAACTCATGATTATAGTGTGTGCTTCATTAGAGAAATTTTGGTTAGTTCTGTGGAATAAATGGAATTGAAGTATAAAAATGTTATATTTAGCTCAAAAATCAGGACGTTACAAGCGTTTGAACCACCTTGTACTCGATTTTGATTAATATTAATAAATAATCACTCTTTGATATGCGTAGAAGAATACTTTATTTGACGTTTTGGTGTCTAATATATTACTTTTCATGTTCTGTGCGACGTATAGGATAGCTAACCAAATAATCCTAACCGTTCATGTTTAAAATAATTAATGATATCATTCTTGATAGTGTGTCGAGCCACATGGAAAAATCTTCAATAGAGACGTCTCTATTATAAATATTGTCTCCTAAACAATATCATAAGTGTACATCATAAATGTTTTGATACAGTATTATTGTACAGCGTGATCATTGACTATGGTACGGAAAAGTGAGTTTGTAATGCCAAATTCAATTTTAACACACAATTATAAATACATCAAGAAGTTTAGCTAGCAATAGTTACAATATAGTTATCATCCTACTATGAATTGATTTTCTGAAATAATTGAACATTTCATGTATTCGTTTTACGATTAACTCATTCTAATGATGATAATAATAATAATTCATTATAAATTCATCACACGTTCTTGATAGCACACTAGCATTGCTGCCCCGATTTCGACCTATTCTCCTTTTTAAATTAACAAAAAAAATTGAATATTTTCATCCAATTTGTATATATTTTTAATAACATTTTGCCTATATTTTATTACATATTCTAGTAATTTTACATTGATTTTGTTATATTAATTTATTAATAATCCTGTATAATTACTTATTCTATAACAAAGGATTATCACCTCAAGTGAACAATGCTTTACGCTGGTTATGAAGAGATATCGGTACTAACTTAGGTAAATATGTGCAAAAAAATTCACTAACAAATTTCCCTTATCAGTAGTCTGATAGAAAAGTAGAAGACCAATATTTTTTTAAAATCCACAAATTAAGCTTAAAAGGATTGAACTAGTGAACTGGTGAGAACTCGCTTGCTAACAACTTTTGGAGACAGCAAATTAGGAGAAGGTGGAAACGAAAAATGGCAGTTTTTAAGATACTGATTTAGATAAAATTCCCAAGAAATAAACAATAATCAACTAATAAATAATAATAATATTAAATTATAAAAACTTTCACAGCTAATCTAGCCTACTCTACCATTTCAAGTACTGTACCCACAATTCAAAGATAATGTGTCAAACTTTGAGAATTACATATGCTTCTTATGATTACAAAAAATATATATGCTCCAAATTAATATTTTCGAATATTTACAATCTTTACGTTCCATCTTCACAAAGAAAAATCTAAATTCTACTCGCCCATGTTTTAGCATCGCACAATAGATTATATTCCTATTGCGCCCAAACTCTCCGACTGGAATCTGTTCAGCTATGAGCTGTCTCTCTGGAAGTCACATTCTGAAAAGACTATCACGATTTTATAGGTAATCTTTAAAGTAATAAAGTACTGTACTTATATTTCAAAGTAATATTCAGATGGAAAATATTTTCATTTAAATATTGCAATCACTTTTCAACATTTATGGATCATAAAAAAATGCTAAAAATAAGCTATGGATAGTTTTAAAAAAAGCTATTCCTAGTTTTGTTGGAAAACATTTCTCTTGAATTCACAAAAAAATAATATTGAAGCAGTTTATAAGAATTCTGTGAATTTTCAAAAGTACTTCTATAAACTTTTACTGTCATTCTGATATATTAATAAATTTCAAAAAAAAAAATAATTATATAATATATGATATCTTCAATGTCGCGCGCTAGATAGGTTCATCTATACTCAAATTAAAGTTTGTGATAATGGAAAAAATATTCATAAAATTTTAAATTCGAACAAGGAATTACTGGAAATATTTATTATAAAAATCTTGTTTCTTATGTTCAGCATAATTATTATAGGATTAGAAGGAAATTCGAAAATGATTATGCTGTGAAAACTTAGCAATTGGATAGAGTGTAACATCTCTCAAAATAACTACCGATTCAGTTATCATGTATTCTCTGAATCATCAAAATAAATGGCAATGAAAATATGTTCGTGAATTCTATCTTCCGATGAAGAAGTAAAAATGATACTTATTTATTATGTGAAAGGACTAATTTTCAAAAGGATTACAAGTTTCTAGAAACTATCAAACCTCACTTTTAGAGAGATAAAAGTTTCTCAAAACTATCAAACGTTATTCTATAAATTTTCGTAATTACTGTACCATGTACAAAATGTTTCTGGTGATCTTTGTATCAATTCTAAGTTACATCTAGAGTTTTCATATGAAAGATCTTGATGATGAGAGAATATATTTCAATTTTTGCAATATGCATTAAAAAATATTAAAGCATAAAAACTGTCAGTATGCAAACATGAACCTGGATTAACCCGATGATGAGAAACCCCTCAGAATATAAATACATGTATATTCTTGACTCTGCATTGTTATTCGATTAATTAATTAATTGTGATTACAATTAGTGAAAATGTATAGCAATATTGCAAATTTTGGCGCAAGAATCTGTTATGAAAAAATTAAACCTAAATAGCATAAATGGGATTATTTTTTCCAATTTCAATTTATTGATTGGCAAGAAATCTTTTTATTTTTAAAGCACGATATGGGATTAATTTTATCAGTTTCAATGTGTTTATTGGCAAAAATCTTCTTTTTTACGTTATTATAACACAAAGTGAAGACAAAACTACAATTAGTAAATGATATCTGATGATGAACTATTGACATATAATCTCCATGTCAGTGTCATAACATACTAGCTGCCATATTGTTACTGTTTGTTGTAGATTAGATACTAACTTGTAGATTATTATAAATAAGTAAAAATGTTGTTATCAATGTTATCTGTTGATTGTATGATATACCATACTGTTATTGCTGTTTAGAGAATATTGTGAAGAGTAAATTAAGATGGTTGCAAGAGTTTTATTATCAGAAATTTGATAGTTGCACTAGTTTTTCAAAGCTAAAAGAATAATAAGAAATTATAAACCCTCTGAAACGAAACCAAAACACTAACTTATCACCTCTATTTGTTAGTTGTTTGCAATAAAAGTTTATACTAGTCTGCAAAAAATACTTCCAACATGGAATAGGGGAAGCAATCTTCCACCACCATGTATGGTAGTCAGGATTGGAGGAAGAGAGGAGTCACACCTGCGCACAGTTGAATGCGCATTGTCACTTTTCTGTTGTCATTTTGAGAAACGGAGTGAGTGCTGCTAAATGGTGGGGGTGAATTGTAAGGGATAGAGCACCAGACCTCTCTCTCTGCTGTCTTGATCTGCGTTGGAAGTATTTTCTTGCAGACTTTAATCAACATAATATCATTCTTCAATGTATACAAGATACTTCTCTACATGCATGTTGGTGTAATGCACGAAATATATCATAATGCTGTATTTTAACAATATTTCAAAGTTTCATATTATACTTTATAGTAAAATCTCATTCACCACATTCTGGTCTTATATTAATATCATTAAGCTAAGCTGCTTATAGGCTCATTAATAACTAAAATACAAACGATTGTTTATTCATTTATCTATAAAAAATCCTGTTCATTTTTATGTAAAATTCACAGCTGATTTAGTTATTTATTGAGCTATTATTAGCTACTAATTTGGCTATTAATTTGGTCATTTTCTCACAGAACGTCAGATACAAAATATCATTGGAAGATCCACATCAACAATACTATTGAAGTAAAATTAGCACAGAAAAATTCAGTGAGAGATGTGTACTTGAAAGTTTTATACCAGCTATTGTAGTTTTATGTATTGTCTATACCGTATCCAGTTCTGCTATTGAAGCAATATTTGCAAAATTGGACTACTGCATATTTTAAAATTGATTACATGATGGGCCAATGGGTGATAAAACCTTTTATTTATTAATTGAGACTCGATTACAATGATTTCAAAGATGCAACAAATTTAAAAGTAATATCTGTTCTCTCATGATGACTACATTATTCGGAATTTGAGGTTATTTCAAAAGAAAAATTCAGATTCTCTGAAAAATTTGCTCGAGAAAAAATAATTTATTTCTTTTCACTTATAGAGGCTATCAATTTAAAAGTTCATTCGATACGGAACACTAAAAACAGTTAAATAGAGTTCATGATATTAAATTTTTATTAAAACTTTTGAGCCAGAAATATTCAACTTCCATTTCTGGATATTCCCATTTATATTTTTTTAAATACCTATTTAGATGATAGAGCACTCACTTATCAATGCTATCTAGAAAATCTAATTAAGCGAAATTCAGGCATGAATAAAGAATTGGTTCTAAAGACATTCAATCAACTTTTACATTTCTATCTTGTAAAAATGATTCGATTTCAAAATATGAAAGCTTTCTATATTTTGATGGAGTAACCACGATATTGACTGTAGATATCTACATGAACTAAAATAGTTATAAAAATTTGCAGCGTAATTTCAGTAATGAACAATTTCTAATACTTTGAAGACGACATTGAAAGGATATGATTAAGAAACAAAGGACAATGGAACCAGCAATACATTAAACAATTACCACAATATTTCAAGTAATGTAAATCTATTCCTCAATAGAAAAAGTTATTAGTTTTGAATGGAGAAATGAACAGAAATTCTCGAAAAGGCAGGATTTCTAAAATTTAGAATGGAAGGAACTTTCAGAAAAATCTTCTGGCAACTTGCTTTAATACTTGTATCTTTTAAAGATCAATCAATAAATATCATAGTTCCCAAAATCGTCTATCCCAATTACCCCTTATCAGTTTATGTTAACTATAAATGAATCATGAATTTGATATATATGATCATGAAATGATACACAGGATGATTGGAGATTATCCCAGATCACGAAAACCAAAAAGTCATCTGAGAATTCATTGAAGGACGATCACCTTTAACCCCTAACCCCCATCCCGACCCCCTATAAAGATGAAAATACATTCAAGATTACATAGGGTTCAGAATCATGAATTCGGCATCAAAAAAATGAATATTTTTAAGATGTAATGGATAATACCTTTCAATAAGCCTACTTTTTCAAAGCCTACTAAAGTCAAAACTCTTTCAATGAAAAAATTAAAATAGTGGTTTCCATATTCCTAGGTTTCTTATTTAATATCCCCAAACTTACTAATCAAACTACTTACAATTTTTTTATATGAAACTTAACTCCAAGATTGTGTATTATCTCTAGTTTAGAACCTGTTTGCACGTTGATAATTCAAATTTTTACCCGCTATTTTAAATCATTAATCTTTGTGGAAAAAATCAAATGCTATCACATTAACTTGGATAACTACTAATATTTTGCAACTTGGAAGTTTTTAATAAGTATTCATATATACAGTAATAATGAAAATAGGTAGTAGCTGGAACTTATAAACAAAAATTGTAGATGGGTTGATCATACTCATGACTATGTGCGACTTGGTAATATATAGCTTTAAATTATTAGTGAAACAGACGAAAGGGTCACTGGAATGCACCTTACAATTTCCAAACATCTGTAATTTTATGTTTAAAGCATAAATTATTGATCAACACTTAATAGGAGTATGAGGATTATTTAGAAGCATAATATACGATCTGGAATCATGCGAGTAATAAAATGTTATTTAGGTTGAAATTGTAAGCTTCATTCATCAAAGTTTTAATCGAAAAATACTCGTGTAAAAAGGTGTGAATGTGTTTATGATAGAATCACATGTAGATTCACTCACTAAATATGTGTATTACTTTTCAATTTACATACATAGTATCAGATCAAGATACTTTATGAAATCTCTCTAGATAACTTTCATCTCTTACATTATGGCACGTTTTAATGTTAAACTGATAAGACTGATGGCTTACAACTGGCTTTTGCGTACGGTACAATAACTGTTGGCGAAAAGATCAAAACAACATTCATAAAAGGGAGAAAATTACGACAGCAATGTTGTTACAATACAATAAAACGTTGAATTTTTTTATAAAAGATGATAACATTAAATCAATTGAACTTGGTAAGCGGACACAATAAGTAACGGTAAATATTTTTATCGAGATAAGTATATTTTTGTCATTAAATATGTATTATGTGATATAATAAAGATATAGACAGTAAGAATAATATTTGTATTTTATGCTGACATGTAATTTAAGTGTGCATATAAAGATTACATCCGTATGCTGTACCGTATGTGGAATATAAAAGCAATGTATCATTCATTTTGATTGAATTTTCAATATGTTAATAAATGTAATAAATATGACGTTAGGCGTAACAATTTATATTGTATCACAATGAAATAAATAAAAGTTAATATTTTTTAATTAATTTCAGAGATTGGGGTACCAACCGTTCCTATTTTCAGTGAACGCTGATTGAACAATTGTAAATCAAGTAGAATATCCGGAGGTTCAATTTTTATTTGAAGCACAGGTGAGTCATCAGAAATTCATCTGAGGGTATTTGTACAGAGGAGCTTCGATACTAGAACTTATTGCTTAGCTGAGAAATCAAGCATATGCTGCAGAATGATGGCGTATGACACAGTTGAGCCGCATATCAAGTGAATCAAGGCTCATTATTGATCAACCGTGTTCTTCTTGACTCTAATACCACACTTGGCTTTAGAATGGAATCTCCACTGTGCAAGCACCCCAAAGTATAGATTCACACTAGATTTTCTAGTTTGGGGAGCATTACCGTTGTAAAAAAACTGGAAAAAGATATCATACCTAGTAAATTTGGTGTAAATTGATAAAAGCTCATATGTTGAATACTTAACTTAATTAATCTTAATTATGAGTTTCCTGTCAAATAATAAATCAATTATTTCTCTTAACTTTTTATGTGAATTTAACGACTTGCAGTCAAATATTCATTAAGAATAAGTATAATTTACTTACTCTGCAGGCCGAGCGCTTTCGAATCTTTGAGATCCATTTTCAGAGGCGTGTGTTCCTTGATCATCGATGTCAGTTTTTAAGTTAGAAGAATTGTGATTTTTGTAAAAACTGACATCGATGATCAAGGAGCACACGCCTCTGAAAATGGATCTCAAAGATTCGAAAGCGCTCGGCCTGCAGAGTAAGTAAATTATACTTATTCTTAATGAATATTTGACTGCAAGTCGTTAAATTCACATAAAAAGTTAATATTAACAACGCAGTTCGTCATGGAACAAGAAATCCAGGAATTATTTCTAATCTACGAAAATAACTGAGTGAATATCATGAAAGATTATGTTTGGTTTTAACAGGCATGGACATAATGTATCATATAAAGCAAGTTACTGTTAACCACAGTGATTGAGATAGATCACATTGCAGATAATTTATTAACATATCCTTAACCCTGAATTTGAATGGATATCAAAACTATCATGGAGAACTTGAAGCAATATGTTTTCACCAAAATATATCACCGGTCTTATTGATTCGGAGTATTGAATAGGTCCTCATTATACGATCTAATTTTTCTTGTAATTGAATGCAATTTATAAATGAATTTAAACAAAAAGAGCTTGACATACACCATAGGATAGCTGATGAATAAAATACTACCACTTATTGTAATCTTATTTGTTAGAATCAATCAAGTTGAAAATGTTCAACAGTTTGTAAGTATTTCAGTTAAGCATGGATACTTAATGGAAAGATGTTAAATAGCTGCTTTTTAGCAGTGAGACAAATGACTGGATTCAAATAAGAATGCTTTTAAAAGGAATGCTACCAAAAATATGATGATGAAGATAGATATTGTCGGCCTTGTGATTGATCAGATTAAAGTGGAATAGATTTGTAAAATGCATATGTAATATACAATGTATTGATGATTATAATAATGAAAGAAATTATTACGCTTTTAAAATTTCCCATAACAATGGATAAGTATCACAAAAACATTTTTTCATACTTAAATTTTAAGGTTTCATTCAAGCATACTGGAATACTTACAAAATTTGTAATTTTATTTAATAAGAGCTATATAGCCAAGCGTTCTACTGCACAAATTAATAGAAAAAATGTATTGAAAGGCAAACTGAATCAAAACTATTGTATTAGAAATCATGTTCATTTTTCAAATAATAGTTTTGCGCAACAATGCATTTACTTTTACTCAATTTGATGGATCGAGTCAGAAATAAGCATAAATTTTACTCAAGAAAAGCATCATATATATAGAAGCAAATAAAGTGAATTGTTTCTTAAAGCAGTTTTTTCATTTCTCATCCTGTAATCCACATCATTTGAATAAGTCATAGTTTAAGGGGAAGTGATAGCCGAGTGCCGTAGCAGGTATCTGTTCAATAAAAGATAAGCTACGAAACTCCTGGGATCTCTTGTAAGGGTGACCGATTGGATTGGCTTGCAAAAAAAAAAGACTGTTCTCTGCTGTAAAATCACCCCGGTGGTTCGGAACCCACCTAAAAAAGTAGGTCCAACTCATCAATCACCATCATCTAATTCATTCCCACGCACATGTGTCAGACCTGTGGGTTTTCATCCTCCGAAGAAAAAGATAAGGAAGAAAGAATACGATTTTAAAGATTTCAAGAGTGATAGAGAATGAAGCACTTGTATAATAAAAATAGGCTTATTTTATACTCCTGGAAAATATGTAATCAAGTCAGAATACAGGACCTCAGAGTGCTCAGACTACCATATAGTAGCTACAGGTACCTATAGGCTGTAATACTAGTATCTGGTATAATATTAGATACATGTACTTTATACACTTTATAGGTTACCCTTACCTATGTTATATGTTTATACTTTATCTGTGACATATACTTTGTTGAAAAAACATATAGAGTAACTCCCAGGATTCGGATATATATTCGAAATATTCATTATAAATCGACTATTAATTCAAAAATATTTTTATTGGTACAGAAACACTTGTTAAATTACCGCCTTTTTGAAAAATATCTTCCAAAGAATTTCTGCGTCATGTACTTTGTTTTCAATTGTTCTGCATGTCAATCTGAAATGAAAATATCAGCAATTCAGATCGCGGATCATCATGAATCAACAAGTACTAAATTTTTGGAAAGTCAAGTTCAAAAAATTATGTCTCACAAGGAATGCATATTTTTGGCAACACACTGTTGAAGCCTTTCAAACCCAGCCCAGGACATGACTGTAACCCGTTTTCATACCAAATCATATCAAGATTCATAGACTTTAAAAGTTTGAATAGACCAATCAGATGCCACCGGTAACATTTCACAGTTACCGGTAAATATCCCAGGAACTCAACCAATTGAGAGCTCAAGCCGTTATGTATAACGCAGATTGAATCAAAATGGCAACACTGTATTGCTGAAAATTAATGTCACCGGTTAGATATAACTTATAGAAAGTTCTACAATATTAGACTCTACAACTTACTCTACTCTTATATTCTACAATAAGACTCCCTCCAGCGGTCCACAGTTTGCATCTTGTGTTCTGGATTGTATTTCTCAAGTTTATTTATTTTTTTAAATTTTATATTGTTTTTTTTAATGAATTGTATTTTTGGATCGAACATAGCTTTTCTGTAGATAAGAAAAAAAAACACTGTATATTGCTATTTTTCTTTTGAGAATAAAATCTATCTATCTATATTCATCAAGTGTTTCTGTTCCAATGGAAAAATTTCAAAATCAGAAATATTTCTTGAAAAAGATTAAAAAAATACATAATATTGGTTGGTAATTAGATTCAAGTGAATATTAAATTTCTCAAGATTAATTACAAATCATCCGATTCCTAAGAATCATCAAGTACATTTACAAGAAATCAAACAGAATACAAAAATTATCAATCACCTGGGTGACTTCTAAGAAGTAAAGTGTTTCTAGTCAGTTTTGTGAAACGCAGTGTTCAGGATCAGGTTTTACAATAATTTAAAATGGCGCTTGATGAGAATAAAAAATATTCTTTTTAATTCGTTTTTCATCAGCATGAACAATTTGTTATGTCATATGACCAAAATTTATTACCTTAAACATAAAAATTATTCAAATTCGACCAGTAACAAAATATTGAGAACAAATTTTACCGTTTCTTCTCTCAGCTTAACGTGGGTGGCCAGTCCAGATTGACATTCTGAAAAAATAGAATTTTTTTTTAATTTTTGAATTAATTAGAATGTATATTATATTTGTTTTCGGATGATGCCCATATGAGTCTGAGACTTGTGCGTGAGTAATGAGGTGAATGATTACACAAAATAACCAATACTGAATGATATTCGAAATTGTACTCGCAGATTAAGCAATAATTGGAGGTCCAACTTGTATTTGCACTTTTCAATTTAGTATCCAATTATTGATACAACTAGTTTCATGAACCGTGACAAAGATTGAAGTGTTGTATTATTGAAATAACTTCATTTATTTCCAAGTTTTTTTAGGTCCAAGACCTAATGTTTGTTCAGTTTTTCAAACAGCTATTTTTCATTTTTTACGGCCTCAATGCACCACTTGAGTCAATCTATGGCGTTTCTTGACATTCTTGGACTTCACCTTTTCCCAATAATTTTTCATAGGATGAAACAGCTATTTACATTCAGATGAATTACACTTATAATTGCAAGCCTAAACATTTGCAAAGTAAATGTTATGTCGCAATTATCAGAGTCGATTAGTTCTAATTTCCAACAGTTAATTTTATAAAAAGTGAAAGAGAATCGCTTATAAATAATATAACTCCAAGATGGTTTAAAACACTGAGACTGTAACGTTTGGATAAGTCGATCCCAAAGCTCTATCACAGCAATAAAATTCAAATTCAAATTCAAATTCATTTATTCTTCCAGTTGATACAATTCATAATCATCAATGTTGTCAAAGTATACTACTACAAAATTTAAAAAAATAGAAGCATATAATTATAAACAATAAAGAATAATACAATTTCACTGTTATATAAAGTATAATCCTTACAACATCAACTGCAGAACAAATAATTTCAAGTACCCCGAGGAAAGCTAGTCCTGTTTGGGGCACCATCATCATTTTAAACTTATAAGAAAGAAGCAATGAGACATCTAGCTGAGCTGGAGCTGTAAATTATTAATCGGTAAGAAGTTTTAAATTAAAAAGTTGCAGGCGTAATAATATTCAGACTCTACCTCCCCTCATTCAAAGATGATATTAAGATATAAAAGAAAAAAACGTAAATAAGATATACTTCAGATAAGTTACAAGAAAAGTTTTCTAACTAAATGAAAGATCCAACACCATGGGTTGAGCAACAGAGAAAGTGAATAAGATTTTAAATATTTGAATAAATTAGTAATAGAGGAGTGAAGCTAAATTCACAATGGGAATTTAAAGGGTAACTTCATTTTTCAATGAATTGCCTTATTGAGGCATCTTAAATTTGAAAAATTGATGAAAAATCCTCAAGGTTGTAGTAAAAGTTTTTCACCATGTGAACAATAAGAACACAGAACAACGTCTTCAATAATTCTTAATAAACTAAATATTCAAATACTTGAACTAAATGAACTTCAATATTCTAAGTTCAATAATTTATTGAAACAAAACTAAGATTCAAATGTTAATGGCATTATTTCGATTGAATGAAACCATACGTTACAAACAATGACTCAATTTTGACATTAAAGCTTCAATTTCAATAAAGCGACTATAACAGGCATTTTTTAAATTCATGTGGTCAGGATGTCAATAGCACTATTTTTAAAATGTTGCATTGAATTTTCATTTTGAATAATAGACGAGTTCATTGCATATGAATTTATACAAACGCGATTGTTTTGATTTAAAATGTTCTTTATCTTCTTACATCCACGGCAGAGGCACAAAGTAGATAAGTTCAAGCCAACAAATTGGGCGGCTCAGAAAAAATGCGGTGTTGCCACCAGATAAAGTTCTAGCAGCTGACAGTAGGGAATCGCCAATTCCCTAAATCATCATTGATATAACCTCAATGCACAAATTGACAGTATTACTCGTACCATGTTGCCTAGTCTACATGTCTAAACTAGCAGTCACTAAGTTTTTCACCGCAGTCAGTTGTTTTATGCTACACCGAAATATCTTTGAGCCGCCTAATTTCGTGGCATGACGTATAATATCTATTCTGTGGTAGAGAAATACTGCCTTTTTATAACTGTTTTTTTTTTTTTTTTTTTTTTTTTTTTTTTTAATTGTGAGTCTTTCAGATGTTTTAAAATTTATTTAGAAGCAAATAGAATTATTTAAAATGGTGAATTGACTTTTTTTCTTGAATGATGGACAAAATTATCTTGGATAGGACGATCCTACTTAACATTACATCTAAGGCAAGTATATCCACTGAAACGTCTCCTAATAGTCTCTATTCTGTGGTAGAGGCATACTGCCTTTTTATAACTGTTTTTTTTTTAAATTGTGAGTCTTTCAGATGTTTTAAAATTTATTTAAAAGCAAATAGAATTATTTAAAATGGTGAATTGACTTTTTTTCTTGAATGATGGACAAAATTATCTTGGATAGGACGACCCTACTTACCATTACATCTAAGGCAAGTATATCCACTGAAACGTCTCCTAATAGATCACCGACACTGGGTTTAGTGCGACCAAAATCACCATGCACAAACTCTTTTACGTAAGTGCCCGCCTGCGTTTCAACATAAAGTTTAAACAGCGAAAATTCTGTAAATAAAATATTAAATTATGAACTATCAAATCATCAACTTATATATTCTTGACTCCAATATATTAAAATAAGAATGACATAATGCATTATTTATACAGAAATCTACTGAGGAGATGCTATACAGAAATGTTTTAAACTTCGTGATTTTCCAATCTTAAACTGAAATAATAATAGTAATAGTATACAGTCTATATAATAGTAATAGAAAAAGAAATAATAACAGGAATAACTAATTTACTATCAAATCTTGAAAGTTTCAAGTCTTCTAAGGGTCGTAAAATAAGACTCATAAAGGGGTCAATAAGTTTCATGAGAAAGTTTCATAAATAAGGTTCATAAGAATTTCATGAATTCTTTGTATCATTTAAATCGAGAAGGGAATATTTCACACAAACTCACATTCTAGAACATATAAAAAACATATATAAAAAGATCAGTTTAAACAAGAACAGAAAAGATGATAACCAACAAGGAGACAATTTAAAAAACATAATGGCCACCCATTCCAACTTTAACAAGGCAAAGGGTGCTTGCACAGTGGAGCATACAATACTCGATGATAATCGCCGTCGTGAAATTAATCAAATGCTGTGGAATAATTAAAGATGATAACAACAGGTTGCACATTGTACAAAGTGTATGAGCAGCGTATTCCGCAGCATGTGCTTGATTTTCCGATGGTGATTATTATCGAGTATTGGATGCTCCACTGAGCAAGCACCGTTTCGCTTTACAAAGTTGGACTGGGTGGCCATTTTGTGTTGAATATGGCATGTTGATTAAATTGCCTGGTAGTATTGGATGTTCCAAGAACCCACAAACAGCCAAGAACAGCTTATTAATCTTGCTTACATATTCAATTACAGTGGAACCTTGATAAATCGAACCTCAATAAATCGTAATCCTTGATAAATCGGATTTTTCCAATTCCCCTAGAACTTGCTATCCTACCACCATGTTATTTTACCTTTATAAATCGAAGATTTCATGGATATTACCTTGATAAATCGAAGTTTTTGGATCTATTGAGCTTTAATACTAACCTCTATAATTCGAAGGTTCGGCAGAAAACCCTTTATTATTCAAAGTTTTGCAGTTTTCGGACCTTTATAAATCGAAGTTGTAATAAGAGAACCTTAGTAAATCGAAGTTGCATGCTTATTGGATAAGATTCTGTGGCACGAATACAGTAACTGATTTTATCTTTATGTCAACACTGCCAAAAGTAAACATCCTTCCTCCCCACCCGCCACCGCTTCTAATGTACAGCGCTAATGTACGAATTGCACCACTCAGTTCTCACATGCAATTAATTACAGTACTGTATCACATTGAGATAAGAAAACAATAGGAGGTGAAGCGGAGTGAGTTGGAGAGATTCTTGCCTTGTCCTGTGAAAGATGGATTTTACTGTAGAGACTGTATAATCAGTGATTAATAGTAATAATAATACATTATAATACTGTATATACATTAATGTATATTATCATTATACAGACTGATTATACAGTCTCTATAGGTTTTACTGTACAGTACAGTATTTATGAATCTGAAAAGGTAAGTGTTTTGAACCTCTATAAATCGAAGTATTTTAAGATGGACCTTGATAAATCGAACCTCAATAAATCGAAATCCTTGATAAATCGAACTTTTGCCGTTCCCCTTGAGATTCGATTTACCAAGGTTCCACTGTACTTAATAATTGAATAGTTGCTAACCGGAATTATCCGTTTGAACTGGTACAACTTTCATCCGATGAATAGTTCTGGGGCGCATCGCTGCTGGTCGCCTATGCAGAACACGGACTGGAGTTCGCTGAGAGAGAGTGATCGGCGCCATAGAGTTCAGCGCAGCCAAATTGCAAGGAAGAGGCCCGTGCACTATGCACAGGGCACAGTACTCCTTTGTTTTTGTATCCTCGCCTTTCTTCAACAGTTCAAGGCTGTTCCTATCAGCAGAGAAAGAACACGTCAGTTAATGAGGACAATACTTTTAAAATAGAAATTGGGGATGAATTGAGAATAAATTATATAATACCAGTACAATACAGCTCTGGATACAGTATTACTGTACAGAGCAACTATGTTGGAGAGGGGACCGCTCTACAGTGAGCTGAAGGTTTATAACAGGCTTAACAGGGGAGTCCGTGAGCTACAGAGGAAGGGGGGCTGCTGTATGAGCTACTTTAAAGCATTTTATTTTTTTTGAGTTGATTGACAGGCTTTCATATCACAAAGAAATTGATCAAGTATGACTTTCCTATGGACTCATTCCCGCACACAGGCAGGAATTTTATCTATTTCGTACTTTTTTTCTTCTTTTAGTGGTAGTAGTTTTAATTTATTTTTATGTGAATAGTCCTTTTTCATTTTGCACTGAAAGTTTTTCGTTATAATTTATATATTTTTTGAAAAAACCCTGATTTTTTCGTCAGAAATTAGAGTTATTACCTGATATTGAACGATTAAAGTGGGCTTTGAAAAGAACTTTAAAAGTGCTGCCCCCTACAACATGGAGGAGTGCACTGAATTGTTTTCCTAAAAGTAGTCTCATATGTGTTTTAAAGTCTTGACTAAGTTTTATTATATTCAAATTCAGATTGCTTGAAAATCGTGACTTACCAAATACTGCCAACCTCTGCTTATATATGTGGTGTATACTTGATGTAAATGAATTGAATTGACTCAGGAAGTACAATTAAAAGAGTGCAAAGTGAGTTCAAATTATTAGTTATAGAATGTACAAATAAATGTATAGTAGTGCTAACAGAACAAAAGGTCCTCAATTATTCCTATTCACACACAATCATATGAAAATGTTCTATTCGTCTTTTAGTTTTGAGACAACAACCAAACGAGAGATTAATTAATTCTTAAACTATTGGCGCAAAAAGGCACGACACTTGGTAGCACTGTCCGTTTAGTAGGAATACGTTGCTGAAAAAGGTATGTCACGTCCACATCGAGTAATGCTATACAAATGGGCAAAACATGGAAACTCGTCAAGTTACTCAGTTTTTAGTGAATCGTTCGAAGATGCATGTAATAAAAACTTTTTCAACAAAGGTCAATGTTTTTTTTTGGAAATGAACTGGCATGTAGAATGTAAAATGGCAAGGTTATAAACGAATTTTGAAAGACAAGCACATTTAAAATTGAGCTTCTTCCTGCAGAACATCATCCCTTTCCAACCCCAAGGGCAAAAGAACTACGGAAAGTGCAAGTTTCAGTGCTTCGATCTAAATCGTTTAAAATATTAAATAATCATTCTCACTACGAAAATACAATCTCCAGCTAAGTGTAGCCCGATTAGAGCTCGATAGGGCCACCTCGGACGACTTCGAAGAGATGAGAACTTGTTCCGTTGAACTGCAGAATAGTGACTATGTTTTATCTTCAAAACTGGCTTAATTCACCCCTGAATCAAAGACTATTTTACCAAAAAGTAGAGTTGTTACATATGCCGAACCAATTACTGAAAAGACCTTCCATGCAGTCTGCTGAATGGATTTATTGATTTGAATATTAGAATAGAACAATAGAACATATTTGCTCACATATTCAAAAATATTTCATTAGGCGCATTTCATAGGAGAATTTCCTACGTATTTAAACACACTCTTGAACTAGGCCATTCAAGAGTACGTTTAAAACATATTTTTTCAATTGTATTGAAAAGTTGTTTTTTATTAAACCGGGTTTTGCAGATTTCTAGCCTCTGTGAACAGAAAATGAATGTCATTTCGACATTGTCATAAGACAATTTCGTCTTATTATTCATTAGAAAATGAATGCTCGTTTTCGTAGCCCTCCAAAATTTACACTAATTTATTTATTTTATACAAAGTATATGGAAGCCAACATGTACACGTACAAAGCCTCTTCATAATTATTGTCATAAAACCATCTAGCGGTAGAACTAATATATTATTAAAGATAGAAAATAGAGAAAAACAATAAATAGTTCAAAAAAGAAATATAAAAATAGTTAGCAAAAATAAGTGTTTCTATGTATTATCAAGAATGCGCTCATAAAACATTAGTTTTCCGTCTGAATTCTGTCAACTATCAGCAAACATGTCAATTGATAAATAGAAACTTAGATAAAAATTCAATAGATCATTTTAAAACATGTTTTTCAAATTAAATTAAAAAAAAAAGAAATATTTTTAATAATCTGGTTTTTCAAATTTTGAGCCTTAATAGAACACGATTGCTCGTTATCAACAGATTTCGGAATTTGAACTTGATAGAAATAGAAATTCAATACATCATTTTTAGAAATTCTTTTATAATTTATCTAAATTCTGAACTTGAATGTTGACATTAAAATGGTAACTAACTAAATGGAAGTTCGTTCATGTTCTTTATCTTAATTCTCAACTTGAATGTTAAAATCAAAGTGAAAACTAACTTGCTAACTAATTGCAGATCTCTGATGGCCACTTTGCCCATTCCGTTCTTATTAACCTGTAGCATGGCAGCTCGCAGCTCTTCATTTGAAAAACATGTCCTATGAGGATCAATGCACTCCACTGCAAAAGGCCGACCCCGCCCAAGAGTTCTTACATCGACATCTTCTCGTCCAGACGATAGGAATTTTGAGCCTGTGTGAAACAAGAAAGATAAAATTAATTAATAAAGTTCTAAATTGGAAAACAGGTAGGTCACTTACCACTAGATTTTAAAAACACACAAGAGCCATCACACACCCAAACACCTATTCCACCTTTTTTGAGATTGATGCCCACATAGTTCTGAGACCTGTGCGTGGGTGATGAGCTGGACGATGGTGACTGATGAGTTGGACCAACAGTTTTTAAGGTGGGTTCCGAACCACCGGCTAGTGATTTCACAGCAGAGGATGAAATACGTTTTTGCTAGCCAATCTAATCGGTCACCCTTAAATGTTCGCAGCTTATCTCTATCTTATTGGACACCTTTGAAGAATATCATTTCAACAAGCAACACTTAAATAGATATCAACATCAATTTAGATATATTACACACCGTTAAAAACAGCCGAAGACTAACAGTATTAGGCAAAATAAGAAATTTAAAGAAACACAAGACAGCCTGGCTCAATTCTAAATGATCAACTCCAATTCACCCCACACACCCTGTTTAATTAAATAATTACAAATCTCCCGCCTTATCATCTATCCCCACCTCTCCAACAAAACCCCAATTTCCAAAAAATTTTTTTTTTTTGAAATCCACCTTTTTTGAGGATGGAGCCCACATAGGTCTGAGACCTGTGCGTGGGTAATGAGTTGGATGATGGTGATTGATGAGTTGGACCTACAGTTTTAGGTGGGTTCCGAACCACCTTTTGATTCAGTAGCCCTTCAACCATGTCTGAGGAAGCATTACACCAATACGAATCAGCTAGGACACGAATATGTAAGTATGAAAATCTACTAGTAAAGTATTATCAGCAATTATTTATGATTTAATAATTCATAGTAGGCTAATACAGAATTGAAGGTAAAATACAGAAATGTGAACTAACACGAAAATGTGTGTGCAAACAGTTTACTACTACTACCAGGAGCCCGTTTAAGAACTAAAAAACTGCAACACAATAGTATTGGTTCATGTACTTGTACTTCTCTGCAAAACTTAATTATTAATTGTAATTTATTAGTATCAATGCTTCCATTAATATGGAAGTCTAAATACATTTAATAGAATTGAATGAGAATTCAAGAATTATTTACGTCTGTATTAATTTAGTAATTATTGCAATACCGAATGATTGGTTGAGTTCCTGGGAGCTTTACCGGTAAGTGATAAATGTTACCGGTGGCGTCTGAGTGGTCTATTCAAATTTTTCAACATCTATGAATTCGAATAGACCAATCACACTCCATCAGTAACATTTACCAGTTACCGGTAAAAATCCCAGAAACTCGACCAATGTGAATCTCCCATTAATATTATATTGGCTTTGTCTTATACAACAATGGCTAATAATAATTATATTTCGCATAATCATCCCATTTGTCACTGACATAGTTTAATTATTCTCATTACAGTTTATTAATTAGTCTATTATAATTTATTATAAAACACTCCCGTGCTTCAGAGGATACTTTAAACCTGTCGGTCCCGGCTGCCTAAAAAAAACAGTCGTTAAGTGACGTCAGAGGCCCTGAACTCATTCAGGTGCGACCTGATAACTGAACAAGGCAGGTCACACGAATTAATTATTATGAATTTATTGATTGATTACTCTTACTATAGTTTAATTATTCAATTTATACAGTTTTTCTCACATGCTCTATAAAAAAGTGTAGGCTGCACACTGTGTGAGACGCTTTTCATAATAATATCTAGACTTGATTTAGAAGGATTTTAAATTACTATAAACTGAAGAAACAAAGGCACACAGAATCAGATTTTACCATTATAAGAATGCTGATTTACAGCTGTTCTGTAGAATTTCCAATAGTGACCTTACTTTGGGCATGAGTGACGATTTTGACCGGTTCAGAAATAATTTCTTCCACAGAATCGTCCATTCGCCTTTCCCCATCTATCATCCATGGCGTTTGAGACAGCACTCTTGACAGTTTATTGTAACGCCCTGTAGATATAAATGAGTATTAGATTGCATAATCGTCTAATAGAAGGAAAGTATGAAAATAATGCGTTGGAACTAGTAAACAGCAATAATACACAGAATGAGGCGACAAAACTTCCTTTTTTCATAACTATATATAGCTACAAATATAACCCATTGTTTGAAGTAGTAAAATTTTATTAGCTTTTTAGAATGTATGCACATACGGTACCTAAAGTTTTGTTCTACTCAGTTTTGAAGATCAATCAGGTAGGTGTTGTCCCCATCTCCATACACTGATTAAAACGATTTCTGGCGTTTGTCATGACTCCTACCAGCATAGCAGGCGTTATGTAGGAAGTTTCCTTCTGGGTGTTGATCCGTTATTAAAAAACGGGAGACTATAGTTTCGACTGTTACATTGACAATCTCAATAGACTCAATATTTACATTAATTGATTAAAGCCTGTTCATTATTCTTACTACTTGACCTACATCTCATTAAAGACCCGGAAGGGCCTTTATGAAACTGTGGTATTGTCCGTCCGTCTGTCTGCCTGTCCATCCGTGCTCTATCTTTCTTAAAAGGAATATTCTAGACTGTTGAAACTCGTTTATATCTTCCTCGTAGTCCAGGTGAAATCCCTATTAATTTTGGAATTTGTGGGTTAAATATAAAAATAATTATGATGAAAAATAGCTCTACAACATAGCAACTAGGTTAGTTTGAGGCTTATCAAAATCATAACATTGCACAGCTGGTGCACTTCGAATACAAAAAAAATTGATATGAAGGTTACTGCTCAGACATATTATCCCCTTTTATTTTTTCAGCACAAGTCACGTTTTTATTTTCGATTGTGTTGAACAATGTTTCTTACATTTTAATTTCCTCCAATTTTAAATCATCAAATTGAAAAAACCAAAGAGCAAATATTTTTTCAATGCTATATGAGAACTGTGAATTAATAAGAACAATAACTGCAATATTGTAAGAAGTGCTGATATTCATTTTCTTGTGAATCAGGATGCATATCATGTTGTTTACAGAAATCATAGAGGTTGAATAATTAATATAAAAATAATGAGTTGTAAACAGCAAAAATATACAGAATGAGCGACAAAACTTCCTTTTTCATAACTAAATATAACCCATTGAGAACTGTGGTTATAGGCAAGTCAACATAAATAATAATGACAATAATAATAATAATAATAATTTTGTCCTTCATGTCCTTCGATACATCGTTGTATTTGGTTTGTTCTATCTTTGAATCATCTTGTTATATTTCCGCTGAAAAGGCGAAGCATGAAAGACAAGTTGACTTCAATAATGAAGTACGTAGAATTTATATATTTCTGTATTAGCATGAATGCAACCTTCAACTTCACCTGCTATATATATTGATTCCTGGCACAGGAAGACAGATTCGCACGATGCTGGAGACGTAGGAATGCTCGGTGGAATTTTAAAATGCTGAGTGAAATCACTGACGTCCACCTTTTTCAACACCAACTCAACACTTTTTCTTGAGAACAATTCTTTGGACTCTGGCACATCTTTTTGACGACGACCTTTCTTTTTTCTGCCAAATAACTGTTCTTCCACATTCAATCTGAAAAGATAGAAGTTTACATAACATTATTTGCTTATGAGAATGTGTATAAAGACCCGTCTAAAATGCGATATGTATGCAACATCTCATCATAACATTAGTCAATCCCGTAACATCACTCCATAACAAACTGTGCCACCGTCACATCGCATCATTGTGTCTATGGTATGCTGTTGCGGGACGATGTTACGATGATGTGTTACAGAGTGATGTTACGAAACGAAGTTGCATGACAATGCAATTTTGCAGAACCTTTATGTTATATTAGAAGTTTTAAACACAAAAAATAAAGTATTGGAATATCTAAACTTCGTCTGTTATGTATTTTTTCCAAAGATTTTAATTTGTACTGCCAGATAAGTAGTGAAAGAATTTATAAACGATTTGAATACAAGATTGTGAAATAGATTGCTCTCACATTAAAACTTCCAACTCACGAAGACTATAATCACCATAGAACAAGCAAAATTCTACAATAAGCTACCGCAGTTTTTAAAGAGTCTTGAAAATATAGAAATATTTAAAAAACAATTGAAAAAATATTTAGTTGATAAAGCTTTTTATAGTGTACAAGAGTTCCTTTCACATCAAAATTAAGCCTCACCTCAACTAATTGATATAGTAATTATGGTATCTAGTGTATATGACTAGTGTTAATCTGACTTGTCTTATACTCCTTAACTGGAGTCTCCAAGACGTAATCTACAAAAAAAAACCATCGCCAACATGCTGGGGAAGGTGCATGACAGGTTGAAGCAGCATGAATACCATCATTCGACAGCATGTGCTTGAGTTTGCGATGGTGATTATCCTCTAGTACTGGATACGCCACTATACAAGCAACTTTATATCACGGACTATCCCAGACCTGCGTGCGCTATGAACTCTGGGCTGAGTCCAACGCTAGGAGCGCTAGCTTACCACGCTATGTTTACCATGTCCACCGCTAGAGTGCAACCCGACGTTAAGTCTATAATTATTACTTCCAATCCTCTTTGCTCATATTCATACAACATTTTTGAGCAGCCGTATTGGCGCAATCGGTTGGAGCGCTTGTCCGTGATAAGACTAGCTGGCTAATACTCCTAGGGTCACGAGTTTGAATCTGATTAAATGCAATACTTTTTGTAACTATTATCTAGTGTACTAATCCTGTGGCACAGACACATATTTATACAGTGGGTGTCACCAACTAACAATTTTCAATTATCTGTCTAGAGTTGAGAATTTAATTTGTATCCTTATTTGCTTGTAATTTAAGTTTTTGTTGAATAAATTCATTTATTTATTATTATTATTAATATAATAATAATTATTATTATTATATTATTATTCATTATGATTATTATTATTATTAAAGCATTAATAATATGTTATAGAAAACTCGACCAATTCGCGATTCACTAAGAAGTGACAGGAAAGTGATAGCCGTGAGCCGTAGTCAGATAAAGATAAGCTACGTACTCCTGGGCCATCATTGTAAGGGTGACCGATTGGATTAGCCAGCAGACTGTTCCCTGCTGTAAAATCACTACTCGGTAGTTCGTAAACCACCTAAAACTGTAGTTTCAACTCATCAATCACCATCATCTAACTCATTAACCATGCAAAAGTCTCAGACCTGAAAAACCATAAAAAAGTGAAGAGAAACTTCAAGCTTCACATCGGTAAGCTACATTCTAATTATTTCTAAATGTAAATAGAAAGCAAACAATTAGGAACTAAATAAACTTAATCATACTTACAATGACATAGACTCCGTTAAATCATCCTTGTAAGACATTGTTATTGTAACATTTAGATTTGAGTTTTGATCAAACTTTTTCGATACCCTTTCTCCGACATAGGGTGCAAAAGCATACTTCCATACATCTTTCACGTTTATGGTGACAACATCGATGGGAAACATTTTCTTACAATGCTCTGGGTGTTGCTTGGTCATGTACAGCCACATAGCATGAGCTCGCAATTGAAAACTGACCGGGAACGTTAGAGCTACTTTGAATGTTGGACTGTCGTAATCACTGGCTATTATTTCTCTTGCAATCTAAAAAGAAATAATTTTTCTTGAAAAATGAGGAATAACAACAGGTTGAATATCAATTTTTCAAAAAAAAAAAAAATATTTAAAAACTTGACGGTGCGGGGCAGCCGCAGTGGAAACGTTAGTTTGGGGCGCTTAAATCTGATTGACTGCTACTTTTTCGACCACGGGTCTAGTTCTATACCGTACTCTGTTCATGGAAACGAGAGACAAACCAAAACAAACATTTGCGTTTCTGTAAGTGAAAAAGTGATGATTCATATCAGCTGTAGACCAGTCGATTAATTTCTACCAGTTCAAACTTAGTTCAGTGTCACAGTCGCTGTCACAGTTACTAGTTCACTTTTTCCTGCACGTTAATAGTATTTCTGAAGTTAATTGTGAATCCGCTACTGTGACTCGGTCTTGTGACCAAAAATACACTCCAAAGATACACTCTCGCACGCGCATCGTTGTTCCAGGACAATAGCGCCAAGAAGAAAATGAATAATCACTTCCTCATAAGCAAACCATCCAACCAGAAGCATTCTAAAAGAAATTCAGTAAACTTTTAAAAACTGAAAAAATAAGATATGTTAGGTACTTTAAGAATTATATTTATTGCATTTATATAAAATTTATAAGCGACATGTTGAAATGTTGAAGTCCTTTCCCTCATATATTTTGTTGAGTACGTGAAATTTATGCATACCGTACCTACAGAATGAAAACATGTAAGATTAAGTTTTTATGATAAATTTAACAACTTCCAGTCAATTTTAATAGAGAATAAATAAATATTTAATCAAGCAAATAAATATTTTTTTATTTTCTATTAAAATTGACTACAAGTCGTTAAAGTTATCAAAAAAGTTAATATTGACAACGCAGATCGATATGGATCAAGAAATTCAAGAAAATGTAAGTTATTTATTTTTTTTAAATTAGATTATACTGTAAGAATGAGTGAAATTGTCAAATTGTATAAGTTTTTCCAATTCACTTACTTTGTCCAGCATGTCACCACTTTCAGAAACTTGCAAACATCCTAGGCAAGCCACACAAGGATTACATTTCTGCACTTTATTTTCAAAGGATTCACTTTGATTTTCGTCTGGTTCTCTCTGTTGATGGGTACAAAACGGCAATGCATCAATTACAGTACCAAAGCTATATTTTAAGCTAAATTACAATACGACGCTATGTATATTGAGTACATTTAATGAATAAAGGGGTTTCAATCAAACAATCAAAAATAAATAATAACAACTACATAGATTAATGTCACACTTCACTAGATTACAATTAAAGAAATAAATAACAAGTTAGTTTGAAGTGACTGACAATTGAATAAACTGACAAATATTATATATAAACAGAATTTATTAATTTCGAATTCCTTTAATTGCTATTAGTTTATACTGAAGACTTCAGCAATGGCGGATATTGACAACAGTATTGAATAGCTGATGGAAATCGATGAATGCTAATGTACAAAAATATCAGTCACCACCGGGAATCGAACCACGGACCTCCCAATTGCCGGGGGACCGACAATTAAAAGGCGCCCGACCGGCAATTGGGAGTTCCGTGGTTCGATTCCCGGTGGTGACTGATATTTTTGTACAGTAGCATTCATCGATTTCCATCAGCTATTCAATACTGTCAATATCCGCCATGGCGGAAGTCTTCAGTATAAACTAATAGCAATTAAAGGAATTCGAAATTAATAAATCCTGAAATAAATAATTTGAAAACTAATCTTTGGAAATTTAGTTTAAAAGCGCCGCTGTTTAATATTCAACAGGCGTTCCCTATGTGATTAGCTGATAAAAAATAATATATTTCACTTATGAGCATGCAAAGGAGAAGGAAACTTTCAAAACTCTTTCTTGAGAAATTTCTTGGAAAAAGAATTTTACTCGGAAATGTAATCTTTTCAACAGAAAAAATAACAAAACATCTCATTTTATCAACAAAGATTGAATTTGATTGATTGAATTTCCCGGTGTTTCGGAACCCACCTAAAACTTTAGGTCCAACTCATCAATCACCATCATCTAACTCATTACCCACGCACAGGTCTCAGACCTTTGTGGGCTTCATCCTCGGAAAAACAAAACAAAAACAAATTCTACAGCAGCGGCTTCATAGAAATTGATATTCTGTCTATATGAAATACCACTATAATAATAATAATAATAATAATAATAATCATCATCTAATATCAAAACTGACACTGTATTTCAATTTAAACTCACTTATACTGGAGGGATGCATTTCACTTCTAAAGAGACGCTTCATCAGCCTACCTCCAGGTCCTCTTTAGAAGTGGAATGCATCCCTCCAGTATCTCCAGTATAGGTGAGTGAAAATCATACACCTTATTAAAAAGAAATAAAGTATCAGTTTTGATATTAGATTATTCGTCAAGTATTTCGTCATGGAAAACATCACAGATTGTAATAATAACTTGACTAGAGGATAACTCATAACTTGTTTGAAACTTGTTTCAAACTAAGAACCTCACTGCTTGAATTAAAGTTTGGTTGTTTGTAGTTTTGCAGTTTATTGACAAATAGTGAATTTTACGAATTTTGTTAGTACAAAAAATGTAGACCAAAAGTGTGAAAGTGATGTGTACTTACCGATAGGAGAGTATTGAAAGTTTTAGTGAATGCGATTGGTTCTGTTTCGCCTATGAATCTCAAAACACACAGCTTGCAACAACCTATTCCCATTAGGTCATTGACGATATTTTTCAACTCCTCTCCCAACTCATTGAAGTTGTAAGACATTTCTGTGATAAAAAAATTTAAATATCAGATCTCGCTCTGTCGTTCAATAGAGCAAAAGAATAGAGATATCTATACCTATCTATATCTATAGCCATGTGATGAAGGGAAATAGTAGTATATTAATGATGAGAGATTAGAACAGAATTCTATACAAGCAAATACATGTATCAGGAAGATCCCGAGTTTTTTTTTAAGTACATGGACAAATTCTTGAGTCATGTCATGAAGATGAGTAGCAGAATAATAATGATGGGAGACGTGAACATAAATTCTCTGAAGAATTCACCCAACCTAATACAAGAGCGCCATTTCATTCCAACCTATGTGGGGGGGGGGGAGGCAAGCGGAGGTAAACTTTCTGACAAAAATCAGCAAATAACTGTGATCAAGGCCAACAGAATCTTAAAAAAAAGGTAACTGGCTCAACAAGATTTTTGGGAGTAAAATTGATGCAAACCTAACATGGAACAATCATGTACAGGATTTATCAAGCAAACTGCCCTACCTAAGCCCTCTATGGCGTCAATATATAAGAAATATTGCTTACAAAATCCGTCTTAATAGTCTATCATTCATTATTTTCCTCTATGTTGGATATGGCATAATAGCCTGGAGAGCGGCACCTGAACCCACAGAAAAAATCAATCAGAAGCATAAACAGTCTACCATATGACGCACACTTCAAAGAAGATGAAGTCATCACAGTAATAGCTCTATGCATTCAATATATCTTAATTTCCATTAAAAACAAATAAAAAAATGAATTCTTAATATACAAAAGAAAATTTATCAAATATAATTTTGCAATAAAACCCTTGAGGAAACAGGGGAAGCCCCTGTCCGCTGGGTGATAGTATCAGTTCATAAAGTACGCTACAACCACAACAGCATTATCAACTTGATGAATACTACGATTTATTAAGTGAACACGGATTGAAGAACTGTATCAAAAAGGCTACTAGGGTAACCACGGGAACATCTACTTGCCTAGATCACATGCTGACAAATTGCAAACACAATATTCATATTAACTTTTCATGTGAAATTTAACGACTTGCAGTCAAATATTTGTTAAGAATAAGTATAACTCACTTAATCTGGCCGAGTACTTTCGAATATATTCATCAATATATTCATGAATATATTCATGAACAATATTCATCCAATCATATATCATTCAAGTATCACGGATCACTTCATTACAATTTTGGGACTGCAAGAATATTCAAATATTGGTAACAGAGCGAATTTAGATGAACAAGATTCAACTAATCGTAGATCAATCAATTTGGGTGGATTGAGAGGAGGACTACTGGGAGAGCATTGGGAATAGATTTTCAAAAGTGATAACACAGATGAAGCATTTTAAAAGTTCATAACAATTTTGCAACAATATGTGGAGAAGAATACGCGTCATTACACACAGAAGAAGAAAATCAAGATCATCAAACCATGGATCACAAAAGGACTCGTCTCATCCATAAGAACAAGGAATCATTTAAATAAAAGAAGGAAGTTATATCCAGAAAATGAAGAACTTGCAAATTATTATCGAATCTACAGGAATACATTAACGTCTCTTATTCAGAATACGAAGGAAAGTTACTTCAAGAATCAATTCAACAAAGCAGGGAATGATGTAAGAAAAACTTGGAAAATTATCAAGGATGCTACTGATTCAAACCAAGAAAGAAAAATTCAACTCAATGCTGTAAAGATTGATGATAAAATTGTAACATTGAAAGAAAATCCCGAAGTTCTATTGAACCATGTAAATGATTACTTTGTTAATATTGGAGAAACAATGGCTAGAAAAATATCTGAAAGTTTAAATAAGAATATTAACCAAGTTATAGCAGATTATGAACCAGAGTTACATATTTAAAATACTATGTTTCTTTTCCCCATAGTTGAGCAGGAAATAATAGACACCATTAATTCTCTTCGTAACAGTAGTGCACCAGGGCTTGATGGATTTGATAATGGGATTTTAAAAGACATAAAGACTTAATTTCTAGACCTTTGACTCATATCTTCAATCTCAGTTTGTCAAATGGAACTTTTCCTAAAGCAATGAAAAATATTTGTGTTAGACCTATACATAAGATAGGAGATAAATTAATTATAAGTAATTATAGACCTATTTCATTAATCAGCAATATATCAAAAATTTTAGAAAAGCTAGTTAAATTACGATTAGTGAGCTATCTGGAAAGGAATCATATATTATCTCCAAACCAGTTTGGTTTTCGTAAAGGAATAAGCACAGAGTTAGCAGTTCTGAAGTTATCTAAATTTGTTACTCAGAATCTAGAGGAGAAAAATAAATGCCTAGCAGTATTTTTAGATTTAGCAAAGGCCTTTGACTCAGTATCCCATGATTTATTAATAAAAAAACTTGAGGCAATAGGCATAAGGGGGGGGGGGGGTATCACTTGAATGGTTCAAATCCTACCTCAATAACCGACAACAAAGGACAAAAGTTGGGAGCCATATGAGTGCAGAAGGGTCCATGAAGTTTGGAATACCACAAGGGACTGTTCTGGGTCCAATTTTATATTCAATTTTTGCAAATGAGCTGTGCTCCATTCAAATCCAAGGTAGGGTGATAGCCTTTGCAGATGACACAGCACTCCTCTTTAAAGGAAATAACTGGGAAGAAGTATTTCAAATAGTCGAAACAGAACTTTCAAAAATCACTAGATGGCTGGGAAATAATTTACTCTCATTGAATGCAGAAAGAACCAAATTTTTAACATTTTCTTTAACTGATAGTACCAAACCACGTAAGACATCAATAAAACTTCATTATTGTGTTAGAATTAATAACAATTGTAATTGTCCACTGATAGAACGCTCAGATAGTATTAAATATCTTGGGATAATAGTAGAAGACTTATTAAAATGGGATAAGCACATATCATATACAACTACAAAAATAAGGAAGCTAATATATAAATTTTATCAGCTGAGGCATATTCTTAATAAAAAAATGATAAAAACAGTGTATTTTACATTAGTTGAATCTCTTATAAGATATGGTCTGTTAGTTTGGGGGGGCCGCAAATTATAGTTTTGTGGATCCAGTTTTCAAAATCCAAAAACGTATTTTAAAGATAATGAGGAATAGGGAAGCCCGCTTCCCAACCAGCGAACTATTCATGGAAAATAAAGTACTTAGTGTTAGGCAATTGTATATTTTGTCTTTCTTAGTAATGGCGAAGGTGATATTGTGGAAGGTATCCATAATGAATAATAAGACGAAATTGTCACAACCACATTTATTAAAAGTTCGAGAAACTAGTTTCGGTTGTTACACCATTATCAGTTTGATTGAGATTGATAATGGTGTAACAACCGAAACTAGTTTCTCGAACTTTTAATAAATGTGGTTGTGACAATTTCGTCTTATTATTCATTATATGTATATTTTGTTGTTAATTACTTATATAAAGAAAAATGAAAATAATATTATAACTCATAGCAACAATACTAGAATAAGAAGCCTCAATTATCAGGATGTACCCAGAATGAACACAGCTTTTGGACAAAATCAATAGGATATTTAGGGCCAACAATTTACAATAGAATTCCACTGGAAATAAAAGAAGAAAGCAATGTTAATAGATTTAAAAAAAAATTAGGGATTGGTTGTATAATATTGGAGTTCACCGTAGTGAGGAGCTCATAGTAAATAGGATGTGAATAGAAATACGATTATGCATACTTAGGTAGTTTTAGGTAGTCAATAGTTTTTATTATTGTATTAGTTATAATGGCTAGTTAGGAATAGTATAATCTTCATTAAATTTAAGGTTTATATTGATGATCACTCCGACACATAGTTTTATAGTGGGGTATCATATTGTTTTACATTTAGGAATCAAATTAGCAATCAGTTTTTTCTATTGAATAATATATTATTGTAATGTTTTGAGCTTATATTAATAAACTCCTCTGGATATGTTTTCCATCATCCAGAGAAATTATTATTATTAATTATTAAAGTACAGTTTATAAGAAAATAGTTATTGAGAAAACGAGAACAATACCATAGTCAAAAGTTGAATAAGAAAATCAAAAGGAAAAAAGAAAAACAAAGGAATTATAATATATGACTGATGTTGAAGAAAACTGAGCTTTTATTCAATTATTTATCTGTTCCATCTTTTGTTTACCCTTATTAGTGAGAGAACTGAACAATCTACTTGAAATGCAATTTATTAGTTTTGTGCTTAGATATCTCAATTTTATTGTCTGCTTACTATTGTTAAATGAGAGTAATTTATTATATATTTGTTGTGACAAAAATTGTATTAAGTAATGGTATTAGTAATGGGAATTCATGGTATTATTTACTGCAAATGCATCCTTCTTTTTTATATATAGAGGCCTATATATCAAAAACAATAGTCCATATAATAAAATATGAACCAGACAAACTGTGCAGAGGAAATATACGCAAACATGATACACGAAGAAAAAATGATCTTGACGTCCCATAAAACAGACTCAAAAAATCGCAAAACAACCGGACTTCTCCAGAAGCAAATTCTACAGCTGTTTGCCAAATAACCTTAAACAAATTGCAGTAAAAACCCCGACTCAAAAATCGTTTAAAAAGTATTTATTGGACAACCATTATTTGATACAGGAATTCATGGAGCTAAATGCTTAGCAATAGCCATAGGGGAGACCGGGTGAATATTTTGGACACGGAGTTACATTGAACGAAGCTATAATGTCTGACAGTAGCGGATCTAGGACCAGACGGATAGAGGATACACTGAATATAATAAATAAAATTAAATTTGTTAAATAAATTGAATTTAAATTTTAAATAGGAATGTGGATGAAGAATACACTAGATATTATAATCAGCCGTGGGTCTAGGTCACGTGCCCCCCCCTCAGACAGAGGATACACTAGATATAATATGAATATATGAATACTAGCTGGCCCGACGCGCATTACTGCGTTCTCATAAATAATTATACTTGATTTTATTATTCGCCACCTCCCACTGAGGTTACATTTCAAATTTCAACCTTCTAGGACTATCAGGAAAGAAGTTAGTCCTAGGGCTCTTCCAGCTGATCAGAAAAGCCTCCTTCGTTGTTTTGTTACTCACCACCTCTGAATGAACATTTCAAACTTAAACCACCTACAACTACTAGGGTAGAAGCAAGGTTTTTTATTTTATTATTCGCCACCTCCCACTAAGGTTACACTTCAAATTTCTAGCTGCATTGGTTAACAGAATTAATCAACCCGGCATAATTACATTTCATAATACCCAGTCATATGTTTCCTACATACTGCAAGGCTCCGACTACACAGTACATGCAGTCTTTATGTTCCAGACAGCGTAACAAACGCTGCTAAGGGGCCTAGTCATATGATTAAAAACTGTTGACTGCTATCAGCTGTTCCTGAAAGATTTCTCCTTTTTGTGTCCTTCAGCGAGGACTTTTGAACTCCCAAACTTTACAGGAACCATCTCGGGACTATTCTACACTGTGCCTGAAAATTTCATAAATATTGGTTCAGCGGGTTCGGAGGTTACTGGGAACATGCATAGGCCTACATACATACACACATCGACTCTTATATAATTATGTAAGAGATGGATTGAGAATACACTAGATATAATCAGAAGCGGGTCTGGAGGGCACAGGGACACGCCCCCTCAAAGATACACTAGCGGGTGCACTATAAGAGTATAGATATAGATATAGAATAATTATAGGAAAATGGATAAATAAAACAATAGACGTTATCAGTAGTGGGTTTAGGGGAGGGGCTGGCACAGGAGTACATGAAAATATTGAAATGAGTTATTCTAATATTATTATTATACATAATAGCTATTCTATTAGAGTAACATATACTATAGGGTATATGTACCCTAATATTCATACCCTACGTCTATGGATTTGATGAAATGCTCAACAGTATCACTCCTACAATCCTATACTGTACCCTTTACTCCCTATACGACATTGCCTACCCCTCGTTGCAAAATGTACAGTAGGTAGTGAAAATAAAGTGAAAATGACCTCCGGAATTGGAGGTAAATAAATTCACTGAAATGTGAATAGTTACACCTTTAAACTAACGAATCAAAAACATAACACAAGAAACAGAACAACTAGGGATAAGAGCTGAACATGCACACTTAATTATGTCGATGAAACTTAACCTCAAAACCAATGATGGGGAAAAACATCGATATCTCGTGCAAAAAACTATCGATGTTTAAAGGGCGATGTTCTTCCAACATCGATGTTTTAGTCCAATAAATATCGATAAGTTATATGAATAAGATGTGAATCTTATTAGATATAAACCGACTACTAAAAAACCGACTAGTATTGTAGAAACAATTTAATTCATGCCTTATTGATTTTGCATGATTTCCAGATGTTATATACTTCAGAGCGACTGGTGTTTCTCTGCGAAATAGAGCTCTTACTTATTTTTCTTACATCAGTCAATTTCTATCACGCGATGTATTACTGTTACAGGTACGCCGGGGACACACATAGCGGTTTTGCCCGCCACGGATTCTTTGCTGTCGCAAAAATAAACGATCGTTTTTTATACCGCTGACAGTAGCTGTGTGTTGTGCAGCCGCCCATTGCTACTACACTGTCACTGTTTGTACTTCAATGTAATTTTTTCCGCCTCCGCCGAAACAGTGGTGTATGACAAAATATTCACGTGTACGCACACATCATCGGTTTATCTGCCGTCCGCTTGACATTGCACCACATTATTGTGGTAGTTAGGTGTAGAGCTATTAATTTGTGAACAAAACAACGAATGACGCTGAACTGAACTGCGTTTAGATGGCGACGGACATTTTACCGTTTTGTGTGTCCACAACGGTTTGTCCTTGGGCGACGATGGCAAAACCGTCGTGTGTGTCCCCTGCGTAACAGTTACAAGCTTTAAACTGGACATGACAGGAAAAGCGCGGCAGAAAGGCGACCGAAAAATATTTCATTCTGCTCAGCTATGATTATGTCTGCTAAACGAGCAGAATTTTTGGTGCACATAGCACATGGCTGTTCCCACATATACTTTGTCGTGTATTTAGAGTGAGTAATTCTTAGTATAAGCTGGGCAATCACGTTCCGATTTGCAGTTTTCGACTTGCAGTCTAACCTCCAAGGTTGGATCCGATAATGGAACGTAAATGGGCTTGTTGGATAGTTAGAATTGTAGATGAACGACTAGAGGGACGACTTCCGACTGTCGACGGTGTTGGAGCGTGTGTGGGTGAGTCGGATCAAAGACGTCCAACCTATCTCAGTCAGTGCTTGACCTTCGGGCAACATCGGTTACATTTTTTGGCTCTAGAGCGATGCTCACAGCTGACTAGGAATAGAGTTGGATTGCAAAGTAGGTGCGTGAGGGGAGTCGACTATCCATCTAGCAGTACTACTATAGCAGTACTGCAAGTCGTTCTACAAGTTGGAATGTGAATGCCCAGCTATAGCCGTTTGGACGTATCGGTAGTCGTAAATTCTGCCACTCTCACTGTTCTATGACATTTTATTTTTGTTATATATATATATATTTTTTTTTTTCTTACCATTTTTTTTTAAATTATTTTTATTCTAATATATATGCCTCTGCGCACCACAGCACGCGCCTGTCGTCGCCGAATTTTGGTCTATACAATTTGGCCAATAAGTATAAGCATGGGGAATGTTTAAACACCCCAGTCAGCACAAACCGTATAGTATACGTATAGTTTAGGTCAATAGGTCAATTTTAGGTCATGTGAATCTGGAACGTATTGTATACATAAATTTGACGAATCATGGTTGACATTCATGAAATTAATGTAGTATTTTGAGAAAACTAAAACAAGTGAAAAGCGATAGCCTTTTTGCTTGGAGAATGCATTTATAACCTTTTATGCTTCTATTACAAATTCTGGTATAAGTACAGAATAAGTCAATGTTATGTATATGGTATGTATTAAGATAGGCTATACATATACTATATATATTATTTATATTCGAGATTGACTAAATATTTACATGGCAATACTTAATATTTATCTCAGTTGTCTTTACAATTTAGACAGCTTAAACTTCCCCAGCCCCAGATAAATTTTTTCCTTGAATAAAGGTAGTGAGTTGGCTGGTGCAGAATAAAGGTGTAGTCCATTTTGATTTAGAGTCTGTCTTTCCAAGCTACCACCATTCCACGATTCCACCAAGTATTATTACTGGGGATCATTCGACTTTGAGACACACAGACAGTACACACACACACACACACACACACAGACACGCTTCTACTTCTGCTCTGTTCGATCTTGCCCTCGCTTTTAGTTGTAATAAATCATTTAATTATTGTACATTAATTTCATTATATGTATAATATTAATTATCTTTTCAATATATTTATAGTTTGAGTTTGTTAGTAGTGTATTTTTGAGGTCAATTTTTAAGAACTGTTGTTCTGGCAGTGTGACGAAGTGAGAAATTAGATTGTTCTGTTCTTCAGAGTTCAAACTAAGGACAATTAATTATTCGTTCAAGGTAAGTGTGGAAAACGTATTATTTTGTATTTATTCATAATGTATAAAAAGAAACTGAATTTTATGTCACTATTGGCTTTGAAAGGATCCAAGAATCTGAGAAACTTATAAAAACGTCTTTTAGGTTAGGTTTCTGTTTGTTAGGTCTACTGTTTAGCCCCAAATACAAAAATCCAAACACTTAAGTTCAAGCTTCATATCAATTGCAGGGTTGAATAAACTTATTGATGCTAGATAATCAAAACTAAAACTAAATAGGGTTAGGGCCTATTGGTTGATCAACATATAAACTTCTAGGTAACTTATCCCAACTGACAGTTTCCACTAAAATCTGTTTTCAGTCTCTGCTGTGGGTGGAGTTTTGTACTTGTACCACACTTAACTTATCTGATTGGAAATATTGAGCTTACCAATATCAATAGCTTACATCGAAATTAATAATATGTTAGCTATTGAATCATTTGTTCTGGTGGTTTGAACATTAAATTAAATTTAAAATGGAATTGGCTTCACTTATCTATTTTTACAGCACTGTGGAGATAGGTTAGGTGAGTATGATGTATAATATTGTAAAATCATTTATTTTGATGATGAATTTCAATGTCTTTACATTATGAGAAGTAACCAAAACCTTACTCCACAGAGCATAGTAAAAGTAGCCTAAGGCCGGCAATAGACGGACTGCTTGAAGCAGTCGGGTACGACTGCTTGAAGCAGTCGCAGTTGGGCGGATCGCATTTTCAATGTTAAAATCAAGACCGCACTACACGGACTGCTTGAGCAGTCGAGTTGCGGTCGGTAACAAAACAAGCAGTCCATTTGCAGTCGAGTTCCGCCGTGCTGCCGACTGCAAAAGTGCAGTCGGTCGGCAATACACGGACCGCTTCAAGCAGTCCACTCGACTGCTCGCACCACCGCTCATATTTCACTTATTGTGTGTATTTAGTAGATCACATGAACATGGCACGTTGGTTTCAAAACTAGTTGTACTTTGTCAACTAGAGTCTTCTTCAAAGACAAAGATCCTGTTTTATTATATTTTTTCATTTTTGATTTTTGCATAATTTTCTCCTAACTTTGCTCATTTAAGATTTAGTTTACCCCCTAATTTTGACTAATGTTAAGCTCTAGGAGTTATTTAAAGTGAATCTGTCACTTACAATAAATACTTCTAGATATTGAATCATTCTGTGTAGGACTAAAATAATATTTTTGTGTCCATCCAGTGATTTCACGGAAATCATTATTAAAAAAGGATGCAGTACCGTACTTAAGGTTCCGGCTCTATCCATAAAAATATCGTTATTCAATATTTCTAGTAATAACTTTTTATTGTAAATTTAACGACTTTCAGTCAATTTTTATAGGTGGATAAATAATAATTGTACTCACACTTAGCTGAACGTTTACGAGTTATGGAAACTCATCTTCAAGGCATCCTAGATCGGCGATGTTGGTTAGATGCTCAATGAATTAAATTTTATCACACATACTTTTTGACCACATGATACAAAAACCACAATTCTTCTAACCAATATCGCCGATCTAGAATGCCTTGAAGATGAGTTTCCATAACTCGAAAGCGTTTGGCCAAGTGTGAGCACAATTATTATTTATTCACCTATAAAATTTACAATGAAAAGTTAATATTAACAACGCAGATCGTTATGGAACAAGAAATCCAAGAATTTAATTCTACTACTTAGGCTGGTTATTACTATTTTTTCTTTTATGAAATGATCAAGTCAAGAAATATTATCTTATTATTAATTATTCGCTGTCTAGTTAATAACCCTGTGATTTTATATAACTTACTGTAATGTTACTATTTCTTGTAATTTTTCATGTCAGGGGGCCATCTTTGTATGACGAGAATAATGTATTCTTATATTAAATGAGAAAATAATTTATTTTTTGAGGATCCATTTCTCATTCCATCCATTTACCAATTTTTTAAACTATTATTAAATTTATTTTAAATCATTTTCATAAATTTCATTAAATGCGTCTTTCTTCAATTAATTTGTGCTCCAATCATTTCTGGAAAATTATTCTCAGTAATTTTATTAATAATTTATTGTCTCTATGGAAGGCTCAAACAGTCTCAACTCTACTCCGCCTATTCAACAAGGCAGTCACCGACTGCTTGAAGCAGTCCAAAAGCAGTCGGGCCTACTGCAAACCGATTGCTTTTGGACTGCTTTAAGCAGTCGGTTTGCAGTCGGCCTGACTGCAAATCGACTGCACTTTTGCAGTCCCTTAACGACTGCTTGAAGCAGTCCGTCTATTGCCGGCCTAAGTTATAAGTTATATTTCATTTTATAGCTTATATTTACTGTTATATGTCAACATTATGTACCTTATATAAACGATGTAAGGGGTACAGTTATGCTGACATCCTACAATATATAATCAAATGAAAATATTACAAACTAGCCAATATTAGGCCTGCAAATTTCAATGTCCATCTTCTTAGTAATAGAAACCAATGGGGGCGTATTAGGCCAAGGTTTAAGGAGGTACATAAATCACAGAGTTCCTATGACTATTACCTATGACTTATTACTTTGAAGTGGGTGGGTGCAGTGTTGGTGTATAAGGTGTTCTTGTGCAATTACAAATAAAGTTTCATTAAGTAGGTCTACATTTTATGTATTAGGTTTATTAGGCCTTGGTCTGGGTGTTGTCTAGTTGAAATAAAGTTTCTTAGAGATAGTGGGCCTACCTATTTGGTATTGAGTGTCCATCAAAAGTGTACTGACTTCAGGGCAAAGTATTCACTCAAGCTATAGAAAGGGTTCAGGGTTAACCAATTATAGGATCTCAACTTTAATGACTAAATTGTGTACATTATTAAATATTTTTGAACTAATAATTCCAAAACTGTTTTTACCTTTACTTAGACTACTGTGTTGCATATCTAATTGAGATTGGTTCCTGGTATTGTGACAGTGTATATCTTATCTCCCTACATATAACTCTGCAGTATAATTCTTTTTTACATCTAACACACATACACTAGAATATGTAAGTGTACTAAAATAATATGTAAACAAATAAAAGATTTGTAGAAAATACTAAAAATGTAGTGCTGACTAAAACAACTCCTAAGGATTTACTTCCCTAAAATACAGCCCCTCTGGAATAAAAAACTTGATACAACACTGAAAATTATATAAAACAAAAGATGGTCTGTGAGACTGTCTTCCATTTTAGACAATTTAGTGGGGCCTAATGCCTAAATGTATTTTTATTACTCTAAAGAACTGCCAACCTCTCAAAATAAACCAGCTTAACTTGTACTGCCGTAATTTATGTGTAATTTTTATTTTTACAATATACTTTTTGTTTTCCAGGTTGAGTTCCTCACAAAAATTGAAGGGAATTCTGTAGAGGATTCTGTAACAAGAAGCCTGGTGAGACTGCTCACCAATGAAGTTGCAGTTGATTTAAGCTGGGAGGGGCAGAAAGGCAAGAGAGCCTTGAACAAGCTTTCAATCATTCTTATTTTAGAATGTAAGTATATTCTACTATCAAATTACAGATTATTTTCCAGAATAAATTTAAAAAAATTTAAACCCTAAACTCAATTTTACTTCCAGTCAAAACCAGTGTAATGTAAGATGTTCTTGGATGTATTATTTTGTTAAAGCGAGTTTCCTAAATATTTCTTTTAAGCCTTATTATGAAAAATAATTTGATTTAATTATAACAGCCAAGCTGCATGCCTGCCGAAAATTATTGTTACTGTTGCGTATTTTACATATTAATTTAACAATGCTGGACTGCATTGTGGAGGGTAAATGCATCAACCAGAAGTTGTTATTGACTAAAATAAGCAAAATGGCAGATTAACATAATTTTATGGCAAAAAACAATGAATCACCACATTTTATAGTCCAGATTTGACAACTGCAATGTGTGTTATTATTAATCTAATATTAAAACTGACACTGTATTTCACTTTTAAATAATGTTTTACTCACATGTATTGGAGATGCTTGAGGAATGCATTTCACTTCTGAAAAGAAGCTTCGTCAGCCTCATATTTTATTATTATACATATGTTATTATTAGCCAAAAAGGTTGTTCGACCAAAGCCACATATGCCAAAAATGGAAATTGAACTTGAATTAATCATAAAAATTAATTAATTTTACAATGGCAATTGGGCCACATTTTTTTGGCAATTAATTGTTGCATTTAATAATAAAAAAAATGGCTGGAAAGTGTTTTATCAGGTAAAATTGGTGATTCAATTGCGTATTATCAATCAAAAACTGGCAAATTGGCTGCATCTTATTGGTCATAAATGGAAATTTAATCAAAACTCCCTTGACCACCACTCCTGGGACCACCCTTGAACACTTTCAATAATTGGGGATGAGCAAGACACCATGCAGTGCCGGTCGTGGTGATGGAAGTGTGATGGACTGTCAGACATGGTCACTTTATTTTGAGCAGTTTGTTTTCCCAAAGTCATATTAAAGGGTTCTACAGTAATAATAATAAAAACAATAATAATACTACAGAACTTGATCTATTTAAATTGGAATACAGTACTGCATGAATAAAAATTGGGGGTAATTAAATTTGTGTTTTATTTGCAAACAGATGATTTCTCCCAAAAAATCTCATGATGCCAGTGGTGTTACTATCCCTGCTGGGTGTCAGCTTATAAATATAATTATTTACTGTTGTGTATTTTACATATTACTTTAACAATGCAGGAAATTCCTCTTATCACAGCTTTTATTCAAGAAACACAAACATTTTCTTGAAAAATGTTGTCTGAAGACATCAGAATTACAACTTTTTCGTTGATATAGATGTTGAATTTTGAAAAATGTTGACAGGTTTGCTAGTGAAGTTCAGAAACTTCTTGTGACTCACCTGCCACTACAGCGTTCTTTTTATTTTATTTTTTTCAAAGTAATAAAGTATTAGTTAAGATATATTTGTCATTGATATAGAAAACTTATTGTTTCAGGGGTTATTAGTGCAACACACTGCACTATATTCACCAGCAAGATTTTTGAAAATCGCCTGTGGGAATGGTTTAGGCAGGCAGGAACCAGAATTTGGAATAAGACAAAAAAATCTAATGTTTAATGTACTGTACCTAAGTCCAACAAAAAAAGTTTATTTTTAATAAAACCCAATCTATTTCATCTATATTGCTGGCTGTTCATTTAATATCCATTTGTATGACAAGCTCTATGATTTACATTAAATTTATTTTGAAAAGGATATATACTGACATCAAGTTTACATATTATATGTATTAACATAAATTATATGTAAATTTGTTGCACTAGGGATGTTTTTAATATGTATCTTATATGTCTATGGTGTACGTATTGTTTACATATACTGTTGACATATTATTTACACAAATGAATGTATAGATTGACCTTGATATACGTATATTATACAATCAAAAGCGGGACATTTGGATGTATTATTTACGTATATTATACAAATGCAATATGTATTATATACCATCTATGGACCTTGGCTGAAGATAAATAATACGTATAATTTACATAGTTGTGCTGACTGGGACGCGTTTCTGTCATGCTTTTTCAGTACCGTATATAGAAAGGGCCTTATTACCATGATTGGTGCTGTGAGAGAGATGTCGCATAGAAGGGACAGGTCGGAGAGAGCCAAAGTCTATCATTGATGACACTGCAGGGCGAATAGCGAGTAGAAACGTTCCAGGCCGCCACTGCTATGGCATGCCAAGCCGAATCATAGAATTAATGGAACTTCCAGAATTACCCCCATACTAAGGAATTTCAAAGACAATAAATAATATTGCAACACAAAATTAAAACTGAAGTTAATCAATAGTTATAGTATTTGATAAACTTTCATCAAAACTGTTGATTGTTGTTATCACACAAAATTCAACTTGTCTCATCTAAGGCATTATGCTGGCAGCCTGAGCGGTTGAATGTTGGCTTTGGCCACAATAACATTGAATTTTGGTGTCGACTATACATTGTCAGCGAGTAGTAAAAACAAATAAACTTTTTTTGCCACTCGCCGGCAGTGTAGCCAACACCAAAATACAATGTTATTGTGGCCAAAGCCAACATTTAACCGCGCAGGCTGCCAACATAACACATTGGATGAGACATATTGAATTTTCTGTGATGATACCAATCAGCTGTTTTGATGACATTTTATTAAATAGCTGTTGGTGAACTTCAGATTTTAATTTTGTGTTGCAATATTATTTCTGGCCTTTGAAAGTTCATAGTATAGGGGTTATTCTGGAAGTTCCATTAACTCTATATAATTCGGCTTGGCATGCCGAGCTGCTGTAGCACCGGTGGCCTGGGACGTTTCTACTTGCTACTAACTAGCTAGCTACCGTACCATCGAAGCTCAACTAGCACATCTAGCAGTAAAAGTTTGTTGAAGGGGGGGGGAGGAGTGTCAATGATGCAAATGATAACTACAGTCTTATTACAGATGTCTAATAACAGGTAATCTTATCTTTAATAGCAGTGTACCAGCAGGCAATATTAAGTAGGTAGGTTTGGGAAGATTTCAAAATAATTATTTTTGGAATATTCTGATCAACAAAGGTACATTAAACTTGCAAAAATGATTATGGGTGACTAGTTTTGTAATTATTGCAAGGTAGCTTTGAATAGTATGGAATTCTACAATAATTTGAGTAGGTAACTTATCATTAGGCTCTGTCTAATTGTCTGTCATATTTCAGTTATTTTAGAACCAATTCACTTGTTTTAGATGTAAGTTAATAAGGTACGCAAAATAAATTACGGTAAGCTATCGAATCACAGTGAGAAAAGCATCAGTCTTGTCTGCTTCGAAGGAGAAGGAAATTATTGAAAGCTGAGAAGCGTTAGCTTAAATAAGCCTTACAAGAAAAGTGTTGATATTTTTTCCTCCTAGATTAGGTGCTCTGTCATTGGCTATTTGAATACAGGCAGGCCTACGGTATTTACTTACACAGCTTTCCATTCTGAATTTTTTTTGCTCTTTTGCTTATGATGAAATCAATTATAACATTAAAGAAAGTAAACATATTTTTTTTAATTCTATTATCAATGAGTAATTTTTTCCAATCATTATGCTTATTAGGGTTTACTTCGCCTTTTTTCCTCCAAAACATCATTTACCTAACTACGACAATTAATTTGATTAGTTATTTATTGTGACAAATTTATAATTAATGTGAAGGTGCATAGCAGACTCAAGTCCAAAACTGCTTTCTTCACAAGTTTTGAATTTATGCTATACTGTACAAAACATAAAGTTTAATTTTAATGCTACCAAAATACTCCACTCGAAAAGTAATAAAATGATTATTTTTCACTCAAAGTCAATAATCAATTTTAAAGTTCACTTGAAACGAAACACTGAAATAAATAATGATGTAAAGTAATTAGAGGTAAGGACGAAGTACGGTAATATAAAAACCGCCGACCTTATTCATGACGGATCAAGCCAGTTTCATAATAAAGCTATTATGCAATCGGCCCTAATTCATGCAATGGTCTATACACCAGTGAGAATCCAGCATTTGATCCGATCAGTGCATTATTATTATTATTATGGGGTCTCCCGCCTGGTGCCCTCGCAGATTGTAATTTTTCAATAAATAATTAAATTATTATTATTATCATTATTATTATTATGGAGAGTCACGTCAGCTAGTTGAATCATTTTAAAACCAAATTCACTTTTTCGATATTTGTTTTGAAGCCATAACTGGTTTTCAACAAATGAGAATCCTATTTTATAAATAATAAGTATGTATGAATTATCCAAGTGACTTGTAACTTATTGGTATTGTAGATAAAAATAATGTTTGCAACGATTTTATTTTGCCTGTAAGCCACACGTGAGATGTTTAGAACACTCGCTTTGCTCATGCCCTAACACACATCTTACTGGAGGCTTAAATGCATTAATAATACTATACTAAATAAACTACTACCTAGTTGTTCACTGATGGTGTCAACTGTAGGCTACTTATAGTCGAGAATGTATTTCTAGTCAAGTGGGCTATTATTTGCATAAAGATGAATGGTGAAAATTTTATTATTATTATTATTATGTGATTGTAGATCGACCTATATTTAGTGTATTAGGAATGTAGTAGAATTTAAATGGTTAATGGTAATATCCTCAGTAGAATACAAGAAAACGTTATTTTTCACTTCTTGAATGTGCCAGGTTTAAAAGATTGCATAGATGAGTTAATAGATCTGTATCAAACTTCTCACGTAAAGTCTATTATTGTGTCTGTGATGAAAGCAAGAAAATAAAAATTAGGTAATATTGAATTATATTAATTTTGCTAGTTAATTTGAAGTTCATTCGTGAAGCTTATTTCAAATAATTTTAATTTATAAAAAAATGGCCGATTAGATTGGCCAGCAAAAAAAACACTGTTCTCTGCTGTAAAATCACTTCCCGGTTGTTCGGAACCCACCTAAAACTGTAGGTCCAACTCATCAATCACCATCATCCAACTCATTACCCACGCACAGGTCTCAGACCTATGTGGGCTTCATCCTCCGAAAAAAAAAAGAAAAAAAACAGAATCTGAATAGAAGTGTAATATCAAACCTGACACTGTATTTATATTTAATACTAGCTATTGTGCCCGTCCTTCGTACGGATTATGTTTAGAAATAAGACTAAATATGTTTCGGCTTTTTTGATAGCAACGATCATGAAGTTGTTAGCAGCTTAGGCCCCCCCGTTCAAACGATACAGTTTTTTTGCGGTACGGTTTTTTTACTGTACGGCGTCAACTGTACTGTGATGTTCACACGGTCCGGCTTTGCTGCTTATTGCTGTGCTCTCCTCCTTCTTCCATTGAGCTTCCAGTTCAGATTTATTTATTCCAGTCTAGGATTTTTTTTATTTGTGTAAGATTTTTTCAAATAAGTTTCTTACTGAAGGTTTCTCTTAAATTTTGATTAAAGTACGCAAATTCTGGTTTCAATATTCCACACATTTTTCTCTCTTTATTTTTATATTAATCTTAAGTCTTGTCCCACAAGGCGGGTCTCTCATATATTAGAGAAATTAAATTTTCACAATTAATATCTTCCACTTCTGGACACTGGAATTCACTAATAAGAAGATCAATGCTGAAGAATATCAATGAAGAAGAACAATGCTGACGATCTGAAGACTGCTTCCAGCATAATAAGCGTATCATTTGAACATATCCATTCCCGGTACAATACATGTGCCACCGGATACGGATAGTTATTTTGCGGTACAGCTGATTTTAGTGATACAGTTTTCGAAGACAAAACCGAATGTAGAAATCGGCTAGAACAGCTTTTTTACTGGATCCAGTCGAAGCAGTATTGTGTGAACATAATATGAAATGTACATGCAAACGAAAGCACTGCAAAATAACTGATACAGCAAATTTACTGTACCGCACAAAAACTGTATCGTGTGAACGGGCCGGGACCTTAGTAAACAACTTAGAACGTAAACAATTCAGTGACAGGTATCGGAGAGAATATTTTTTGAGAACAGCTGATTGATATATCATGATAAATTACGTGATTTTTTCTTATGTGGTAATAATAGTGCTACCTGGCGAATTCCCAAGAGCCTGGCACAAACTGCACCTTCCTAAAATGTTAATTTTTGTTTTGATAAATTGAAATTAGAAAATTTTGTTTTTTTTTCAACAAAGAAATAATTGATAAAACATAAAATGAGCTTTAATTCACCAGACATATGTTTCCTAAAAGACTGCAATGCTCCGACTACACAAGTCTGCAGACAGCGTAAATAACGCCGCGAAGGGCCCACCATTTATATTTGAGAACAGCTGATTGATATATCATGATAAATTACGTGATTTGTTCTTATTCTTATGTGGTAATAAAACTTGGAAGAAATGTATCCGAAATAGCACAATACTTGGTTTTTAAACGTTTATTATTCTGTTGAAAGAAAAGTTAATTTAGTTTTTTATAGCTAAAGACATTGTCAATAATGTTTTCAATTCTGTTCAATAACTAAAATCCCGATCGATGCTCTCGTTTTTGAGGAGAAGGCCGCGTAAAATGTATCCAAAATCGCAAAACACTTGGTTTTTAAACGTTTATTACTCTGTTTAAAAAAAAGTTAATTTAGTTTTTTATAGCTAAAGACATTGTCAATAAACTGTTCAATAATGTTCAATAACTAAAATCCCGATCGATGCTCTCGTTTTTGAGGAGAAGGCCGCGTAAAATGCCTTTGGGGCCGTGACAGACAGACAGACAGACAGACAGACAGAAAGTGAGATTAGACTATTTTCGGCTTATTTGATGTATAAAACGTAAAAATAACCAAAAAATATATAATTCTGATAAATGTACAGACAAAACTCTAATTTTATTTGTATAGATATTATTTTCACTCATACTGGAGGGATGTATTTCACTTCTAAAAAGAAGCTTCATTAGCCTAATGAGGCTGATGAAGCTACTCTTTACAAGTGAAATGCATTTCGTCATGGAAAACATCACAGATGAATAGAAGTTTTTAACATTTTTAAAACCATGAGCTAGAGTTTGATAGGGGAATTGATGCAAAGCATGTGAGTAGTAAAATAAAATTTTTCAGTTAATACCTACAGTCAGAGTACTTAGAAAAGATTGATATTTCATTATGACATCAGATAAAACATTTTATTTGAATTTTGCAGTAGGCTAATACTAAATTTTATAGCTTTATATAATATATTAATATCCTCGGATATTATATTATAATATCTATATATTATGAAACCTACATTGTCTTACTGTATATTATTGTTGTACATTGTTCTTCTTGCAGATAGAAATAATAATGAAGATCACTCGGTTCTTGAGAAAGTACAATGATCTGATGCACTACGACACACCTCAAAACTCGTTTCCATTCATTATTTTCACAATAATGTTCATTTTTCTAACAAGTAATATGTTTATTGCCGTTCTTGTTGAGGCTGTAAGTTTTGAGAAAACACTTGTAACAGTGGGAGACATTGCCGTCATAACTATATTCTTTTGTAATATGGTTAAACGTAATTTCTCTGGCCTAGACGCCACAAAGTTGTTGGAGCTGATCGATGGTGACTTTGCTGTAAGCCTCTGTGAGTTGACAGGCAGGGATGAGTTGTGACTGAAACTTCACAATTACTATCAGGAAAAGAGGGAAGATATGAGAGTGACATTCAAAAGTTTGGTTATTATATTGATGACAACTTGGTGTTTGATTTGTAACAAGAACATTTTTAATTACCTTTTTGGATTGATAACTGATGCAGAAAATGCTGAATCTAATAGCTGGCCAACTCCTTACATGACCTATTGTCCACCTGATCTCAAATCTCCCATGTTTTTCATGTATACTTATTTCTTTCACTGTTTACTCGTGTGCATATTTCATTTCGAAGCGTTTTTCATGATAAGTTCGGTGTGTCTATCAACTGAAAGAGTACTGGCCGATTTTGATACTCTTCTCATTCTTTTGGATGATCTTACGAACGTTTATCCAGACTTGGATCACTGCAATGAACATCACAATATATCAGAAGCAAATGAAAAACAGAATCATATCAATTATTGTTCAACAAAAACAGAAAAACTTAGAAGAGATATGGCAATTGTTGCACGATGCCATCAAATACTAATCAGGTATGGTAGGTGATGTAATTGAAAAAATTATATCTATTTGTAGATTTCTGATTGATATTTATTTGAACTGTAATTTATTGAGATTCTGTGAAATTTCATAACAAAATATACCATAGTTGAAGTATTATTGTTCACACTTTTTAATAAACCATTAACTTTACACTTGTCACTTCAACTTTTGTCTAACTTATCTACTCTTAATTTCAATAGTAAAGCAGTGTCTAATACCGTATCTCGTGACAGCTCTGTTGAAAATGAGGCACATAAAATCCTCAAACCCATAGGTCAGTGCTCAAATAATTTAGAAGGTGCAGTGACAATATTATAACCTGTTAGTTTGAAGTAACTGACAATTTAACAAACTGGCAAATATACAGAAACAGAATTTATATGAAATTTACATGAATTGACAAAAATGGCAATATCCGCCATTACGAAAGTCTTCAGTATAAATAATTATTAGCACTTTGAGGGATTCAAAATTAATGAATATAACCTGCTTCTTACATTTCCGTTTATAGATTATTAGAAGAATTTTTTTTACAGTCTTGTAGAATATTTAGATTTGAAAAAATATTTTTTGAGTTTTGATTAAATATTGTATGATATAAACGTTTTGAATACAGTAAGTAATTTATAATATTTAATAATAATAGATATCTTAACAAGAGAACGTGAATTTTCTCAACATGATTCTGACAAGAAAACAAGGTTGGTAAATACAATTCAATTAAAAAAATCATAACACTTTATTAGGGGGTTTATTGCGTGGCAAACTATAGAAGCGATAGTGAAAATTAGTAGGCTGCATTTATGTAATATCGTAATTCAATAAATTCTCAATTTATGAAATTTTGTTACAATTTTGGCTTTATTTTTTTTTTTTAATTCATAACTCACGAGAAACGTTTTAATGGTTTTTGTCGTAATTTCAGGAACTTCAAAGTGTGTGCGGATGGCTCAGGAAGCATTGTCTCAATGTTTAATATCATAATCATTCTTTACTGCTGCACATTGGCCTACCTCATGTTAATGGTATGAATTACGATCTGTTTAATTATTTTGACATATTCATTTAAAAATAATTGGTATTGATTCAGGCCAACTATTATACTATTTTTGATTAATTAATTTTTTACAACAATATGAGTGAGGAGGTGTAGATAGAGCGAAAATTATTGAATACAAACAAAATTGCGTGTTTCAAAATGATTGAATACAACAACCAGAAACTATTTCCACTGTCAGACAATATTATAGACAGTTTGGAATAGAATTTTGATTTCTGGATTTCTTGTTCCATGACGAACTGTGTTGTTGATATTAACTTTTTAAGTGAATTCAACGACTTGCAGTGAAATTTTTATTAAGAATAAGTAGAATATAGGCCTTTGAAAATGGATCTCCAAGATTCGAAAACGTTCGGCCTACACAATAAGTAAATTCTACTTATTCTTAATAAAAATTTGACTGCAAGTCGTTGAATTCACTTAAAAAGTTGGAATTTTTATTTAATCCAATCATCTAATTGAATCAAAATTTTCTCCCTAATAAGTTACTTCATCAATCATGAAAATGATTATTCATATTTAGAACTTCAGAAATTACCTTTTTGAATTGCGCCGGACGCGTTTCGAACTATATAGTTCTTCCTCTGCGCTTGGTTGCAGACTGACTGAGTATAAATAATATTCATCTGTGGAAAATTTCTATGCAAGACTGACCTTTTTGAGTCGCGGCTGACGCGTTTCGAACTATGTAGTTCTTCCTCGGCGCTTGGTTGCAGTCTTAATAAAGCAGTCATTGGTAAATCTCGGGAAGCTGTTATGTACAATGGAATAATACCAAGTTACCAGCTGAGATTAAACTTTGTCTTGAAGAATAATTTCAAGGTTCAATGGTTGATTTATAATTATTGTATTCATGGAAACTAGAGTATAATATTTTTTTATTTTATTCATAGACTGAATAGCAATGAAGTGAAGATTCAACAGACAAAGTCCAAAGCTACTCTTTTCACAAGTTTTACACTCATTTATATTTATATATTTGACTCATTTACACTTATAATAATTTATATTCACTAAAAAATGAGTATTTGAGTATAAAAATCACTAAAAATGAGTAATGAGTATAAATGATTATTTTTCATTTGAAAGGTTATCACTTTTTCGTGTCTCAGACGAAATGTTGATATGTTAATTATTTGAAAGTTCACTCCAAATAGTAATTTTATAAGTAATTACAATTGTTTGAACTGACTTTTGTCTTAGACTTCATAGTGAATAGTTTCAATGTTATAATCACTGATTTTTCAAATGTTTATTTTTTTCAAAAATAATAGTAATGAGTTTTATTACAGACCAATGATTTAAAGAAGAGGGTGACCTTTGCCGCAATATTCATCTTTGTAAGTCTGAAGGTGTTCTATATGTTTCATAATGGGCAACGCATATTTAACCAGGTATTGTATGCAAAACGTAATAATATATTTACAGTACTGTAACTATTTCAAAATTCAGTAATATCTTGTTCGTTTATTAGTTTCAATTTCGAAATTGTGCTTTTCATCGTATGTACACCGTAAGTTACTACTTTATCATACATACTGTTAATGGGACCCTTATATGAAAATAGGCTAAGCCTTTTTCCAGGCATTATTGGAGAAACTATTTATTGGAAAATCTACTTCAATTTTTCTTCAACCCGTCGATGATTTTACCCACATATAAGCACTAATATTTTTATGGGGGTTACATCATTAGCATGATGTAATCGTATCTTTTTTTTTTGAGGATGAAGCCCACATAGACGATCTGAGACCTGTGCGTGGGTAATGAGTTGGATGATGGTGATTTATGAGTTGGACCTACGGTTTTAGGTGGTTTCCGAACCACTGGGAAGTGATGAATAGCTTTAATTGCTGTAATATAATTATATCATATTATGAGGCAACAAAAATATACTAGACCGAATAGGAATGAAATCAAGTCAAATTGATTTTTATTTTCCATGATCACAAGTAACAAAAATTTGAGTCATAAAATAACATTGCATTTCTTGCAAACAAAAAATACTAGTGAGCCCAACGGGCTGGAGAACTCGCTTGCAAACAACTAATTTTGGAAAGGGAAACTCATTTGGGAAGCTTATCCTAGGGGAAGTTAGTAACGAAAAAGGGCTGTTTAGAAGATACTGATGATTTACATAAAATTCACAAGACATCTATATCACTTGAAGTTCAAGTTCATCGTTGATTTGATACACAGATTTATTTTCCACAAAAAAGACCTACCCTGCTCATAGACCTATATATCAGGGCAATGAAATCAGTGTATCTATAGAGTAGATATATTTACCACATAAGAAACAGCTGTTATTCATCCATATTTTATCAGGGAAATGAAATTAGTATATCAGTTGATAGAGATTCTATAAAACGCCTGATCGCATTTATTCACCTACAGCTAATAATTCCAGTGGCGGATTAATGAATTTTTATGGGAGGGGGCGACATACCCCAAAAATACCCGTTGGTCGGGGGGGGGGGGGGTATGGAATGAAATTTTTGGAAATTTAGTAGCCTTTAACAGCATTTTACACCATTCTAGCACTTAAAATGTAGTAGAAATATAATTTTTTCGTGTTTAAGAACAATCAAATTTCCCCTAGCTAGAGTAGTTTATTTCTGTATATTCATGTGGAATTAGGAATACAAATTTTTTTATACAATACAATATGTCTTGAACAAAAATTGCTTTGCTAGCTTAATTTTTATCAAAATTTACAGAGAAATGAACAGAGTCAGCAATTTATTCGTGATCGTGATGATTTTTAGACCTATATATATATATTTAAATTAATCTCAACATTCTTTCATGTTTCATAATACCAGTACTACAATAAATATGTATTAGGTCAAAAACAAACAGAGATTTATATGCCCCTACCTATTCTATAAAAGATTAATCTTATTCAAACTAATTTCACTTGATATAAGATTTCCTTCATTCTCTGTCATTTGTTAATTCGTCATTGAATTAAAATTATGTCAACAGTTAAAGATAAAGTAAAGGTAATATAGAAAATAAGGCAAAATAAGTATTACATTTGTTAATTCCCGGCCGGCGGAGGCGGAGTGGTAAGACAAGTTGGAGTTATTTCGTCTGTGGCGGGACAATTAAAATTTAACCGTGTGCATGTCACAAGTGTTACCCTTTTTAATTTTTTAAAATGTGCAAGCCCTCGGGGGGGGCGGTCGCCCCCTCCGCAGTAGGGCAGAGTGGGAGTTCTGGCGCAGTTTAACGGCGGTTAACTAACCATGATTAAATTTTAACGGCCGTTAAATTTAACCTAACTTAATTTAACATAGGAAAACCTAATTTAACGGCCCAGTTGAATTTTAATGGTCGTTAAATTTTAACGGTGATTAAATTTTAACGGTGGTTAAATTTTAAAGGTGATTAACTAACGAGGGTTAAATAAACAGACTGAAAATTTTCATATGAAATTAAATTTATGTAGCTCACCAAGGCGTTCCAATTGCATGTATCAAGCACTCCGATGAATAAAATAAAAAATAAATAAATAAAAAAAAATAAATAAAAAAAATTAATTATCATTAATATTATCATGTAGTAGGGGAGGGTGCCGATTCCGTCACAGTTTTTCTTTAACCTGAAATTTAAGGTTAACCTAAGTCAACCCATCCAAACCTAACCTAACCTAACATAGGTAAGTCAAAGTCGAATCAACGCAGTCTATCCGATCCCCAAAATTCCCATTTTCACGTGGGTTCCGAACCACGAAAAAATTTGAACTTTTTAACCCGTGAAGGGAATTTCAATTTGAAGACGCCATCTTGTTCAGCCTTCCAAGGCATCCCAAATTCATGTATCAAATACATTTTTCCGATCACGATTAATTGGAAAATAATAATAAAATTTAACCTTAAATTTAAGGTTAAGCCAACTATCCAAACCTGAAATATGTATAGCAACACCTTGTGGTATAGTTGTATAGCTGTATAGTTGCAAATTTTAAGTTTAACCTAAATCAACTATCCAAACCTCCGATCTCGAAAATTCCCATTTTCACGGGAGCTAAAAATCAAGAAAAAATTTGAACCAAATCTGCTATTTTAACCCCTGAAGGGAATTTCAATTTGAAGACGCCATCTTGTTCAGCATTTCATGGCATCCCAAATTCATGTATCAAACACCATTTTCCGATCACGATTAATTGAGGAAAAAATAATTTCAATTTGAAGACGCCATCTTGTTCAGCCTTCCAAGGCATCCCAAATTCATGTATCAAATACCATTTTCCGATCACGATTAATTGAGGAAAAATAATAATAAAATTTAACGTTAAAATTAAGGTTAACCCAACTATCCAAACCTGAAATATGTATAGCAACACCTTGTGGTATAGTTGTATAGCTGTATAGTTGCAAATTTTAAGTTTAACCTAAATCAACTATCCAAACCTCCGATCTCGAAAATTCCCATTTTCACGGGAGCTAAAAATCAAGAAAAAATTTGAACCAAATCTGCTATTTTAACCCCTGAAGGGAATTTCAATTTGAAGACGCCATCTTGTTCAGCATTTCATGGCATCCCAAATTCATGTATCAAACACCATTTTCCGATCACGATTAATTGAGGAAAAAATAATAATAAAATTTAACCTTAAATTTAAGGTTAACCCAACTATCCAAACCTGAAATAGCTAAGTCAAAGTCGAATCAACGCAGTCTATCCGATCTCGAAAATTCCCATTTTCATGAATGTTAAAAATCACGAAAAATTTTAACGGCGATTAAATTTTAACGGTGGTTAAATTTTAACGGTGGTTTTAACCCCAGTTTTAACGGTAGTTTTAACGGTGGTTATAGTGGAGATTAAACACCAACTGATTAGCCATCTCGTACTATCACTTACCCAGTGGTTCGGAACCCACCTAAACTAAAGTTTATTAGATGGTTCTTGTTCAAATTTCCAAGGCGATTCAATTTCATGTATCAATTGACATCCAATTTTCCCTTTTTCTCTCATTTTTTCCCTTTTCTCTAATTTTTCCCCCTTTCTCTCATTTTTTTTTTTCCCTTTTCCCCCAGTTTTTGGGTATAAATAGAGGTGCATAGGCAGAAAATTCTCACTCCTTTGGATCGAAGGAGTTATGTTAGTTCAGGCTGAAAATAGTCAACGAGCTATACTCCCACCAGAGATTTCTGGCTCATCCACGGAGACTAGTCGCTTCCTATTTTCAGATAGGGTCCCAAACACAACCAACTATCAAACAACAGAATCAAGCAATACCACAACAAATTTTGTATATATAAAAATGGATAAAATAATTTCATCCACCTACTCATCACCAATCTGCCAACACAGCATCAACAAAAACTGTCTCTTTTTCGTATGGAACTCATTCAACACAATTGATGTAAAAATATTGTTTGAAAACCTAAAACCTCATATAATTGATATAATACTTGAAAATTCTGAAAAATTCCACCATAATATTAAATGGTATGTGAGTTTAACAGTTAAATTAAAAAAGATTTCTGCTGATAAAGAGTTGTATGTTGAACCAACATTCCATGGACAATCGAGGTCTATAATCTCAGTCCATGAGAATCTTGATAAATTCAACATACAATGGGAGGAGGCAGAGGGAAAAATTATGGAAGGTTTAGATAAATTCATAAAGTTGGGGAGTGGTTGGACTATAGACATATTCAAGCAGTTCAATTTCAACATTGTAAGATACAGACCAATAAGTGGTTCTGGCTCATACATTCCTACTCCAGTTAAAATTATAAATAGGAAAGCTGTTATAAATGTGAGAAATGAAGATGATCTCTGCTTTGTCTGGTCCATCCTCTCCTATTTCAACACCAATAAGGAATATCGAGTATCTGCACTTAGAAATCTACAACATATGATTAATATTGAAAATTTATGCTTCCCATTAAAACTGCAACACATACCTAAATTTGAGAACCAAAACACAACAATAGCTGTTAATGTTATTGCATATGAAGAAGAGAAAGATATGTTCTATCCAGTCTTTGCATCCCAACACAGAAAAAGAGAGCATACAATCACACTGTTGTTGTTATCTAACAAAGAAGAACAAAAACACTACACCCTTGTTAAAAATCTATCCAAACTACTATCACATCTAACAAAAAGTCATGGTAAAGAAGAAATTTGCCCCCACTGTTTTCAAAGATTCACTAATAAAAATGCAAAACAAAACTTAGAAAAACATATTGAATTGTGCTCAACACATGAAACACAATGCATTAAAATTCCTGAACAAAACACTGTTTTAAAGTTCACAAATTTCTCCTACACCCTACCCACCCCCTTCACGATATATGCTGACTTTGAATGTTTAATTAAAGATGAAAAACATATACCATGTGGTTATGGATATGTAATAGTAAATGAAAGTGGATCAATTCATTATGGACCAAGGATAGTTAGAGCATCCAACCTGTCTGAATCATCAAATTTAATAGAAAAGTTTCTGGATGAATTAGATGAACATGGAAATGAATTGAAAAAGCGATTGAAAATACAAGTGCCAATGCATATAACAGTAGAAGAAGAAAACAAATTTAAAATGGTAGATGTGTGTTGCCTGTGTAATAAGAGTCTATTGTTTGATCGTGTGCGACACCACTCGCATTCAACTGGAAAGTTTATTGGAGCTGCTCATCAATCATGTAATCTTAATGCAAAACAGGTGGAGTTCATTCCTGTAATATTCCACAATTTCACCGGTTACGATTCCCACTTCATTGTTCAATCACTCAATAAATATAAAAAGAGAATAAGTTGCTTAGCTAGGACAAGTGAAAAAATAATTTCAATAACACTAAATAACACTTTGAGATTTATCGATTCACTACAATTTCTGAATTCATCTCTTTCGAAATTGACAGAAAATATGTTATCAAATGCTTTCCAACTGATTTCAGCACATTTTCCAAATCATACAAATTTACTCTTGAAAAAACAAATATACCCATACGAATATATGGATTGTTTTGAGAAATTCGAAGAAAAGCAACTACCTTCCCGGGAAAACTTCTACAACAAACTAACCGATTCAGATGTAAGTGAGACTGACTATCAAAATGCTATAACCGTTTGGAATGCGTTCAACTTGAAAAATCTTGGTCAATTTCACGATCTCTATCTAACCACCGATATACTCTTACTCGCCGATATATTTCAATCTTTCAGATCAACATTCCAGAAAACATACAGTCTTGATCCATCCCACTTTTATTCGCTACCACACTATTCGTGGAATGCAATGTTGAAAATGACTGGTATTGAACTTGAACTTTTAAGTGATCCAGATATGCACCTGTTTGTAGAGTCCGGCATTCGCGGAGGTTTAAGTGTAATCCCCAAACGATATGCAAAAGCCAACAACCAATATTTATCTACATATGATAAAAATTCCAAAACCACATTTATAATCTACTTAGATGCAAATAATTTATATGGTACAAGCATGAGTGAACCACTGCCACACTCTGGATTCAAGTGGCTATCTAATGAGCAAATTCAAAATTTCGATGTTACAAAAATTTCAGATGAATCACACGTTGGCTACTTTTTAGAAGTCGATCTTGAATATCCAGAAAGTCTACATGATATGCACAACCATTACCCCCTTGCGCCAGTAAAAGCCACACCGCCATCAGGGCGATATGAGAAATTGATTACAACTTTTGAAAATCGTAAAAATTACATTCTACACTACAAAAATTTGAAACTTTACATGAGATTAGGTTTGAAATAAACAAAAATACACAGAGTGATGCAATTCAATCAATCAGCCTGGTTAGAGCAATTTATATCATTAAATACCGAGTTGAGAAAGAATTCAAATAATGATTTTGATAGAGATCTATACAAGCTATGTTCTAATGCAATTTATGGAAAAACGTTGGAAAATGTAAGGAATCACAATGATTTCAGGATTATAACTGATGAAAAGCAACTTGATAAAGTGATTGCATATCCAAGAATGAAACACTGGTCCAGATTTAACGATGATGTTGCTGGTGTATGTCTAAATAAGCTTGAGGTTCATCTAAATCGTCCCATTTATGTGGGTATGGCAATACTTGAGTCAAGTAAAGCAATAATGTACAAATTCCATTATGATGAAATTCTAAAAATGTATCCCAATGTTGAACTGCTAATGTCCGATACAGATAGTTTTATGTATCTGATTCAAACAAATGATATTTATAAAGATATTGAAAGAAATTTGGACTTATTTGACACATCTAATTATCCAAAAGACCATCAATGTTACAGCACAAAACATAAAAAACAACTAGGTAAATTTAAGGATGAGTGTGGTGGAAAAATAATTTCTGGGTTTGTTGGACTACAAGCCAAAATGTATGCAATTCGCATAGGTGATTCAGAAAAGAAGGTTGCAAAGGGAATTCCCAAGAGTGCAAATAGAAATCAATTGAGATTTGAAGATTATAAAGAATGTCTGTTTGATGTAAAACACAAAAATGTAACATCATCAGCAATTGAAAGTAAACTGCATCATGTCTATACTGTTCAACGTGAAAAACTAGCTCTTCAACCTCATGACGATAAACGTTTCATACTACCAAATCGAATTGATACTCTAGCTTGGGGCCATAAAGATATTCCAATAAGAAAACGTAAAATTCGTGAGCAGCAGCCATCTCAAGGAAAAGTACAAAAACTTTAAAAACCTAAAAAACTTTAAACCTGAAAAACTTTAAAAACCTGAAAAACTTTAAAATAAAATAAATTTTTTTTTTTTTTGCTTAAATAGGTGTGTAAATATACCTAGATTAATGTATGTCCTATGTAGGTGTGTAGGTGTAGGTACCTATACCTAGATTAATGTGTGTAGGTGTAGGTGTGTAGGTGTAGGTGTAGGTGTGTAGGTGTAGGTACCTATGTGGGTGTGTAGGTGTGTAGGTGTAGGTACCTATGTAGGTGTGTAGGTGTGTAGGTGTGGGTACCTATGTAGGTGTGTAGGTGTGTAGGTGTAGGTACCTATACCTAGATTAATGTATGTATGTAGGTAAAAAAAAAAATATTTTTTTATTATTTGATTTATACTTTTTAAATTACTCTAATTATACTTTTAAATTACTATACTTCTTTAATGTTTTGTTTTGTTAATTTGTTTACATTACTTTTCTAACAATTCCACTCAATGGTGTATATTCATAGATATTTTCGTATATAATGAGACAGTATGCAGATGTATTTTCTGGGATATTTGCTGTTGTGTCAAATGAAAGTTTCACATCTAATGCACCCGATTTCAAGAGTTCACTTTGACGAGAACAGTCTATCACAATTAGTGGTGTTTTTTCAAATTTATCAAATGCTATTGATGTTCCCGAATCACTTTGTTTGTAGTAGGCGTGTTGAAAGGCGGCAAACATCTGATACAATGTATGTTTATTACCCATAATATTATCATAGGGAAAGTATTGTGCATTCAAATACAAGCGCACATTATTCAAATTACAAAAATCAAATTGAGATATATCGTTACGAAGGCTATTCTTTCTATTAGTTTGCAGTCCTAGTACAACAAATCTTGGTTTATCCATTTGTGATGCCGTCTTAACAGTCCACTGATGGCTTGTGCTTTCCGGTAGGGTAGGATACTCGTGTAATTGCCAAGATCTGAATGGAAGGCTAATTGGTTTATCATTGTGAGATAATTTCAGTAGATTAAGACGAATTGTGTCTGCAACATGTATGTAGGGTACTTTCCATTGTATTTTTGTTAGATTAATTTCGATTTTAGTACCAGCGGTGGTTTGAATTGCATTTAAATCAGATGAGGATCGAAGCAGAACCAATTCTTGTTTTACATTCAGAATAATTTTTCTATAATCTTCCATGAAACCTAACCACATTTCCAGTGGTACACAAAAGCTGAATTTCTTTTTATTTGCCCATCCATCTCGATTCCATCCTGCATTCTCCCATATACATTTATTTTGTGGAGTTTCGCACAAGAGGTTTTTCATTGTTGTTGTCATGCCAACGTTACATGTGCGGTCAACTTCGACTCCACCCACCTCATATCTAATCTCATCGAATAAATAGGCTATTCCATTGTTCACTAATACAAAGTCAACTTCAGTATTGTCTGCTTTTTGTACTTTAATATTACCCTCTATTAGAAGATAGCTTTTACATGGTAGAGTGTAGACATCCTGTTGATTTACATTGATACGAATTTCATCATTATTTTTATATGTTTGTGATGCATATGGTGTGTGAGTGTGATACTCGAATTGGGTTATACTCTCATCGAATTGTACTTTCTCACCAACATTGAATATTGAATCAATTTGCATACCGTGAGGAATTTGGTGATTCATTGTTTATATTTTTATTATATACAAAAAAACCTAATCTTTGTAGTAGTTGTCTATTTTTAGGTGTAAGTGATTTCCTATCTGTTGCATCATGCTGTTGTGATTGATGATTTTTTGTAAATATTAGCATATTTTTTATATATGTAATTATACACCAACTGGTTTCTTTCTTACATGTAAGCGTACTGTTATTGTTTCTCCACGAAAGTTTACCACATTCCCATCCTGATCGATTATATTTATACAAATTTGATTTATTGTGTTTGTATTGATTGGCATGTACACCACAGTTGTGGGTGATTCAATTATTTTATAACCAGGAGGTACAATTGTGTAAAACTCATGAATTGTGTGACCTTCACTGCCGTTATTGTATGAACCCTGTGCAATATTGCATTCTACACGTATACTATTCACACGCATTATATGAACGGGTTTTGTTGATATATGCCATTTATTTGCTAGTAATTTTTCATGTTGAAATCCAAGTATTGGACCAATGCTGTCCTTCATAGTTAGATCAATATCTTTATCTGCATACAGCTCACACTGTAGTGTATTGTTGTTGGCTTTGATTCTCAGTTGACTGCTTGTCAGTTTAAGATTATTTCGAATATAATTTAGAATATCCTCCAATTCGTATGATCCTTCTGGTATTTCAACCATACGCCCATCATACACGAACTTATTGTTTACATTTGTTTCAATATTTGGAATTGTATTGTATGTGTACATGTTTACTAGACCCACTTCATAGTCAAAGCTATCCAATTCAACTGGTGGGAAGATTTCACTAACCAACGGATTCTCGTTTGCTGTTAGTGTAAACATAATCACTATATTTTTTATACAGCCACAATAGACACAGATGTCCGCATGAGTGCTCCATTTGTTGATATTTCTTGTAGTTGTATCGAACTCTTACACCCTGCATATATTTCATAAATTCAAGTGGTGGACTTAGATTACCAAAACTGTCAAAATAGTCACATATATTAGCGTTTTTAAAGTAGCACGTCCAATGAGTGCCTTCACCAATTTCATTATCCAGATTGATTACACCCAGTTCTAGGTGTTTAAGTGGTGTGTTTGGTAGTTTATCTCTCATATAAATTCCACGTAACGGTAAGTCAAGTTGTTTTGCATACTTTACTATATCTACATTTGATAATGGGGATTTTTTTTTAAAATGGCTTTCAATGCACTCTCTACCTTCTTCTTCTTCTTCTTTATACCACAACCCTTGTACGGTTTCAAATAGACACCTTTGCCAAGTTTCTTTCCCCCTCCACCAAATTTCACTTTTGCATTCATAAGATTTGTAACTAGATAGGCTGCTGCTCGTTCAGGAAGACTAGCATCGGCTGCTTTTACTCTTTCCCATGCAAGTGCTGCAAGTTTCCTATCAGCTTCCGTTCGATTTTGTGTTGGGTCACTATAGGCTATATCATGCTCTCGACACGCTTCATCTAATCTATTTATTCCTTTATCTCCTCTTGCTAATCGTTTTTTCAAGTTTGTCGCGGGTCCACAGAATTCGTACCCGGGAATATGGAGCTCCATGGGCAGTAGATCAATTGCTTTATTAATTACGGAACCCAATATACCAGATCCCAACTTCTTTTTCATTGACCTCTTCTTTTTCGGAGTATTTTTTCTATTCATTTTTATATAGATAATTTTTCTCATACCATCTTTTAAATGAAGAATTATAGATGGAGAGATCCTTTACAGCCTCTCTATAGTTGGTAAGTAATTGTGGATCTGTCATGTGTTTCCACTGTTGTCTAATATCAATGTTTGGTAAGTAGAAATCTTTAACTGTATCTATTTGTTGTGCTAGAGTAATGGCGTTTTGAAACAAGTTTATCATCTCTTCTCTCTCCAAGTCCAGTGTCTCTTTTCTACTCAAATGTTGACCAAATTTATCAATAGTCATACTTGTTTTTATTATAATTCATGTTTGTAGATAAATTTACTCTCAAACCATGCTCTAAAAAACCATGGATTTTCAGTTTCCTCTGAATATTTTCTATACTGATCAAATAGGTTTGGATCTGTCATTGCTCGCCACTGATCAATGTTGTTGAGATCAACTCTTGGAAGATGGTGTGCCGCAAGTGGTATCAATTGTAGGATATCAATTAAATTCTGCACCAACTGTTTCAATTCTTCATTGATATTTGCTCTTCTACTTGCATACAAATGTCGTCCAAATTTATCAATAGTCATTTTTATAATACTAGATTACCACCTATAATGATACCGATTTCACGTAATTCTTCAATTATTGATGCAATTTCTGAATCATGACCGGTGTGTCCGGCAAGTTTTGAATTAATCAACAGTTCCAATCTTTCACACAATTCATTTGGATTATCCCAATAGGTGTAGACGTTGTTGTTAGGTGAGGTTTCAATTTGCATATCATGTTGTATTCCACTACCCAGTTTTTGTTCAACTCCTTTAACACGTTTAGGTGGAAATAAATCTTTAATTATGCGAGTGTATTTATAACTGGTATTTCTTTTCACACGTCCCAATGCATCAAGATGAACTCCAGTTAGTTCAAGTATACGTTTATAGTCGACAAGATCACCTTTCCTATAGATGAATGTATCTGGAATGGCTTTGAATAGCAGCTCTAGTAGACCATGTGTAAGCGGGAATGATTTATTACCATCAATAATGATTTTTTTATCATCAAACTTGATAACTTTTTTTCCAATTTGCCATTCATTGATGGTGGGATTGAAGTGAACTCCATACAGATTTTGACCTTTTGTTGTTCTCATAAAATTATCAATGTATTTACCTATACGATTTCTAGATGCAAATTTCCGACTAGACTCTCTACTGTCTCTTCTACTACTTTCATCTAAATTACTGGGAACATTGGAGGTGTCTAAATTAGAAGATTCTAAATTACTGGGAACATTGGAAGAATCGAAAATGTTTGTTGTGTCTAAATTAGAGGTATCTAAATTAGAAGCATCTAAATTAGTGGAGTCTAGAATGGGGTAGTCTTCCTCCTCCTCTACCTCCCCCTCCTCTTCCTCCTCCTCCTCCTCCTCTTTCATTTCCTGTTTAACATCAAATTGTTGTTGTTGTTTAAATTGATTCAATGATTCTGTAATTGGTTTATATTGTTTCTGTAAATTTTCTTCTTCACTAATTGCATCATACGATAATTCTCGATGTTTTCGACGTATAGAGTCACGCAGCTGTTTTATATTATTCTTAATGGCTGTCAATTCTTTTAGATCCTTTTTCAGTATCATTTTTATAATAGAATAAATTTATCAAATCCAACTCTGTATCTTCCGTTATCCAGTGCACAATCTTTGTTTATGACTAGAAAATTATTATTATTCCATGCTTGAGCACACATTCTACTGAATTCATCCCTACTCAAATCTGGATATACATGATCATGATATATGTGTTGTAGATTACGATTATCCTGTTTGAATATAACAATCAAATTACTGTTGTCTCTAATCAATTGTTTAGGAATACTAGAGTACGTTTGACAAATGTAGAAACTATCAATGTTTTTGTGTCTACCCATACTGAAATAGTCTCGAATATTCTGTTGTTTTTCCATACAAATATCATCAAAAATCATAACTGAATTGGTGTGTGCATCGTTTGGGTGTGGTATTTCTTCATTATGTTGGTACAGATTGAATCCAACCTCGGCTACTTGACTCATAATTTCCTTGAGAAGTTGATACTTGTCTTGCTGGTGAGATTTGGTGAATACATATAAATGTGAAAACTTGACACCATTCTCAGCAAATAATAAATTAAAAACAGTATTTGTTTTTCCAACATTGGACGGCCCACACACAATACATCTTACACTATTTGGTAGAAGCACACCGTGTCTTATTTGTTGCTTTTTATTTAAATACCTGTCAAAGTTAATCAGTGGTAGTTTTGATTTGTGCTGTTTTAGCTTCATTTTTTTAATGTATTATTATCAATCCATGAATTGTATTTCGAATCAAAACCCAACCATTTCACATACAATTTATTACCTTTCTTCTTTAGCACTCTTTCAATAAGATACACATCTGGGTACTTGGTTTTCTTCATTTCATACTCATAGAATGCACCCTTAATAATTTTATTGTTATCGTCTTTGAGGTGATAGGTGAGGGGAATGCTTGGTAGTACATTGTGTACAGTGAAAATCTCATTAGTGTAGTTTGGTAGGTATCCTTTATCAAATATTCGCTTGTAACGAGTGATTCGAACCTTATCACCGATTTTAAACTTTTGCTTTTTAAGTTTGAAGGAACGCAGGGTCGCCTTATCAATATTCATCAGTACATACTTTTCATTTTCAGTATTCACCTCACTCGGTTTCATGCGAGTGGTTCGATGAACGGTGTTATTGTATTTGTCTAACAGTTTTGGGAGTAAATTCGACCATTTATAATTTCCCTGTACAGTGAATTCACGAAACATGTGCTCTTTCAGGGTTCTATTGAAACGTTCACAGATTGCCGCCTTCTTATTACTGAAAGTACTATAGTGATTGATATTGTACATTTTAAAGAGTTTTTGAACAGTAGCATTGTAGAACTCTTTACCAGCATCAGTTTGGAAATTCTTTATCTTATTCTGTTCAAGTATTGGTTTGAGGGCGTTTGCCACATCATTACCCGATTTACTTTTCAATGGTATTGCAAATGCAAATTTACTAAAACAATTTATTACTGTCAGTATGAATTTGAAGTTTCTATTGATGGTACTGTAATTTGACATATCAACAAGATCGGCCTGGTACAGATCTGTTACGCCTTTGATTTCTGTACGACGTGTGGGAAAATTGTGTCTAACACTTGCATGTAATTCTTGAGCAAGTCCTTCTCTTGTATTCATTTTTTTTTTATACTAGAGTTAGATCTCCGCTATAACCACCATTAAAACCACCGTTAAAACCACCGTTAAAACCACCGTTAAATTTTTTCATGAATTTTAGCTCCCGTGAAAATGGGAATTTTGGGGATCGGATAGATTGCGTTGATTCAACTATACAGCTATTTCAGGTTAGGTTTAGGTTAGGTTAACCTTACATTTATGGTTAAAGAAAAACTGAACCTTAACCTTAAATTTAAGGTTAAATTTTATTATTATTTTTCCTCAATTAATCGTGATCGGAAAATGGTATTTGATACATGAATTTGGGATGCCTTGGAAGGCTGAACAAGATGGCGTCTTCAAATTGAAATTCCCTTCACGGGTTAAAAAGTTCAAATTTTTTCGTGGTTCGGAACCCACGTGAAAATGGGAATTTTGGGGATCGGATAGACTGCGTTGATTCGACTTTGACTTACCTATGTTAGGTTAGGTTAGGTTTGGATGGGTTGACTTAGGTTAACCTTAAATTTCAGGTTAAAGAAAAACTGTGACGGAATCGGCACCCTGCCCTACTACATGATAATATTAATGATAATTAATTTTTTTTATTTATTTTTTTTTATTTTTTTTTTTTTTATTTTATTCATCGGAGTGCTTGATACATGCAATTGGAACGCCTTGGTGAGCTACATAAATTTAATTTCATATGAAAATTTTCAGTCTGTTTATTTAACCCTCGTTAGTTAATCACCTTTAAAATTTAACCAGCGTTAGTTAACCACCGTTAAAATTTAATCACCGTTAAAATTTAACCGACGTTAAAATTCAACTGGGCCGTTAAATTAGGTTTTCCTATGTTAAATTAAGTTAGGTTAAATTTAACGGCCGTTAAAATTTAATCATGGTTAGTTAACCGCCGTTAAACTGCGCCAGAACTCCCACTCTGCCCTACTCTCCGCCCCCCCTTTAATCCGCCCTTGAATAATTCAAAATATATTTTGAAATCTATTGCGAATTCTATATGATATTATGGTGAAAACAACTACTTTCTATATGTAGTGATATATAGATATATTAATGAAGGGCTGGTAACCTATCCTTTTCTTTCTCATCTAAAAGGATGAAGGAGTCGGTTAATTTTATTGTCCAACGAACTTGACCTGTCTAAAGATACCAAGAATCTGTGTTTCAAATTTGAAGTTGATTGATAAAGGCGTTCGAAAGTTATCGTGGAAAATACAAACACACAACGCCTCGAGCCTCAAGTCAAAAGGAAGAACTCGCTTCGCTCGTTCAATTATTTAAAACTTACAGTGGAAATTAAAATATATTCTTTTCTATCATAATAATTATATAACTTGAAGTTTAACATAATTAAACAGATATACAACGCAAATTAAAAAAAAAAGACTTCATAAATGCTCTCCACAAAGGCGAAGTCTGTGTGTGGAAGAGAAAAGTAATAATAGAGTGAGTAATAGACTTTTTAACTGAGACTGCCTGGCGAAATGAGAAAAAATAGTAGCATGACGAAGAGTGATTTTGTGTAACACAGAAATGGATAAGTCTATGCAAATAGAATCACAAGTGAGATCTGATTAACAATAGTGTTTCTCGAAAGTCACCCTGCTTCATGTCATTAAGTCAGCATCAATTTCAACGGCAGGCCTAAAATGATATGATTACGAAAATGGACAAATGATTAACTTTTTATGGTAAATGTAACGACTTGCAGACAATTTTTAATAAAAATATACACTGACGTAGCATTGTGTGATACATCTATCTATCACACAACAGCCTACGTTAGTAGATATTTATTTATTTTCATTCAAAATTGACTGCAAAATTTTAATTTACCATAAAAGTTTAATATTAAGGCCGGCAATAGAAGGACTGCTTCAAGCAGTCGTAAGTGACTGCAAAAGTGCAGTCGATTTGCAGTCGAGCCGACTGCAAACCGACTGCTTGAAGCAGTCCAAAAGCAGTCGGTTTGCAGTCGGCTCGACTGCTTTTGGACTGCTTCAAGCAGTCGGTGACTGCCTTGTTGAATAGGCGGAGTAGAGTTGAGACTGCGGAGAGCCTTCCATAAAGACAATAAATTATTAATAAAATTACTGTGAATAATTTTCTAGAAATGATTGGAGCACAAATTAATTGAAGAAGACACATTTAATCAAATTTCTGAATATGGTTTAAAACAAATTTAATAATAGTCTGAAAAATTGGTAAATGGATGGAATGAGAAATGGATCCTCAAAAAATAAATTATAATTAATTTAATACAGTATAATAATTCATTATTCTCGTCATACAAAGATGGCCACTTGACATGAGAAAAATACAAGAAATAGTAACATTACAGTATATAAAATCACAGGGTTATTAATTACACAGCAAATAATTATAAATCAATAAAAAGATTGATCATTTCATAGAACAAATAGTAATAACCAGCCCAAGTACTAGAATTAAATTCTTCGATTTCTTGTTCCTTAACGATCTGCGTTGTTAATATTAACTTTGTATTGGAAATTTAATGACTTGCAATCAGTTTTTGTAGGTGAATAAATAATAATTGTACTCACACTTGGCCAAACGCTTTCGAGTTCTGGAAACTCATCTTCAAGGCATTCTAGATCGGCGATGTTGGTTAGAAGAATTGTGGTTTTTGTATCATGTGGTCAAAAAGTATGTGTGATTAAAATTTAATTCATTGAGCATCTAACCAACAAACCAATATCGCCGATCTAGGATGCCTTGAATATCAGTTTCCATAACTCGAAAACGTTCGGCTAAGTGTGAGTACAATTATTATTTAACCACCTATAAAAATTGACTGCAAGTCGTTAAATTTACAATAAAAAGTTATTACTAGAAGTATTGAATAACTATATTTTTATGAAAAGATAGAGCCGGAACCGGATAGAGTACGGTACTGCATCTTTTTTTAATAATGATTTCCATGAAATCACTGGATGGACCCAAAAATATATTTTAGTCCTAAACAGGATGATTCAATATCTTGAAGTATTTATTGTAAGTGACAGATTCACTTTAAATAACTCCTAGAGCTTAACATTACTTAAAATTAGGGGGTAAACTAAATCTTAAACGAGCAAAGTTCAATTAGGAGAAAATTATGCAAAAATCAAAAAATATAATAAAACAGGATCTTTGTCTTTGAAGAAGACTCTAGTGACAAAGTACAACTAGTTTTGAAAAGAACGTGCCATGTTCACAGAACGCATAGCCTACGAAAAACACACAATGAGTGAAATATGAGAAGTGATGCGAGCAGTCGAGTGGACTGCTTGAAGCGGTCCGTGTATTGCAGACCGACTGCATTTTTGCAGTCGGCAGCACGGCGGAACTCGACTGCAAATGGACTGCTTGTTTTGTTACCGACCGCAACTCGACTGCTCATGCAGTCCGTGTAGTGCGGTCTTGATTTTAACATTGAAAATGCGATCCGCCCAACTGCGACTGCTTCAAGCAGTCGAACCCGACTGCTTGAAGCAGTCCGTCTATTGCCGGTCTAACAACGCAGATCGTTATGGATCAAGAAATTCAAGAATAAAAGATTGTTAACACTTATATTGGTAGTATAGCATTATTCTAGTCTGATATATTTGCTTATGTGTTCACAACAATTAGATCGTTGAAATACAATAATTTTTTATTACAACATTTAATAATGTATTTAACTGATGAAAAATACTTTTATGTGGAAATAAACACTCGCATTTTGTTGTGTTACAATATTGTTTCGCTCTGACGTGGAGCATCATCAGATACTCATGATACCTGGCAGTGAACTCGGGTATATTTTTGCCAGGTTCACTGTCAGGAACGTCTGATGATGCTCCACAACAGAGCGAAACGATTGTAACACAACAAAATGTGAATGTTTATTTCCACATAGAAGTATTTTTCCTCAGCTGAGTTATTTATTTGTAGAAAGGAGATAAAAACAATATAAACATGTAATAATTATTTTTAACTTTTTATAGTGAATTCAACGACTTGCAGTCATATTTTAATTATTGTTAATAAATAATATTTCTATTCACTTTTTGGCTAAACGTTTTTGAGTCATGGAGACTCATCTTCAAAGGAGACTCATCTTCAAGACCCATTCACAATGTAAATTGACCGCAAGCCGTTGAATTTTCTATAAAAAGTTAATACATTAATTTATTAACTCAGATCATTATGGAACAAGAAATCCAAGAATTATTTGTTTTAGAATGACATCCTGCGTTTCTCATTGGCGGAGCTTCCATGGACAGGCAAGCCGCAGTGGTTCAAGCAGTCTGTGCACTTGATGATGACAAGGGCCAATGTGGACATCGAGATGCGGCCCTATGGCATCTACACGCTCAACTACATGTCCTTCAAAAATGTCAGTAACATACCTATTCAACCTTATCATTTCGCATAGAAATGAAGAAATATTCCACAAATGTTTAATGTTAGTGAACCGAGTTGGATAGTGCTCAGGCTTATTGAACGTGAATCCAGTTTTCAAGCCACTTGTGGGGATTTATTGACTCTGCCAGCTGTGACTGTGATGCTGACACAGACAATGAAACATTATTCACTCTGAGTGTCCAATTTTTTGTTTTGATGGAGATGTTGACGAGGTGCATCAGGCAACACCAAATTTCATCCAATGGCTTGATGTACTGAACATAATTCTATAAATTTTGCAGAAAGTGATTTTCTCTCATACGATATTTATTTATATATAAATGTATAAAATATGTAGCCTATGGTTCTTCAATACGCCTTTAATGTAAAATTTTAATTTTTCTTCTGTAATCCTGTAATAATTTATTTCAACCTTTCAAGTTATTTGTGAAAGGGTCATACGTTTTAACTGTGAAATTTAAATTTGCAAGCCATTGGCAAGGGGTAGCCCATGGTTCTTCAATACGCCCTCACTGTAAAATGTTAATTTTTCTTCTGTAATTTATTGTTTCGACCTTTCTTTTTCTGCTATTCATAAATACTTTTCCCATAGTGAACAAAGATCGAGCTCCTTTTCTTGCCTTATTCATTTGTAAGCATATGAAAAAATGTGATAAATATTAATGTTGCATCGCCACAAAAATCTATGTTGTATGTCAAAATGAAATGTGCAAGTGTAATAGAAAAATTCAATACTCTAGTCATGCCTAATAATATTATAATAGATCTCTTATCCATGTTGATCGAAATATCAACATATTTACATTATTTGCAAAGGATATGGCTACATGGACTTAGTTGATTGACTAAATATTATGCTAAATTTATGTATTCAAATAAGTAAATATTGTGGTCTCATCGATGTGCCATTGATAAAAACTGTCATTTTTTGTAGATTACGTCTTGGAGACTCCAGTTAAGGAGTATAAGACAAGTCAGATCAACAATATTATACACTAGATACCATAATTACTTCAATTAGTTGAGGTGAGGCTTAATTTTGATGTGAAAGGAACTATTCCTTGTCATATTAGCGAGAGTTCATCAATGAAACCTGTGTCTATGCAGACGCATGACAAGTGCCATTTTTTTATTTGACTGTTATTGTTTAGCTTACAAAACATGAAAAATAATATTAACAATAATTTAAATTTCAGTTGATGAAAACTACGTTCTCCATTGGAAATGTTCTATACACGAAGAAACTGACCAGCCAGATAGACCAATGATGGAAGCCCGGAGTTTTGGAAGAGATACAAGATAATAGCAATAATGCAATATTCGTATTGGCTTTTCGTATCGTTGTATCTTATTAAAAATTATGTTGAAGTTGTTATTTTTAATATGATTATCTGATAATATAATAAAGTAACTTAGAAAATTCCTAAATATATTATTGGAGTTAAATATGTCCTGTTAATCTTATTATGGAAAATATTCCATTCCTTTCAAAGTGTTTTACACACTCTTATAATGTGCATCATGACCTGATTTTATAGAAGATCACGTACTTAACAAAAATTTAAATTTCGGGTGAACTCTATAGATTAGTGATCCAGGATTACACAATCATATCAAGACTGTATTAGACGTCTCGTATAAGATTATATCATCTAATATAAAATAGCTGGAAAGGCAATAGGTAAAATCAATCAGATTGCGGAGGATGTCAATATTGGGGAGGACTGCTCAAAGTGAGGACTGCTCAATCAGATCAAAGTGAGGAGAGTGCAGTCTGTAGACTGTAGTGATCAGTCATAACCATCCAGGCGGACACATTCCAGAATCAGGAATTATTCTTTTTATAAAATTTTATAAATATTTAGAATCTTGCTGTGCAGAACTAACCGTTTTGAGCCGCGGCGGACCCGTTTCGAACTATATATGGTTCTTCTTTGGAGCTTGGTTGCAGACAAGCGCTGAAGAAGAGCCACACATAGGTAGTTCGTAACGCGTCAGCCGTGACTCAAATGGTCAGTTTTGCACAGCCCGATTCTAGATATTAATATATTTATACTACAGTTCAAAACAATCAATATTTTTCATCATCTAAAATGCCTCTTACGATAAATAAAACATTAACTACGGTACCAATAAGCTAGAATTATTATTGACCAGTTTATTGCCACATTTTATATGGAGAGTAGCCTGACTCTTTTTGGCTTGGCACTCCGCTATTTTTTCTATTTTTCATGCCTACTAGAAAATTGTACGTGGGTAATAAGGTGAATGATGACAAGGTGAAAACCCCAAGCCTAGATGGGATTTGAACTTGAAACCTCGTCAAGAGTAGCCAGAATCCCATCTAATCAGAGATAAGCGCTCCAATTGACTGAGGCAACGAGGCCGACATTTGAAACACCATTTGAGCAAATAAATTTATGAGAATAGAGTAAGGAAGAAATAAATTTTCGTTGTTGTTTCTTGATAATGCGGAAGGTGGATGAATACATATTATTTATTCATAGAACCGGAGCCAAGAATGGCAGAGATGATGCATCGTTTTATAAAGTATGTAATGTTGGCCTTCTAGAAGAAAAAATTAATGCTTTCTTGATTGGAAAGATAGACTATTGAAAGTTATTGAAAATGGGGAAAAGAAGAGAAATGGTTATCGCAAAATCTCCTAGCTGGGGCGTAAACCGTAATATACAAAGTTTTACTTTATCATTGCTTTTGCTTATTGAAGTAGATCTACTTATTTAATCTCTTACACGTTAACACCAAACTATTCATGTAGCCTAATTTCATAAATATATTTTTTCATCCATGATCAAATTAATCGGTCATGAGTAGGCCTTCCCATTATAATAGATTTCTTATAGTGATGTCAATATTCAACTATAGATAATCATTAATTTGTTTAATTTATAAAGCCATACTTTTAGCACTCTTTCTAAATTATTTCAAAATCTCCCGGTATGCCGGTAGGGATGTGCAGCTATTACCAACGTGACAAAGAAAGTCAGCACTCCAAATTCATGATCACTAGATGATAGAAATAATCTATTTGTCTCAAGAGATCTGATTCAAAAAAGTCTATAGTTATATGAATCATTCAAATAATAGATAATTGATAAAATAGTTGATAAGTATTTGAATTTTCATTCTCACCACTCTGGCAGTGGCACACTGTCCGCCGGCAGCTGGCACTCCTCCACTCCATAAAACATCAACATGAAACCATAAAGTAACACATACATAACCTGAAAGCTTGTCTTGTCTGTTCGACAACAGCACAACACCAACACCAACAGTCCAGTAACCCGAGATGGATATGATCAACTCAGAAAAAAGGTTCGACCATTCTTGAAGAATTACATTATCTTACACTTACAGTCACAGTCATAGTGATAAGGTGCTTGCACAGTGGTGCTCCAATCTGTCGTACACCATTCCACAGCATGTTTTTATTTCGCATCCATTATTATCATCGAGTATTCTCCACTGTGCAAGCATCCATCAAATAGTGTTAATTTCAATTAGACGAGGTGCGAGTGCGACATATTTGCTCTCAAGTTGGAGTTAGTCTTGATAAGCAGCATTGATTAGCAGTCTAGCTAGAAAAGCTTTTTTCGTGCCAATGGTGACCACATGAGGACATGAGTCGCAGACTTATGTGTGGGTAATAAGTGTTTGTTAATGATGGGCCTGCAGTTTTATTTGGGCTCCGAACAACCAGATAAGTGATGATAATGCAGATAACGTCTTGCTATTCATTGCCAGTCACTTCTAAGCGTAGTCCTGAGCGCTCGTGAATTGAATCAGAACGAAGAATTGAAGAATATAGTGAAAGTTTTCTAATCTACTGTTGAAAAAATTTCAGAATTCTATCATTTCCTCATGCAGAATCAAATGATTGCTTGCAGATTCAAATGTAAGAATTCATCATGCAAAGTTAGGTGCTCTACACGTTCAGCATTAGCTGAGCATGAAAGGAAGCACACTGGCGAAAAACCCTTCTCTTGTTCGGAATGTCACGCATCATTCAAAAGGATGCATGTAAGTCTTCACATTTATATTATTATTATTATTTTCATCAAGTCTGCTCATTCTCTATTGTAAAGAATGCGATCAACTATATAATTGAATATGAGATATAATTGAATAATCCCACTTTCCAATTTTCTCGTTCAATAACAATAAATTAATGAATATCGACTTGTTTGTTGATTTAACATAACTACTTAAAATACTTTTCTAGTGAAGACGGACTCTTAGCCTACTATATTTGTGTGATGGCCACTATGCATTGATGTAATGCTTCCTCAGACATTACTGGATTCGCACTCCAGCCGTGTCTAAAGAGTCGATTACATTGGGAAAGTTACTAGCTAAGCGAGTAGCGAGTAGAAGCGTTACAGACCGACCGTATTACAGCAGCTAGGCATGCCAAGCTATAGAAAAAATTTAACTTCCAGAGTTACCCCCCCCCCCCCTCACTATGGAATTTCAAAGACAATAAAATAATAATATTGCAACGCAAAATTAAAATATGAAGATTATCAACAATTATTCAATAAAATCTCATCAAAACGGTTCACAGAAAATACAATATGTCTCATCTGAAGTGTTATGTTGGCAGCCTGCGCGATTAAATGTCGGCTTTGGCCACAATAATGTTGTATTTTTGTGTTGGCTACACTGACAAATAGTAGCAAATCCAAAGTTGAGAGCATGTCTAATTTGCCATTATTAAATAAATATCACCCTTCATGAAGCAATTTTCTTTCAATCTCTCAAACATTTTTATTACTGTTTCGTTTTCCAGGGTCTGAAAAAGCACATAGAATGTATTCACAACTCGACTGAATTAAAGCAGTATTCCTGCAACGAATGTTCATCAAAGTCTCCGAAACTTGGCAACATTGTGCGTCATGTTCTGCAAGTTCATCGAGCGGTGAAGCGTTTCATTTGCTCTCTCTGTGCTCTCAAATACAGCCAAAGTCAAGATCTAAAAAATCATCTTTCTTCCGTCCACGATGTCCAAATTGCGAGCATAAATTATTCCGAAAAGAAAAGTATTGAAGAAGTGAGTACCGTATTAAAAATTATAATTATGTTCAAATTTAAATTTATTCATTCAAATCTAAATTTATTGTTCATTCTAAACTCTGCAGTAATTTATGAAATCTATTGCATTACAATTTTTATCACAGTTTTCTATAGTACCAATTTAATTTGGTAATTTTATGAATTCAAAATAAAGGGCTTCATTTTATCATGTGTTCCATGCCTGTTTAGTGGTTACGCTGGTCAAAATTGAACGATTCTATCAATATTTCAATTGAATTGTATTTAATAGTATTTATAGCTACTAAGCTTTCTTCGAGTCATATTATAGGCCTATTTCTCTTTCTCAAGCGTGCATTCTATGGTAGAATGTTCAGAAAAAGGCGTAGAGTACTATAATAGTTATAATTAATTCCCAATTTCAATAAAGGGGTTTTCATTCCATTTTTCAAATTTTAAGTTCGAATACCCTAATAAGCTCACATTTTTTAGACAGTACTGTTGTATTTCTGTTTGAATCTTGTTTTTCAATTACATCAAAAAATGATTGAATATGAACAATTCTTCCATCTCTTCGGAAGTTAACGTTAAATTAATTGTAGCTTCCCAATATTGATCTGTAGAGTACCCTCTGCTATTTGTAACTCACTAATGAAATCTGGATGATTATTCTTCAACTCCAACTTTCCAGATATATGTTTTGCCAGCATTTGATCTGAAAACTCATTCGTTTGAGCTTATTGAAGAAGTTGAAGATGTAGTCAAAGAAGAGAAAAAGAAATTGGTCGGGTTGGAGAGTCTTATTTCGTCATTGAAATCGGAAACAACCGGAGCGAGTAAAAACAGTTCCAATGAAGTAGATGCTGTTAATGAGTCTTCTGAAAGTCGTGTTAAAGAATCAGGTAAACCAGCTGGTTGTATTTTTATAGTATAGTCATATTGAATTGAATAGGAACAATTTAGTTTAAACAATTTTTCAACTAGCAAATTGAGAAATCTTTAATGACGAAATTGGGCCAGTTTGAATTTTTTGTATGTATGTATATAGCACCATAGCCGATTTTGACTGTAGGTGACTCAATTTGAATTGAAAATACAGAATATTGCATTATGCGTAATATATGAATTGTATCTAAGTATCTATAATGTTTAAGTTACAGAAATAACACAAAACCTTGATAAGGTGTTTAAGATCCAAATGAAAGCGGTTAGGTGTATAGAAAGAGTAAATAGATTAGATTCACGTAGACCGTTGTTCAAGAGACTTGGTCTCCTAACTGTACCCTGCTTATATGTGTATGAAGCTATTTTATGTGTAAAAACGAATGATATTAACCAAAATCTTGACGTACACGATTATAATACAAGAAGCCGAGGAGATTATCACTTTGTGAGTCACAATAGTAGCTTATTCAAACAAAAACCTAGTTATATTGGTAGGAAATTCTACAACAAGCTACCGCAGTTTTTAAAGAGTCTTAAAAACATAGAAATATTTTTAAAACAATTGAAAAAATATTTAGTTGATAGAACTTTTTATAGTGTACAAGAGTTCCTTTCACATCAAAATCAAGCCTCACCCCAACTAATTGATATAGTCATTATGGTAACTAGTGTATAAGAGTATAATTGTTGATCTGACTTGTCGTATACTTGAGAATATACACTCCTTAACTGGAGTCTCCAAGACGTAATCTACAAAAAAAAAAACATTTTTTATTCAAACTCTGAAGTCGTCTCATTTTAATATCTGTAATACAAAACTCTTGGTAATTTAACCACTGTACATAAGATCCAACAAACTTCAACATTGAATAACCTTTTGTCACTCTCAATAGAGTCCCATTGAATTCAAGATCATCTAAATTCACATTACTCTCAATAAAATTCGATTAAGACGCATCAAATACACAATAAAGTCTGTTGTGATGCATCTTATTCCAGTAATGATGATTATGGAATAGCCTCTATTCTGATATTACAAGTTATATGGGCTAAAAAACACTATATTGTTTATAGATTGTTTTAAATAGTGAAACAATAAATTTTTTTGTGTGATTTAAACCAAGTTTTTAATGCAATTAAATAGTCATTTGTGTGCTTCTTCCTATCCCAGATGTAGAATCAGAATCAGTACCTTGTCCAGAGGTATGGATATCGGTTTTTCTGGAGAAACCACCTGATCTTACAAGTTTCAACCTTTGCGAAGTATCATCCTATTCAGCAGCAGATGGTGACTTTTTACTGTCTCACTCATCAGAAAAGTGTCAAACAGAGAACTCTGAGAACAATAACAGGTGAGTGATTCTTCTTATTCTTTGATTTGCATCGCTCATGGATGACCGCGCTTCAATGACTTGATGTTACAAGCTTTATTATCACTTACCCGGTGGTTCGGAACCCACCTAAAATAGTACGTCCACCATGTTCCCTGTAACATGGCACAAACGGCGAGGTGGAACTACCCGTAAGGGTCTCCCCACCATTAAAAGCCATACGCTTATTATTATTATTATCACTCATTGTACACATTTTGAAACTTTTTAGAAGTGATCTATATTTTTAAACTTTCTACTTCTAGTAGTGAACAAATGACTTACAGTATACGAACCTTAAAAATATTTGGGCTAGATTATAATCACAAAAACAAATTTGTAACGAAAGTTGAAAGCCAATTTGAGACTATGTTATGTTATGTTTTGAAGGGATGGATTCAAAGATCCAGAAGATTCAAAGATCCTCACACGTCAACCGAAGCTTATTGTGTGTCCCTAGTACGTTAGTTAGGCAAACCAATACCTGTGCCCTTTACAAGATCCAGGAGTTTCTTCCCTATGCTAACGTCCCATTCATCACCTGGTTGCTTAAAGCCAAACAGAGCCATTCTCCTTGCCCCGAGTCTCTCGCAATCCAGTATGATATGCTTGGCAGTCTCTTCAGACTGATTGCAAAGCCTACACATCTGATTTTCATTTCTGAGTCCGATTGTGTGGAGATGCCTGAGCAAGCACCCTCAAAAACACAGTCTGGAAAGTGAGTCTCAAGGAGTAGTTTGAGACTTCCACCAGTTCCAGTGGTATATTGTCCCCCTGGTAACCTCAGAGTTCCCAGGAGGCCAATTGGGCTTGAAGCTAAGACACGCTGCAGTCTTGCTGCTGCCCTAAGACTATTTACCTCCTGTGTAAACAGTCTCCAAGAGTTCTCTTTGGCTTTCTTGATTGCAAGGCTGTATTCTGTGAGTGCCCTGTGGTATGGTTCCCAGTTACGGCTCCGTTTGCAATGGTTATGAAGCTTCCTGACAACCGCCCTTCTGCGGTCAAGGTCAGCAGTCCACCATTTAGTATTAGTACGACTCTTTCCCCGCCGCAATGGACAATTGTCCTGAAAGCAGCTTATGATTGCATTCTGAAGATCGGAAGCAATCTGATCAATGTCTGCAAAGCAGGTGACCCTCTTGCCTAATGATCCAAGTTGAGACAGGAGGTCAGACTTATAGAGTGACCATTCTGTTCTCCTTGGATCTCGATAGCAGGATGAGCTGCCTTCACTTTGCAGGTTAAAACAGATGAACCTGTGGTCAGACAAAGAGGCCTCATGACTTACGTGCCAATTGTCGATGGCACTAAGGAGTCCTTCTGAGCAAAGTGTAATGTCAATAACCTCACTTCGATTTCGTGTAACGAACGTCGGACGGTTTCCAGCATTACAGACATAAAGATTATTAGATATGAGAAACTGAAGGAGAGCCTCACCTCTTGGATTAGTGTCAGAGCTTCCCCATCCAATTGTGTGATGAGCATTGGCATCACAACCTAAAAGGAGTTGTTGTCCGCCAGCGCAAGATGACTCCACCAGAAGTTCAAGTTCTCTTGATGGAGGAAGGTCCCCGGAGTCGTAAGGCAAGTAAACCGAGCCTGCAATTGTGCTCCATTCCTTGCCTTCATTGCTCCAGGTTATAGACACCGCAGTGAGATCTCTAGAACAGAATTCAGTGAGTGTTAGGCAGTCCATACCTCTCTTCACAAGTATGCAGGTTCTGACATTTTTGAGAGAGGTACAGTAAATTAACCTACCCTTGGTATCACCCAGGCCTGCAACCCTTCCTTGGTGAAGCCATGGTTCCTGGATCAGTGCCAGGTCAAATCCCTCTCTGAGGAAGAACTGGCAGAAAGCAGCTGAGGCTGCTTTACTGTGATGTAGATTGATCTGGAGGACCCTGGGCATTGTCCTTGACTGTTGTTGAGACAATTGAGACTTGCCAGAGTCCTAGGTTGGCTCTAGAGTTGGCCGTCCTAACAGCATTGAAGCAGGCCTCATCCAGGAAACAGACAAATCCATAACCTTTTGGGTCTGGCTTGGCTGGCAGGACCTTCCACTCCTTCACCTTCAAGGTGGGGTTTTGCTTGTCAAGCATCTCAAGGACCTTTTCTGGAGTCTTTCTCAGAAGCTTTGGATGAGCTCTAAAGAATACCCTCATTGACTTCATAATGTCTTTCCTCAGACCAACAATGAGTTTCTTCTCCCCAAGTGGTTTGAGTCTGGGGATGAGTACCTCCAGCCAATGCTTAGTAGCATCGTTAATGCAGGATATAATCAAGACACCTTTTTCCATGTAGGTGCCTGCAAATGATGGAGTGCAGCCGTCCTCCAGGAGCTCATCCATAATGGCGTCTTCAATGACTTCTCCTTGCTCTGCTGAAAGCTTAGCCTCAGGATAGCTTTCCAAGACAATGGCCATTTTGGTGGCAGAAATGTCCCTGTAAGAGACTCCTTTACTAGAAGTCCCTAGATTAAGGGGTTGGACATCATGACCTCTATGAGTTCCACTCCTGGCCTTTTTTGTAGGTCCTTCCGCTGAGGGAGGGGTGGCCATGTTGCCTCTAGGGCGCTTGGCCACCCTTGACCCAGCCTCTAGACCCACATTTGTGCCTGGAGTTTCACCCATCTCTGGTCTCTTAGGTTTTTTCTTTTTACCCCTCCGAAACTTTGCTGGGTCAAAAGCTTCACCTCTCTCAAGAAGTTTTGCCTGAATGGCCGCCCTTCTTTGGGCAGTGGTGAGGTTTGGTTTCTTTACCCGCAAGCTGCTCAGTTGCTCTATGGCATCTTCAAGCATACCGGCGGATTTTGGTGTTTCTGGACTTCTGAGAAGCTCATCCTCCCCCTCCAGTGGGGCTGATGCGATTGAGCTCATGTCGTCCATGTTGATATCCATAGAAGCCTTCTCAATGTTGATAGCCTCTACATGAGAATGCAACGGAACCTCCTGTGTTCCTGATGCACCCATTTCAGATTGAGGAACCTGCCCTGATGGGGCGGATCCTGATGGGTTTGAGGGCAAGGCAACTTCTGGAGTTACCTTGGGGTTTGGTTCTGGTTGTTTTGAATTTTGGAGATTCATGTGGTTCCCACGAGCAGCTAGGGAAGTGGAGTCAACCCAGACAGAGCCCCGCATGCCCGGGCAAGGCTACATACTGCAGGAGGGCGCCTGGTGTCCTGCAGGCACCGTTTGAGACACTGTACAAAAGGCCCAGTGTCATCCACCCATCAGCACGGTTCACATCACACCTTGGGTTGGCCTATAACAGAGAAAGAGGAAAGGGTGGAGGAAGGGGCTGGGATGAAGAGCAGGATAAAGGATAGGTTTCCAGGATAATGAGGTCAACGGACAGTTGCCCTTTTAGTCGCCTCTTACGACAAGCAGGGATACTGTGGGTGCAATTCTACTACCCCCACCCACTGGGGTAAATTCGAGACTAGCACAGAGTAGAAACAATACGAAAAACAGAAATTGATTGAATTTCGAAATGAATCATCTTGTTATCATTTAGTAATTTAATTAAAACTTTACATCTCCCGAAATATCTCGAAGTGGATTGTACTGGCCGTTATAGCTAAATCTCAAATGAATGGTACTTTATAACGGTAAGGCTATTTATTGATAAATGATTTTGCTTATCTTAAAATGTTTTTTTAATTGAGAAAAAATTGAGCTTTTTGTTGTCTATATCTGTATAAAATTTTTCAGCTGAATTTCTATTACTGTTTCAGGAATGTACCAAGTGAAAACAGAATTGAAGCATCTACGGAAGAGATCCTTACTGAAAGAGAAGAAAACCTTCATCGCAAATTCACTTGTAATGTTTGTAAAAAGGGTTTTGTGACAGAAAAACAATTACATCGTCACATGTTAACTCATAGTGGTTAGTACCGTTTTTATCTAAAACTTTTATTTTAGGCATATCCAGAGATTCTAAAACAAGGTACTGAATACTACATTGGAATCTCCGATCTTTAATAAGATTAAGACAGGATCAAAAAGGCTGCAAGAAAAGGTAGAAGAGGCGCTCTACTACCAACAGAATTTCCAACTGCTGTAGCTACTTCTCAATTCCTTATCAGTGAGGAGATTAAAGAGGAAGTAGCATCAGACCTGATAAGATAATAATTGTAACAATTGTTAGTTATAATTAGTGTACTGTATAGAAGTATGAAGAGCATCTTTCAACCAAAAAGAAACTGGTTAGAGGCTTCTTGATTTCAATTTTTTTCAATAAATTGGGTTAAATCCAAACTGTTCATCAGTCATAATACTAGATATTAGTCTTAATACAAGAAAAATTAATTAATTTAGGCATACAGACAAGTCAGCTCACCTCCACAACATTCAGTTAAATATATCAAGACGAAACCCCAATGAAACTAGGTTCTTAATAATTGTCCTGGAATTCTAATTCATCTAATTCAAGTTCATTTTATGAAAAAGTATTTCTATTAGAATAAAGGAACCTTCACTATATAATAATATATATCGGAATGTTCAAGGTAATTAGCAATAATGTATAAAATTGTTTATAAAATATTTAAATATAATCAAGAGTATCAATAATACATGAAATGATTTTCAAATACTTTTCTATCGTGATATCACTCACAATTGAAAGATAATTTTAGGGAAAGGCCTTGTGATAGATGATTTTCTTTCAGATTATGCATTATTATTAACATTACGTTATACATTACATTATACATTACTTTTACATTATGCATTATAGATTAAGATTATTTATTATGCAACCATAGAAAGATTGTGGGGGAAAAAATTAATACATACAGATTGAAATAGATGAATACCTTTTCATCTATTTAAATCTGTATGTATTAATTTTTTAACCTATTCATTATACAAAAGTATTAGAGCTCTACTAAAATAACAGGAAAAATCTTCTTCTTTTGAAAATGTAGCTCAAAGTTGAATGTAAATTTGAGAAGAATGTGGAATATAATTTTTAAATATCTTTCATTTGAATTTAGTCGCACTTTCTCACGTGCCCTATTCAACTTATACAGTACTTTGAAACTCCGAAGTAAAAGACACTAAAATTCTTTGTTAAAGATATTCAAGTACTTGTGAATTGAACTTGGAAAATGCAAATTTGCTCACATTGTTACACTAGAAGTCTTGAATTGAACTGGAAAGAGCAAATTTGCACATATTTGCATTTATCACATGATAGTTTTGTATAAATTTCTGTTATCTGACTCAGACTGAGTGCTTCAGCTTACAGGTTTTAACACTACACTACTAATTATAAAACTCGACTTTGCTGCTTTTAGTATTTTTATGTTTATGTTTTTCAGGTACAAAACAGTACAAATGTGAAACATGTGGCAAGAGCTTTTTGGAGCATTCCAATCTACTCGTTCATCAAAGGACGCACACTGGAGAGCGACCATATGTCTGTCCAATTTGCAGAAAAGAAATTAGGTTAGTCTCATAATGTGGGATATAAATAATTTACTCTCAAATTGATGCCAAGTGATGGTCTCCCGTAATTGATAATGAATGATCTTGGACAACGTTTTTGCAAGTGAATCAGTTAGTTTCCTTCATCATCAATTGAACTATTTTTTTATTAACTTGTTATGTGAATTTAACGACTTGCAGTCAAATATTCATTAAGAATAAGTAAAATTTATTTACTCTGTCTCTGAGTAAGTAAATTTTACTTATTCTTAATGAATATTTGACTGCAAGTCGTTAAATTCACATAACAAGTTGATATTAACAACGCAGTTCGTCATGGAACAAGAAATCCAGGAATATTTTTTATATTAAATGATTTTCTTTGTAAATTGATGCTATGTTTTGTAGACAATCATGAACGCGAGAAGATAATTTATTGCATTCTAAACATCCTACTATTTTCAAATATAGTTTAATAAATTCCTGTACGTTTCCTCGCACAATTTCCCGTATTCAAGATATTTCCGACCGCTGGAAACCTGAAATACCTTTATTCAGGCCCTTTTTTATGCATTTCCTTTAACCGTGATTTTCGATTATCCGTGATGGTCCTGTCAGAGATCATCCCGGATAATCAAAAGTTGAATGTATCATACAGGGTGTTTCGGAACTCTCTACCAATACTTCTAGGCAGTGTTTCTGGACCACTAACAAAAGTAAATATCATAATAAAAATGTTCTAAAATCCCAGTTACTCACACAGCCGCCATTTTGTTTTTTTCACTCATTATTTTTTTATTCAAACTGTTTTTAGTGTTTCTTTTCGAGTGAACTTTTAAATTAATAGTGGTCATTTGAGAAAATTCATTTTATTATTTTTCGAGTGAAGGTTTTCAGCGTATCTTAAATTTTTATTCTAACATATCAAAATTTGTGAAGGGAGAAGTTTTGGACTTGAGTCTGTTGCACCTTCACACTCGTTGTAAATTTGTCACAATAAATAAATAAATAGCACCAGTTAAAAATAGCACCTCTGAATGCATAATTTTGAAATTTTGCAAACAGCTTTATAACAATTAAAACAATCTTGGAAAAATCAATCAAAATTTTCCGACATCAAAAAACAAAATGGCGGCCATTTCGGCCATTTTTTGAGAATGGGTTGCAGTTTTTCGCTTCCAACCACTGCACACCCTAAAAAGTAGCATACCTCTGTTAATTGTTGGCCAATCTTGGAAAATGAGGTTTTGTTGGATTTGCAATAAAAATATGTAAAAAACGTTATTCCAGTCAAATTTTGATATCATCAGCCATTATTAATTAAATCCTGTTCAAAGATTTTAGATGGCCGCTATTTTGTTTTTTGATGTCGGAAAATTTTGATTGATTTTTCTAAGATTGTTTTAATTGTTATAAAGCTGTTTGCAAAATTTCAAAATTATGCATTCAGAGGTGTTCGAATAGAAAAATAATGAGTGAAAAAAAATGGCGGCTGTGTGAGTAACTGAGGATTTTAGAAAATGTTTATTACGATATTTACTTTTGTTAGTGGTCCAGAAACACTGCCTAGAAGTATTGGTAGAGAGTTCCGAAACACCCTGTATATAAAGCAATAGGTTAAAAACTTCCTTATTATTTCTGTGCCCGCAGTAACATTTAAATTGTCAATTTTATATCTTAGTGGCTCCAGATTACTACGATATACAATGAAATAGGTGTAATAAACTTCTTTATTTCTGTGCACGCAGTAACATTTAAATTGTCAATTTTATATTTTAGTGTCTCCCTACCTCCGGATTAGCCTATATACAAAGCAATAGGTATTTCATACAATAATACACTTTCATATTCTTTTTGTTGCACAAGTTTATTGATCTATTGCAAAATTTCTATAGACATTCAAATTAACAAATAACAAATTTACTACTATTCATAATTTTTCAGGTATCACAAAGACTATGCTGAACATAAGCGTTCACATTTAGAGAAGCCAGCGTTTTCTTGCACATTTTGTAGCAAAACATATAGTAGAAAGCGCGACCTTGAAAGACATCTGCACTCTCACGGGTCACAAAGCAGGTAATCAAGTATTATTTCGTTCATTCTTTCCAACGGTGGTATAATTTTTCCAAAGTTGTTGAAGAATTATACTCTTTTTATTAAAGAAAGATATAGAAAAAATGACTTTTTATTGCGGATAATGCCCACATGAATCTGGAGACTAGTGCGTGGGTAATGAGGTGAATGGGATCCATGGATGAATGAGATTCGAACCCAAGGCTGCAGGAAACTAAGCCAGCCAGAGTCGTATCTTATCACAGACAAGCGCTCTAACCAACTGTGCTACCTGAGCCGCCTTTATCTGAAATTCTCTCCACGTTAAGGAATGAGAATAAGAAGCTTTTTTGGCACAATACTGATGTATAATTTGATGGCTGAAGGACTGTAATTTTGCATCTTTATCTATTCTAGTGTTATTTTGTTCCACAACATTGAACAATTTTAATAGCTTGGTTAAGCATATTTAAAAGCAAGGCTAAGGCATTAGTGTCTATATTATTTATTTGCAGAAATTTATTAGTATCAATATGCTTTTCTCAACAGTTATTCTATTGCTTTACAATTGATAATTAGAAAAAAAATAATTAGATTGTGATAATTAGAAAAAAATAATTAGATTGTGATAATTAGAAAAAAATGATTAGATTGTGATAATTAGAAAAAAATAATTAGATTGTGATAATTAGAAAAATAATTAGATTGTGATAATTAGAAAAAAATAATTAGATTGTGATAATTAGAAAAAAATAATTAGATTGTGATAATTAGAAAAAATAATTAGATTGTGATAATAAGAAAAAAATAATTAGATTGTGATAATTAGAAAAAATAATTAGATTGTGATAATTAGAAAAAATAATTAGATTGTGATAATTAGAAAAAAATAACTGCAAATCATAAAAAACTTATATAATTATTTATACGTTATTTACGTAGAGAAGTGAGAATTTTAAGTAGGAAAATGCTAATTTGAAGTGAAAACAAGCATGCCAAACATGTAGACAAACATATAAGCTTTCAAGTAACATAGCTGTAATGGCAAAAATGGTTTTAATATAGAAAACAATGTGAATTTTTCTCAAACTGTCCCGAACTTACCCTATATTCTCGTAGAAAATTGAGAATTGGAAGTAGAAAACTGCCCAAGACTGATGACTAATTTGCTTGTTCAAATACTGTTGATTTTAATGATTTTTGACGAATATTTCCCAGTAGTATGATGCTCCAGTGTTGATTGATTCTACAAAGACAAGACTGCTTCTTTTAATCCTCAAACTCACTTGAAGTCAGTTTTCTGCATAATTTGCAGAAACTGTTGTATTGCAGGCGCAAATACTATTCATACTACTGTAGAGGCATGTATATTTGCGTCCGCGATACAAGTTTGCGTAGTTGCGTAGTTTTCGCAAGTGATGCAGAACACCGATTGAATGTAGATTTTGGCCTAAAGCTGTTGATAATTACATACAAAAGTTTAAGATTGGAATAGACTTTGATTACGTATTAATAGTTTTGAGATTTTTTTGTAGATTGATTGAATTATTTTCAGGTTTACATGTGACTTGTGTGGTAAAGGATTCAACAGAAAGTACCTTAAAGAACAGCACCTATTAAAACACGAGTCTCGATTGAAGCAAGTGGAAAAATCTCTTTTTGAGTGTAATATCTGTCAGAAGAAATTCAAAACGAACAATGGACTTCTGCAACACAAGTTAAAACATAAAGGTAGTGTGTTGATTCCTACTTATCATTCCATTTAACATCTCATTTCATTACTGCACCTTGAATAAACTGATCTCAAATTTATTTTTTTATTTTTTTCGGAGGATGAAGCCCACATAGGTCTGAGACCTGTGCGTGGGTAATGAAATGGATGATAGTTATTCATGAGTTGGACCTACAGTTTTAGGTGGGTTCCGAACCACCGGGAAGTGATTTTACAGCAGAGAACATAGTCTTTTTTGCTGGCCAATCCAATCGGTCACCGTTACAAAGATGACCAGGAGTTTCGTAGCTTATCTCTGATTGAACAGATACCTGCTACGGCACTCGGCTGTCACTCCAAATTAAGAATAAGTTCCTTCTCAACTTATACTATATTAATGGAATTGGTCGAGTTCCTGGGAGCTTTTTCGGTAACTGGTGAATGTTACCGATGGCGTCTAGTTTAGTGGTCTATTCAAATTCATGGTCGTTAAAAAATTGAATATACCTATCAGACGCCACCGGTAACAGCTACTGGTTACCGGTAAAGCTCCCAGGAACTCAACCAAATTAAAAACAAATTCTGTGACTTTCTTAGTAATGGCGAAGGTGATATTGTGGAAGGTATCCATAATGAATAATAAGACGAAATTGTCACAACCACATTTATTAAAACTTCGAGAAACTAGTTTCGGTTGTTACACCATTATCAATCTCAATCAAACTCCATTGAGATTGATAATAATAATAATAATATCGTGTGACCTGGCTGGCTCAGGTCTGGTGTCAGAGTTATCAGGTCGCACCTGAATAAGTTCAGGGCCTCTGACGTGACTTAACGACTGTTTTTAGGCAGCCGGGACCGACAGCTTAACGTGTCCTCCGAAACACGGGAGTGGCCCGAGGTAAAAACTTTTGGTCAGAACTGGGATCGAACCCGGGACCTTTGGGCTAGCAAACCAGCACTTAACCCACTCGGCTACGGCCACTCCATTGAGATTGATAATGGTGTAACAACCGAAACTAGTTTCTCGAAGTTTTAATAAATGTGGTTGTGACAATTTCGTCTTATTATTCATTAACAAATTCTGTGAATCAAATAAGCTGTAAGTGACTAACAAGCGAGTTGTGTCTTATTAAGTTACCAGCAGGCTGCCTGATTCAATTGAATCTGGATTTCTAGAATGTATAATAACCTATCTACAATTTTAATTTAATAGTCTCTTTTTTCTTATCCCTTTTCTTTTCTTCTTTCTCTTCTCTGTCTTCTTCTTTATTATTATAATTATTAGACGTAAACCTCCCAAAGTGGAAGACGCTGAGTGAAGATGGTTCATTTTTTGGACTTGTTCTTCTTGTTTGCCCACCAGCTTTTCATTTTTGTGCAAATTCAGCTTTTCTTTCTTCACTCCATTTTGTTCCAACTCTTGGAGGTTTTGTCTCTGGTATAACTTCCCATTTATAAAGTTTTATTCTGAATTTTTTTCTATTGTAAATTTCTTTGTTGGTTATTTTGGCTAGTACTGGGTCCTTTTTAACATTTCGTATTCATTCTCCTCCATTGAAGAGTGATGCTACATAGTTTACAATCCTTTTTGTTAGTCTATTGTCTGGAAGCCTCAAGATGTGAGAATAAAATTTAAGGCGTCTTTTCCTCATATCTGTTTCTATATTAGATTATTCTTCAACTTTGGACGTTCTCTGTAATCTATATCCGTTTTCGGTACGCCTTGGCCTTCTTCTTTATTATATTAAGATTGAAATAAGCATTTAATACTGCCCACCTATCTCAATATGAGGCTCTAAAATCTAGAATAATTCAAAATTATATCTACCTTCTTGGACGATTTGACTGTGTAAGTGCTTCTTTTACAAAGTCTAATTCTAAATGAATATTCTAGAATTGGAAAGAATTGTTCATTGTTCTTCAAAGTGTAATTACTTGTGAAAATTTACATAATCTAACATTTGGATTCTTTAGTGTTGTAAATTTGCGAAGAAAGCAGTTTGTTGTGGGAGAAATCCTGTTGTATCTTTGCTTTACTGTGTTTTCGTTATGAATTAATTAATAAACTAGGTTATCCCGGGTCGCACGAATGTGCGACTTTATTAAACTTTGTAAAATACATTCCAACTGTAGATTTTCTACATACTGAACGCCGACAGCATTGCCTATGATGATAACTTTAAGCACAGTATGAGTTGCTCCATTTCTAAGTGGGTATCTTCAAAACTTCTCCTCCTCCTTCTTTTTCACAACTTCTTCTACTTCTTCTTTTTCTTCGTCTTCTTCTTTTTCTTCGTCTTCTTCTTCTTTTTCGTTCCCTATTTCTTCTTCTTGTTCTTCCTCTTCTTTTTCTTCTTCTTCTTTTTCTCCTTCTTCTTTTTCCTCTTCTTTTTATTCTTATTCTTTTTCTCCCTCTTCTTCTTTTTCTTCTTCTTCTTTTTCTCCTTCGTCTTTTTCTTCTTCTTCCACTTCTTCTTTTTCTAATTTTTCTTCTTCTTTTTCTTCTTCTTCTTCTTCTTTTTCTCCTTTTTCTTCTTCATCTTCTTTTTCTACTTCTTAATCTTCTTTTTCTTCTTCATCTTCTTTTTCTTCTTCTTTTTCTTCTTCTTTTTCTTTTTCTTCTTCATCTTCTTTTTCTACTTCTTAATCTTCTTTTTCTTCTTCTTTTTCTTTTTCTACTTCTTAATCTTCTTTTTCTTTTTCTTTTTCTTCTTCATCTTCTTTTTCTTCTTTTTTGTTCCCTATTTCCTCTTCTTTTTCTTCTTCATCTTCTTTTTCTTCTTTTTTGTTCCCTATTTCCTCTTCTTTTTCTTCTTCTTCTTCTTTTTCCTCTTCTTTTTATACTTATTCTTTTTCTCCCTCTTCTTCTTTTTCTTTTTCTTCTTTTTCTTTTTCTCCTTCTTTTTCTTCTTCGTCTTTTTCTTCTTCTTCCACTTCTTCTTTTTCTTCTTCTTTTTCTCATTTTTCTTCTTCCTCTTCTTTTTCTACTTCTTAATCTTCTTTTTCTTCATCTTCTTTTTCTTCTTCTTCCACTTCTTCTTCTGCTTCTTCCACTCCTTCTTTTTCTTTTTCTCCTCCTTCTTTTTCTTCTTCTACTTCTTCTCCGACTTCTTCTCCTTCTTCTCCTTCTTATTCTTCTTTTTCTCCTCTTTCTTCTTCTCCTTCGTCTTCTTCATCTTCTCCTCTTCCTTCTCTTTCTTCTTCCCCTTCTTCTTCTTCTTTTCTCTCTCTTTCCTCTCTCTCTCTTCCTCTTTATCCTATCCTCCCACCCTCTCTCTCTGAATGAAAAATAAACTTTTTGTTTCAAAACAGCTGATCATCAAATCATAAGTTGAAATGTGAAAATTTTCAGCTCACCGATCCCTATGTTAAAGCAATGGCAAAAATTGAAACTTTGATCGTCCATTCCTCATGTCCACTTTGATGACTTTTTTCAAAATGTAAGACCTTATCAAACATCTACTCGATGAGATCTTTCAAATGAGACGTGAACGAACAAAATCGGTCGAGAAACCACGGAGGAGTTGTCATCACAAAAAAACATGTTCGCCTATTTTATATAAAGATATAGCTGATGAATGAACCGAAATGATTACTACCAAATGCATAAAAATCGTTTCATACAAATATAATGCTTTTGTCTGTATAAATAAATTATTATTTGCACAATTTGGCGTAAACTAGTCATCTCGTTAGTCTTCAGTCACGTTCCGCTATTCCTGGCATTGATAAAAAGTTGTAATAAAAGATAATGCACTTCAGTGGTTCTTAATACTCCCCCATTTTTCAGGAGTAGACTCCAAGCTTCAGATAAATGACTATCATAGGCTGAGTGTCAATAACAGCTATTTATTTAAAGCGTGAAGTCAACTCTACGCTTGGCGAACGCTCCAAGTGTAGACTGCCTCAATGTTATGTTGACGTAAGCATTGACCCCACTGCGGCAAACGATGAATGAAAACAACCATTACACTTTTTAGTGAAGCTTTTGCATCACTATGATATCGCTGAGATTCTCAAGATGGTTTATTGGAAGAAGCTGGTCAATTAATTCAGTTGACTTACAATAGAATACAAAAAGAACGATCTTGTTTGTGTTGTTATTCAGTTCTATATCGATCCAAACCACAAGTGTTCACGCAAACAATGATGCTGAAGATATCACCGATTGGAGTAAATTGTGGAAGGAAGCTCAGAAAGAGTAATAACTCCCTGTATGATCTGTGTATGATCCCTGTACTCTCCACGATCTTTAGGGCTCGTGAATATGGAACTTACATGACTTATTGACCTTGTACATCAATCAAATTTGCCAAATGAATTCTTAATGAACATTATATTTATTTGTAATTTGTATTCTGGATAACAGTCAAAGAAATCAGAAATTATTGATTCCATGTTTTTTCAGGAATGATAGAGAAGCACCAGTGCCATATCTGTGGAAAGACATCTGCCACCTCGCTTGAGTTGGAAGCTCATTTGAGAAATCATATACCGAGAGTGAAATCAGTCAGTTGTTCAAAGTGTCAGAGGTTGTTCACATCAGATGGCACGCTCAAAGTAAGTCTGTCTTGTGAATCATATATAAAAGTGTATATCACAAGAAACAAATTTTATTAATACCGTATTTATCATCTACATATTAGAACAAAAATAATGGAACTCCTTCAAAATGTTTGAAGGAGTGTTTCTTCAAAGTGACAATATTGAGTGTGAATTTCCAATGTAGCCTGAACATAACTAAAAACATTAGGTGTAAAGCTAGTTCGTTTCCTAGGTGCACTCTGTGTAACTTGATGCCAAATGAGCTAACAAATACTGCGGCCAGACAAGCAAATGGCTCTCCTGACCTGACTTTGTTGCCAAACGATTAATAATAAATATTTTTGGTAACATTGTGGTAATTATCCATAATGAATAAGACTGATGTCCAAACCACTTTAATTATTAAAACATGTGAGACTATCGTTTTCTCTGTTACATCATTATCAATCTCAATAAATGTATACTGTAGATAATAAATGTTTATTGAGATTTGATGATATAATGTTCTAATATCAGAACTGACACTGTATTTCAATTAAATATATGATTTTCACTCACTTTTACTGGAGATAATGGAGGAATGCATTTCACTTCTAAAGAGAAGCTTCGTCTTCCTCTCCTCGCCACCTTCTCTATAGAAGTGAAGTGCATTCCTCCAGTATATCCAGTAAAAGTGAGTGAAAATCATATATTTAATTGAAATACAGTGTCAGTTTTGATATTAGATTGATCATCAAGTATTTTGTCATGGAAAGCATCACAGATATATTGTTGTAACAGTCGAAACTGTAGTCTCTTGTGTTTTAATATTTAAAGTGGTTTGGATAACATCATCATTATTCATTAATATTTTGGCATCATTTTCAAACTCAACTTGCGTTACTCTTCATTACTAGTTTACCATTTTAAACATTATTTATCATTTTTTCAGTTGATTACTAATCGTATCTCCTTTTTCTTTCCAGATCCACATGGATAGATATCACAAATAAAGATTGCCATTTGCATCATCAGTTATGCATCAATTTAGCAGTGAAGTTTCTATTTTTCTGGAGGATGTACCTTTTTTTATTTAATTCACTTTATCTGCTATCTACTTCTGTTATTTATTATTCTGACTTCACACAGCATTGTGATCATCAGTTAATAAACGACAGATGCTTTAATCAATGATACCAGATTAAATACGAATCTTGTGGCATATGATTCCGCAATAAATTAGTAACCGCTTACTACAGAACAAAGTTATTTGTATCAACTTTTATAGCTATTTTTCACCAAATGATGAACTGTATGCATTAATATCAAAACTCTTAAGAATTTTGGTTGTACCAAACCATGTACCTACTGTATATAAAAAACTATTTATTATTAATGTTATTTTATGAATCACTTCCTATAGTACTTCAATGACGTTATGTAGTAGGTAGATGCAGAAGTTGAATAACCACAAAATTATTTTATGTTCCCGTACTGTAATTTTATGATTTTCTCACAATAGAATGCCCACAGTGTCAGTTAAGTGACACATTTCTTGTAAGGGAGACCCTAAGCGGGACAGAAAAAGCGCGTGGTTCACATTTCCCATGTTATCTTATCGGCGGCACAATATGGGCAAAAGTTTAGCGCCAATAGAAGCGTTATGAAGCAGAGGGTCAGAATTTACGATTTTTCAGCTTATCTTTTGAACAACTAGGCACAAAAACTTAAAATTTGATTCATATGTTTGGGTTAAGTCCCAAAAGAAAGGCTTCCAATATATTCCGTAAAGATATGCCAAAAATGACAATTCTTGAAAATCTAGCGTTTTTCAATGTTTAGGCCCAGAATGACAACTATTTTAGAAAATTTAGTTGACCGTTTCTCAACAGCCATTTGACCTAGAAAGATTAGTATCCAGGATAATTCAAGACCAAGTAAAGCATATAAAATTTTCCCCCAAAAAGGAAGAATTAATCTGTGATGTTTCCCATGACGAAATACTTAATGAACAATTTAATATTAAAACTGACTCTGTATTTCACTTTTAAATAATGTTTCACTCACATATGCATTTGAATGCATTTGCACGTGAATGCATTTCACGTCTGAAAAGAAGCTTCGTCATCCTGTCAGCCTGACGAAGCTTCTTTTCAGACGTGAAATGCATTCCTCAAGCATCTCCCAATATTTATGTGAGTAAAACATTATTTAAAAGTGAAATACAGTGTCAGTTTTAATATTAGATTGAAGAATTAATCATTTTATACAAACTCTCCCTCTCCATCGCTGGGGTCTGTCGGACAGCTGAGAGCAAAGCCTGGCTAAACTATCACGACGAGCGTAGCGAGTGACTGCTAGTTGTCTAAAAAACATCTAGAAACTAGTTGTTTGGAATGCCTCTACAATAATTAAGGTGCTTAAAGACGTGTAACGATTTCTTGATGAATTTCTCAGCTCTTTTAACTTCAAACCCATTTAATTCACCACATGCGATACAGAATAACTCATTAATAAAAACAGCTGCAATAATCCACTATCTTCAGCCCTCGCTAGTGTCTAGATTATGTTGAATATTTCGGTGCTGCTAGGCCAATCAGCCTATTTTCGTCCTAAGATGATATTCTAATTGTAGTAATGAAATTCTTATGAAAATTAATTTTCCTACAGTGACCCGAAAAAGTGCCTATTTTTGCACTAACTGTAGCACGCAAAATAGTCTATTCCTGCACCAGTGCGGGAAAGTAAATTACAGTGCGGGAAAGTACTTTTCCGCACTCCAAATTTGCAACTTAACAACACAAAATAGTGAGCATGTAATATGCAGGTTCCCTATTCTGCATTCAAAAATAGGTTGGCTACTCTGCTTCAGCTGTGAATAGTTGTTTTAGTTGTTGCTGATGAAATCGATTTGATTCAAAGATAGGTTATGTGAGGAATTTTCAGGTTATGTATGCCCTGTTTTGTTCTGTTTGAATTACTTTATACATTACTGTAGGAAAAATTTAATGTGTAATTCGAGTGCAAAGTATTGTTTCTGCACTTGAGAAACTTTTTCTCTCGATGCAGAAAAACGGTGCAAAGTATTCGAGTGCAAAGTATTGTTTCTGCACTTGAAAAACTGTTTCTCTCGATGCAGAAAAACGGTGCTTTGCACTCTAGTTACACAAATTGCTATTATTTGAACTTGTGTGAAACATGAAATATACAAACACTAATCAGCCTGATATCTTCACAGATAACTTTCTTGAAAAATATCCACATTTTGATAAAAATCTCAGTTCCCACTAGGTGCGCCACTGTATATGTATATGTATAATGATATTTAAGAGATGTGGCTTGAGATGAATTAAGTTTTGTTCACCTCAAAATATAAAAAAAAGAACATTAACTTTGCGTTACTTGAACCCTCTGACGAAAGATGGCAGGAAGTAGCTCAGACATGTACTAAGTAGTATAGACCTGGGCAGCCAGACCTTGTGTACTAGTGAGAGCGGGCTATTGAGAATTTTTATCTTTAAAAATGTTTTTATAGCTTGTATATGATGTAAGGAAGCTCATTCGAATATATTGTTATGGGTTCTATCTCTAAAATAACACTTGAATTTAACACTCTGACTTTATTTGCACAAATTATTCACAACACAAAATAATGTTCAGTTGTTCTTACACAAAATAATGGAATTGGAAGCAGATAAATCGATAATGTTCAGCTAATAAAGATTTCACTATACTACTGTTCAAAAATCAATCACTAAATAATGTTGAAAAGCCGATCTAATATTAAATAACTGTTCAATAATTCAAGGAGCGTCTAATACATAATAGTTGAAACTCTACAAGCACTTACGAGTCACTGTCAAGTAAGCCAGAATAATAATCTGTCACAATATACTGTGATTAACACTTTAACAACAGATGTTTGTTTAACATGGTGTAAGCGCTCACAGGAACACTTATTGCATTAACAATCGAATCGCAACTGACTCACTTTTACAAGAGTTTCTCCTATTTATACATTTTTCAATAATCTAGACAGAACTAGATATCTCTCCATTTTTCTATCAACTTCTAAAATAAACAGATGACATTCTACAGCTTTCAATAAAATTCCTTGAAATTCTAATTAAACATTCTAACAATATTTAGATAAACCACGAGGCGAAGAGAGTACAAGGAAAGAGTAATTAATCGCTTCTGTAAATCAATATTGGCACAAGCAGATAATGCTGAAAACTGTTCCTTTTTTCCATGTCCACAACAATATATATGATTATGATCTTAGAGTACCAAAGGATTCACTGAAGCATTGTATCCTAATAGCTAAACCTGGCTTTGTATATTCTATTCAGCAATGATTCAAAATTCAAATGATGAAACCCAACAAAAGTTATAGCAGAATCAAAGAGTGAAATAAGTCACTCAAATATCAAGAGAAAGGTAGTCAAGTATAAGGTAAAAAGAATCAAGTGGTAAATTTGCAATAGAATTTTTTTTAAATTTTGAAAAAAAATTCATTATTAACCCTTTCTAGCCCAAATTATGAAATAAGTCTGTGAAAAAATATTTCTATGTTTATTTTATGTTTGTTGAGTTCAGAGATGCAAAAAATGATAAATTTAAAAAAATCCCCCCTCCAGTTTTTTTTGGGGGGTGTGTTGCTTATAAGCAACAGTGGGCTTGCGGTGTTGACTACAAGCAATATTATCACTAGTTATGAAATAAATCCCAATTACTCATAATAATTATTATTTTACTATTAATATCACTCATAAATAATACTAATAATAATAAAAAACTATAAAATACTAATAATCACTAATAAATAATAATATATTGTCTGTTAATCATTATATATCTAAATATAATTACTATCTACTAAACTTACCACGTTGTTGCACCACATTTGCATTACATCCTAATAAACTATCAAATACACTAATAACACTAATAGATTATAAATTGTGCATAAATCATTATATTATATTCTATACTAAATTTTATCAACCATTGAAATTGAAATGTTCTATTGTCTTATCAGTTTATATCCTATTTATTTCTGTGAAATTCATGGAAGCATTTCTTCTTCACAGTCAGACACAGATGCACCTTACATTTCTGACACCACATCTGCGTTGTTGTGTTGATGCACTGCTTGCACCGACCCTTCTTCTCTGCTGAGTGTTGTGATTAGAGAGTTTTATTACTTCATCACCTTCCCTATCACCATCATCATCCATTTCATCATCAATTTCAGAGTCATAACCATCGGGCAATTCTACCACATTCATAAAGTCATCAAAAGATAAATTTAGAAGATTTTCAATTTCATCCTCACAAAGAATGTTACTCATTTTATACTAAAGTTGTTTGAAATTATTCAAGTTGTTTTGAGCTGGAAAATATTGATAAAGAAGAATGATGAATTGAAGACCACATTACCACTACCAACAATGAACTTCATACTTTGTAATTTGTGAAATATAGGAAGTGATACTAGCAAAAAGATCTATTGAAATTGAATTCAAATGAAATAACTAATATAAATCACGATTTATATCGTAGTGTGGTCTTCAATTCACCTTGGAAAACACAAACACATATCACATAGTTCGGGAAGTTACACTATTTGTCAACTTTCTGAATAGAATTCTTTTTTTAAAACACTAAAATGATATTTTATAACACACTGAGGATCTCCACTACTCGAATTACACTTGAAATACAATTTATTTACGCAAAATGTAGAGCAAAAAAACAATCAACACTCCCGAAACCGAATGTAAACAGCACTAACATAACCTCACATGTCCATGTACCCAGGGCCCACTGTTGCTCTAAAGCAACATGCCATTTATGCTGGATTATGAAAAAACATATTTTCCAAATTCAAATTCCTTGCATGAAATAGGTCTAGAAATAATATGAAATTATGAAAATATTTTTTTTGCATGGAAAAATATAAGACTTTGCATTTAATACTTCATGAAAGATCATGGTTTTTACGTATATCCTAGTGGCAGTGTACTGATGTTCACTACACGATTTTACAGCTAAGAAGTAGGCGCCAGTACAGCTCTAGTGGCTGGAAAAGGTACTAAATACTGTTGCTTTAAAGAAACAGTGGGCAAATGGAGTATAAATTGAATATGTGTAGAGTAAATGCTTTCAATTCACGGTGTTGCTTATAAGCAACAGTGGGCTAGAAAGGGTTAAGAAAAGCATAACTTAGATTGATTTTCTACAAGGATTGGAATAATTTGTAGAGTAACCAATTTATTAGCGATGTGTCTTCATTCAAAGCAGGTCCTCAGTTCTATGAATGACTCAGTTCTTATACTTGGTTTCTATATTCTTATATACAGGGGCACACCCAGACTTTTGGTTTGGGGGGGGGGGGGGGCTCCTCCCCAAGGGCGATCTGCTGACCTTTTTTTGTTTAGCCGTCAAACTTTTCTTGCCACCTCACTTCATGCCCAAAATTTCTCTTCAATTTTTGAGCCCAGAATGAACAATGTACGAAAATTCAGTTGAACACCGATTCTCAAGGGCCACGTGGCCTAGGAAGCTTGGTATTCAGGATAACTTAAGACCAAGTATAGCATTCAAAACTTTCCCAAAAAAGGCAAAAATTAATAATTCTAAAACTGTTTTTTATTTTTCTTGGGGGGGGGGGGGTCAAGTGGGCGGAGCGCCCTGGCTAGACTATATTAATGCGAGCTTAGCTAGCTAAATGCCCATTATTTGTGAAAAACCTACAATTTTTCCAACAAATTTTTTCTTAGAGAAGTCTTGTAATGATATTGTTATGAACATTATTAATTTGTTATGGTTAGAAGGCCCTGTTCTGGTATCCATATTAATTAGTTTTTTGCTCATGAGTTGTAGCTGAAAATTACTTCATATAAAAGTTAAAGAACACAAAATTTCCTACAAAAACTACCAGCCTAATCATTTTTTACGTCAGATCAACCATTCTTGTAGAGTGTGAAGAAAACCTGTTGAATTGTGACATGATATTGTTATTTAGTATTAAGATGTCTCAAACAAAAATGAGTAAGAGTATTAGACGTCGCAAACAAAGTATTTGAAATGCCATTTCCATTTTTAAAGGTAACTTACAGCTGCTTAAACTTAGATACCGGTCCTCCAAGAGGACGGCAGAATGCTTTTACGCACTGATGAGTTAAACTCACCGTGTGTGGGACTCACTATCTCTGAGTTGGGAACCTAGCAATGTAGGAGGCGTTTGACATTGTCGTGCATCTCCGACACAGCCATACTCGCCAAACAGGGCGCATACCCACTAAAATGCCCAGTGTTCACCTCATGAGTCAGACTGGAATCCTCTCAAAGAGAAACTGCTTCAGTCTACTCATGGTAGGTATATCCCATCTGGAGTACAGAATGATAGACCTGCATCCTCCCACCTTGGTACAAGGTAAGTATCTAAGTAATACTTTGTAAGTCAGTACGGTGATTGAGAGGCCTCCCTCCCCATACTATCCCACCAGGTGCATCAGCCTCTATAAGTGAAAAAACAATACACCCTACTATTCACATTCAGTACTTTGATACTATTTACTTGTTGCGTACCGTATTTAAATTGGCCGCTTAACTTCATCGGGGCCTTCTTAATCATATTTTCTATCCTGATTTCCTGATAAGAGCAGAAGAAAAAAATCGTAATGCTTATTGAAAATTATAAAATTGCCAACCGTTCATTATTGAATCGCATATATTCAACGTATTTATGAATATGATATCTGAAGGTCTTAGATTTGATCAATTCAATTACATCACTCAGTTTTCTTTTTCAAAACTGAGTCAAATATGATTTTGGGAGTGGGAGGAGCTCAGATCTCAGGAATGCATAGATTGCATTTAATCTATCAGGATTGCAAAATCTCGTTTTTTAAATATTAACTTGTCACTTATGTCATCTCTTTTTTATTTAAAATTGAATACATTTTCCCCACTACCATTTTCGTTCTCAGCTGCTTTCTGCTTGCTTCCGCTGACAAATTTCAGCATACGTTGACTTCCTTTCAAATACGTCAACAACAACTCAACTTGGTTTGTTGGCGTTAGCCATAACAGAAGAGAAGTAGGTTATCCATTCTCCTAAATTTCGCCGTATGTTTTCTTTTCAGGATCACTGAATCGGGTTGTGTTAGTTTTTAGATACAATTTTAATCCATAGAAATGGCTCCGAAACAGAGAATGAGAATTGCCAACGATAAAGCTAGTAAAAACGTTACATTACGTGGAAACGTCCCAAAATCGACCGTAAGTATTCGTTTATTGATAGGTTAGTGTTACAGGACTGTTCTCAAAATTTGGGAGTTTTCTTTTCAAAATTCCTGCTCACAACTTCTTGATTTATCATATTTATTCAAATTTTTTGTGCCTCTCATTTTTGTAATCTAATGTCAGTTGATTTAAGGAAACAACACGATTGTCTTATCCGTAAGATGGAATGCCGATTTCAGTACTTTTTTCGATGTGATACCCAGTAGTTTTTAGATACCCAACGATATCTGATAAATTTCAACCCCCTATTTGTTACATTAGCCACGTATTTATTTTATAATTTATTTCTTATACAGTGGTAGTGATAAGGTGTCATTGTAATATTTATATTCCATAATCTGTGACATTAGCCACGTATTTCTTTTATAATTTCTGTCTAATACAGTTGGAGTGATAAGGAGTCATTGTGCTATTTAAATTCATTTTCACATTTTACCAGAGATGATGAAATTCAAAATATTTATATTCCATAATCTGTGACATTACCAAAAGGCTACTTAGTTCGGTTGGAGCCGGGCTCTGAGGAGTGTATCACACTAGAGTCGTAGAATGTATCACACTAGAGTTCATCCTTTTTGAAAATCACTGTTCTTTTGTAGGGAGATACAATTTAGCTCAGCTTGACTTATATCACGCGGGAACCATCAGTTATCGCACACCATCGAATTATGTACATTGATTGTCCTGTTCTAAACTTTTCAATTATGATATGACTTATTTATTATACGGAGGCCACTATTTTACTGCGCTCTGCGACAGAACAAGCCCAATCTTTCCTCTCTGGATCATGAATTCCTAGGTATCGAATTCATGAAACTAAGTGCCCCAATAAAAATAAGGATCGCAATTACCGGAAATTGACTGCTAAAAAGGTCTCATATGCTAGCCCTGTTGGCCACCCAGAAAGGTTTGGTTAGTTATAAGCATCACGTAATGCTGCATAAAATCTATTATCATCGACATAAAACATAAGATATTGGTATCTAGTTTCATGAATTCGTTATCTAGGAATTCACGATCCAGTAAGTTTAGGCTGATGAATAGTGGCCTCCGTGTAATATGTAAGTACCAAAAACATAATCTTTATTAACAATAATAATTAAGCTTTCCATCAGTAATCCTGCATAGGTACCTCATTTCAAAACTTCCACATCTTTTGCAAAGTAGATTCCAATTTGAACTAATCCTGAATTATAATAATTGTAATAGCTTACAACTAGTTAATCAACTGCCAAAAAAAATGGCAGCTATTTTTCAATATAAAAATGTTGTAAGATCTCATTTTATAACAGTGATTTTATTTTAGTAATGTTAATTTCATGTAATAAATATACATTATCAACTACACTTTAAGGATGAATCCACAACACTTACAATGCCAATTCGTATTTAACAATTTGATTATTTTCTCTTTTAAACTTACATTTCTTCTATGCTTACGGGTCCATTTTCCCAAATTAGAATATCTTTTATACCTTTTCTGTTAGAAACTTGTGTAGGCTATCCTCTAACATTTTCTATTTTGTTTCTTCGTAGCGTTCAGTTTTTTATTCTTGTGAACAATGTCACCCGTTTCATGAAAATTAGATATAGTTTTTTATTTTATAAACTATTGTATATACTTAGACTGGTATCTCATTTCAACCTTTCAAATACATCTACATAACTTGTTTTGTTGGATACAAAAAATTCAAAGTAATTAATCAATTGTTCTGTTCTACAGAAACCACAAGATGAGAAATATCCAGTTGGACCATGGCTTCTTGCACTATTCGTTTTTGTTGTTTGTGGATCAGGTGAGTAATTCATAGTTGAAAACCTCTTATTAATTCAGATGAAATATTTTTATTCTTGGCTGAAATATTTGTATCTTTCATGGCGAATAAATAAATAGAATAAATTTTCTGTAATTTGTATTAGGCCTAGATATGAAAATTAACAGAATAGGTCATTCATTGTCTCACCCCATAGAGAGTGGTTTTTTAGGCATGGAAACTGCTTTATATTGGGCAACAGAGTTGTAATTTATGAAAAAAGGCTATGCCGATCTAAATATTTGTGGAAATCCATTATTTTGCGATTAAGCGTCGATGACACGGGGTGAGTTTCGTAGCTAATCGAGTAGCCCCCAACCAGAGACCCCAACGCGAGCATTGTTCAATGTATTTTTAGTTTACCATCGATTCCACAAGGCGGCGCCACTCGTCACAATCTGGATGTCAACTCGATTTTGATTACTTTGATTACTATTATGATTTAATGATAATTTTAGGAATTCAAGTACGTAGGTAATGTTATTTGGAGACTGTACTCATGTATGATTTTATGTATAATATATTATTATAGAATATCTTTTGAACCTAAGTATAAAACTGACTGGATCGCTTATGTGTCCTCACATATATGAAAATGAAAAAGCCTATTGTAAACTGTTTACTTAATGGCCAATAAAAGTATTCTATTCTATTCTATTCGCCCACATCTAACGTCTCCACTCGCCAATTAGTTCACTATCCACTACCCACGAAAAATGTTGCGAGCAGGTCTACTTTTTTCGCTACTCGCTGGCAGTGCAGCCAACACTAAAATACAATCTTATTGTGGCCAAAGCCGACATCCATGAAACATTTAACCGCGCAGGCTTCCAACAACACCTTAAGGTAACATTCCGATCTCAGCAGTCGCTGCCCAGCAGCCACGACCGTGGCTGCGCCTACTGCTCTTATGGATTTATATGCAACGCTTTCCGATGGAAGCGACCTGGCAGCGCCGCCAGGGAGCGTGGCTTCTGCGCGACCTTGGCAGCGCTGCCGAGCTGCTACAGAAGCGGTATGGTCGCGCTGCTCACTCGGGATAGTAGTTGTAGAAAGCATTCAATTACTGTGAAAAGCATTCAAATGGTGACGTTTACTGATGAAAATGACAAGTATATAACTCGGATGTATATAACTATTATTATTATTTCTCTGTCTTGTAATTTATATTTATTAGGTACACAATTCATATACAGAAAAAATATGTTTTAAATAAAACTTATAAATCTGTATACTACATTCCAGGATAAGCCAAGAGCTTGTGTGCTGGATTGGAGTTCTGAGACATGAAAAATTGAAAAGAAAGTAAGAAAAAATTGTCTGCAAAATCAAAATTCGGATTTTTAGATAGCACATTGGAAAGATTAAACACTATATTTAGCGATTTCATTTACTAACTGAACTATAGTAATATATATATAAATAATAAGTTGAAATTTTTGACTGCACCTACAAAAATTTTTCAAAGATCATATAATATAACAGAATTAAAGACCAACTGGATAAGGAACTTGGTGAATATCAAGGCGGCTTCAGACCATGGAGAAGCTGTTCAGAACAAATCATCACGTTGAAACTAATCATGGCGTACTACAGAAGACGAAATAAATCTCTTTCAATTGCATTCATAGATTTCAAAAAAGCATACGACTGCATTCATAGACAATCAATGTTAAAAATTCTGAGACACTTAGGACTTCATCCAAAACTTATAAAAATGATAGAGCTCACCCTGACGAATACAACATCTAAGATCAAATTCAGAGGAGAACTGTCCGAATCGTTTGTAGTAAAAACAGGTTTGAGGCAAGGAGATGGCCTGTCACCACTGTTGTTCAATTGTGCCTTGGAATATATAATGAGAGAATGGTATAAGAGTAATCCAAAAAATATCAAAGTTGGAATATAAATTTAATATTAATTTAAACTGCTTGGGATTTGCTGATGACCTGGCACTGCTGGCTAACAATATTCAAGAAACCAAGAAACAAATAATTACACTACAGAATATTTCTCAGAAGATTGGCCTTAGAATATCTTTTGAAAAAACGGAACTCATGCTAACTGATCCACCTCTCGCAAAGAAAATCCGTATAGGAGATCAAGAAATAAAAATTGTGGACAGTTTCAAATATCTAGGTGAAATCATAACGTACAATCTCAATGAGAAACAAGCATGGGACAGTAGAATAAATAAGTTGAGAAGAGCACAGTATGCCACAAAGAACACTTACAACAAGAAATCACTATCAATAGCCACAAAATTGAATCATTACAAGACACTCAACCGTTAATAACTTGCGCAAGTGAAACCATCTTTAAAACTACTAATACCATCGCAATAGACAAATTACTAAAAACTGAAAGAAGAATCATAAGAACCGGTATCAACAAAAACTATCAAGAAAATGGACACTGGAGATTAGCTTCCAACGAAACTGTATACAGGGAAATTGAACCTGTCACAAGTACAATGAAGAAAAAGCGAATATCTTTCTTCGGTCACTTGATTAGAGCTTCTGAGGACAGACTAAGCAGAAGAATTTATTGAAAAGCTGTGGAAAAGTAAAACAAATATAAAATGGGTTGAAGAACTCAAGGAGGATATGAGAGAGTTGCGCATAACATTCGAGGATTTGAAGGACAAGTCAGACAACATCAAAAACCTGAAGGACAAACAGACCAGACTGCAGATCAAAGTCGGACATAGGATGGGAAGAGTGATTTCGGACGAGGAAAGGAAATTGATTTCTGAGCGGATATTGAGCTGAGAGAAGACAGAGGAAAGCCAGAAGATACTGACTACAGTGGTCCAATGAAGGTCATAAAACTATAATAATAATAATAATAATTATAAGTTGAAATATATGAAAAAAACACAATTATAGAACTTATATTTTAGTGAAAGATAGTTTCTGAGAATTCATTACTTTTCACCCATGCATCCACATCATTAAGCAATTTTGGAGTGATCTTTTCTTTTACAAATTTATTTGGCAGTATGTTGATTAATTTATCACAGATATATTCAAACTGTCTCCTACAAATACTTAAATCAGTTCTGGACACTTGGTAGGAATTTGTGCCAGAGGGACTTTAATTATAAATTGGTAATGATCCTCTATCAGTTGCTTCACATGTTCTCGCTTTCGTTTATTCAAGACATACTGTAGCTAAATTTATAGTCAATAGTTAAATCTTCATATTTGAACACAACCGGAATGAACAGCTGTTTGCACTGGTTGCTGCTTGACTACTTAACAGGGGGAATAGAATAGTTATTAACCGACTTCCAAAAACAACAAGGTTACTATATTCGACCTGTTTTTTTTTATGTTTGTACATCAATCATTTGAACAATATTGAACCGATTTCGATGAATTTTTTTTAAATGAAATGGTCCCATCCATGTTTCGCAAGGATTGGCCCAATACTTAGCCCAATATTAAACAAAAAGAAGCATTCTTTGATGTCTTCATTTCAATCAAGTTTGAATAGGATAGTTCCACACATAACCACCAATCGGATAAACGGTGTCGTTTACCAGGCTGATCATTGTATCATATGGAGTGCTTTACATCTAGACGGTTTTTGAAATCATATGATGCAATGCAATTATGCCGGGTAAACGACATCAGTTACCCAAAGCTGGTTCAGTGTGAAATAAGTCTTTAATGTCCCGTTTTGACCAATCACGTGAACTTAATTTGCATCGAGAAAAAGAAGAATATAATATTTCTCTCCATATGTTCATATGAAAATTGTAAATAATTTAGTTGATGTTATTGAGTCATAGGAATAAGGTTATTTAGTTTCAATCATAAGTTGGAGAATTTGGAAAAACAGCTGATCTCAGAAGTATTTTTAGTTTTGCTGCTGTGATGGATTAAGAATATTATTATTCGCCATTATCGTACATGTGCGTACAATAGGCTATTTTGATGTTATGTTTAATGATCCTTTTGTACTAGCTCAAAGTTTATGTTTTTTATATTAAAAAAATATATATGACTAATATCACGAAAAATATCGTACATAACTCATCCGGGAAGATGTTGACCATACTCGTATGATAATACCGCACTCAACTTCATCTCCTGCGTTTACTTATCATATTTTCAGTAAGCACAATATTTTCCACACTTGTAACGTAATATAGGCCTACTATTTCAGTGTAGGTATATTCTGAAAGGGACCACATCAAAATGAATCAAAAGCCATTTCACTTTTAAGAAGCCTTTTGCTATTATAATTTTCCTAAATACAATATTCCACATTAAATAAAATGTTGTAGAATTTTCCTTAGTTTATCTTTTCTTATAAGTGGATTTTTAGTTACTTGACTTTCGATGTTATAAATTAATTATTGGCTTGCTAATTTGATAAATATTTCATAATGTAGGCTTTAAGAAATTTCTCATGTTTTCAAAGTTTGAAAATTCAAGTAAAAAGCTTAAAATAAAACATATTTTAAAACAAAAAAAGAAACCGGCTTCAGTGAAATGATAAAATACTCACGTACTAAAAAGTTTAAAATAAAGTATATATTTTGAAGTCGGCGCCAAATTTCCCATAAACTTCTAAAATATAACAGAATTACTCTGTGATGTTTTCCATGACGAAATAATTGAACAATCCAATATCAAAACTGACACAGTATTTCAGTAAAAGTGAGTGTAAATCACATTTAATTGAAATACAGTGTTAGTTTTGATATTAGATAGAATTTCTGATCAATCACTTCCTGGTGGTTCGGAACCAACCTAAAACTGTAGGTCCAACTCATCAATCTCCATCATCCAATTCATTACCCACGCAAAGGTCTTAGACCTATGTGGGCTTCATCCTCCAAAAAAATACAGTGTTAGTTTTGATATTAGAATTTCTTATCAACTTCATAAAATATTTGGCGCCGACTTCAAAAGATTACTTGTATGAAATTTAAAATTTTCTCAGTTTAAAGTATATACTTTATTTTAAACTTTTTAGTACGTGAGTATTTTATCATTTCACTGAAGTCGGTTTCTTTTTTTTGTTTTAAAATACGTTTTATTACTATTCTATTCTCTCTGACTGGACATGGCAGTTGCTGCCTGGTCGCTGCTATCCGACGCATAGTGGCAGCGCCACTCAGCAGCAGCAATGTGTTGCGGCTGCCGAGATCGGAATGCTACCTTTAGATCAGACAGCTTAAATTTTCTGTGATAACACCAATCAGTTGTTTTGATGAATGTTTATTAAATAGTAGTTATTAAACTTCATATTTTCATTTTGCGTTGCAATATTATTTATCGTCTTAAATTTCATAGTATTTAAGAACTTCCAGTAATTCTATAATTCGTCTCGGCCTGCCGACCCTGTTGAAGCCCTGCTGTAACGCTTCTACTCGCCAAGCTACTAAACTCGCCCTGTGTCATCGATGCTTTAGGAAAGTTTTGTCTGCTATCTTGGTTTCTCATCATTTTAAATGGGTTGATGGTCATGTGACACATCATTCAGATGTGAAATTTCATGAGAAAAACGATGATGAAAACCCTTTTTCGCTGTATGTCTTCGTTCTCAAAGTTACAATTTTCCCAAAATATTTTGACTGATTTTTGAGAAAGAAGAAATCTATTTAAAAAAGGATTTGCCATTGTTTTTCTAACGGAATTTCACATCGAATTATGTCTCACATGATCATCATCCAATTTAATGCAATGAAGTTGAATCCATGGTGGCGTAAAAAAATTCAAATCGCTAAAAGGTTGGATTTTCAAAACTATTCAGATAACCTTTTTTCGCCAAGTACGACTCAGCTGCGCTATATAAAGCCGTCTCCATACTTGATAATTTTGTTTATTTTATTAATAAGAACTCATGTTCAAAGCTAAATATATATGAATATTTTTTTTAATTGCTGATGATTCCTACATGAGTCTGAAGACTTGTGCGTGGGTAATGAGGTGAATGGGTGAATAATGAGAAACATCTATGGCTGAATGAGATTCGAACCCAAGGCTGCAGGAAACGAAGCCAGCTAAAGCCTTATCTTATTGCAGACAAGCGCTCCAACCAACTGCGCTACCAGAGCCGCCAATTATCTTGAAGAAAGAAACTGCAAAACTTCAATATTATGCAGTATACACACAACGTACAAAACTGCCCAGATTCAATAAAAGCAAATCGGTAGTGATTTTCTTTTGAAAAAGAAGTTCAAAAGACACATTCTTACGCCATATACAAACTGAATTACGACTTGCATTTATTGGAAAAACTGGTTTATATGCTTTTTCTATTGAAAAAATTGCTTTCTAAGAAATGGATATCAGATTGAAAATTGCAATTACTACTAGGCCTAAGGTAGCAGAAATATGCTATTATTATTTTATTATTATTGTTGTTGTTGTTTATACGTCCATTTCTTATTTAAAATTCTTAATCCACAAAAGATGAAATTATTATTAATATTTTGCAAAGAACGATGCAAACTAATCGATGTGATAATCTGATAATAGACACTATTAAAGTTTTTTTGTAAAATAATTTGAAAGAATCACGTATTGCATTGCCATAATGTCTTTTCACTTAGAATTGTTAGAAGTGTCAATCACGTATATATTGGACGTGATGTTTACTTGTGATTGTCAGTGATTTTTATGTTAATTTTACATTCAAACCTCCAAAATAGTAAGACAAACAGTGGACAAAATTTCTGTTCGAATCACGTTTTATTCATTATCAAGAAAATGAACTTGAACTTGAAGATGAAATTGTACTAGAAAGTGTTGAATAGGTACTGATAGATCATGAAAACTGATATTCTTACAATAATTCTTTAATAAATTGATAATCTATGCATATTGAGACAAAATTGTTTTAATGTTATCAAAGTTCATGACCTACATATTGGTCTTGATTGTGATATACAAATTGTTTATTACAATCGTGATAGAAAATCTTAAGAAACTGAGTGGCCTGCAACGATACTTCTTCGTTGGCATCACTATCGAAATACAATATAAGTTTGACAGAACGAGAGTATAGGATTGATAATATTCTCATCCTATAGGGAACATTAGTATTGAAGTTCAAAGAGTCTGCTCACTTTCTTTGTAGTGGCAAAGATGATATTGTGGAAGATATCTATAATAAATAAGACGAAGTTCTCACAACAACAGTTATTGAAAGTAGTGAGATACTAGTTTCGGTTGTTACACCATTATCAATCTCAAAGAAACTAATAGTCTGCTCAACTTGATGATTGGATATCCATGTAATTTCTTAATTTTTCGAGTTACTCAGTCACTTTGGTTACAATATAGATCTAAAATGCCGCATTATAAATTTCATAGTACAGTTATTAATTCAAAAAAGCAGAATCAACTCATCCTTATTGTGAAAAAATAATAGGAATGTAAGTCTTACTCAGAAATATAATTCCCATACATAATATCATGTAAGTAGAAATATTCTTCCATGTTCGCGATACATAGGAAGTCGTTATATATAGTATCATATATATAGTAATAACATTGGAATTTGGCAGTTAATAACCGTCGTTTTAATTGGATGATAATTGGACGAACTGCTGTAAGTTGCTAGGACTCCTCGGATGAGCTTCTCAAATGATGCTATTGCTAAGCTGATAAAACTGAGTATTAAACACTAACCTTGAAGTGAAATATCACTCTATTGAAGCATTTGATTGAAACTTATTGCGTAGTTTTTATGTGAACACTTGTCTTATGTATTTATTTGTTGTTTCAGCTGTCTTCCAAATAATTCAAAGCATCAGGCTAGCATAACATGCTTCCAATCATGTGACTGGTTGATCCCGAGGAATAATGATAATCCGATGTATCATTTCAACAACGTTTTCCACGTTCAAAAGCACAAATTTTTGTTTGAGTTTAATAAATTTCTGAAATATCAATGTGAATTCTGATAAAAATAATTTAGATATCCCTCCTATTACTCGTCAATGGCAATTCGATCTACCATTCTCTGTTTCACTTCGATCGTTATTGATTCTAGCTCAATGTAAACAAATAACGTTCCACTGTTGATAATTTTATATGTGTATTTACATGGTGTATGTATATATTATTATTATAAACTAGAAATTATTCCTCTTGAAATGGAACATATGTACTGCAATGAGTATTCTGTTGTATGTGTATATTTAAATAATATATTAATCAAATGAATCATTCCATTTTGTTTAAAAAGATTGTCCAATAATGTACTGGTTCAACATTTAATACTTTTGGAATGAGTTTTGATTTTATGTTTGGCTGTTTTATAAGATTTATTATTTATATATTTATTTATAACTGAAAGAGAATGATGAATTAAATTTTTCAGTTATTATACGCGTCTTAATTGTCAACCTTTACATGTGCATAATTATTAATTAATAACTAATACTACTGCTAACTTTTCGAGTAAATTAAACGACTTGCAGTCAAATTTTATTAAAAATAAGTAGTGTTTCACTTACTTTGTAGGCCAAACGTTTTCGAGTTGTTGAAACCCATCTTCAAGGCATCCTAGATATCAATGTTGGTTTGTTGGTTAGAAGAGCTGTGGTTTCTGTATAATGTGGTAAAAAAGTTTGTGTGATTTAAAATTTAACTGTTCGTTGAGGATGTTTTGTTTATTGTGTGTGGTGTGTTTGTAAATTTCAAATTGTTCCAAGGTGTTGAGTTCGTGTCCTTTAGATTTTATATATAGAATGTGTAAGTTGGTAGCGATGTCAGTAAAAGTGTGTCCAGTTTGAATGATGTGGTCTGCAAAAGTCGATTCTGTTTTTGTATGTAAAGCTTGTAAATGTTCCTTGTAGCGTTGTTTGAATGCACAAACAGGCCGTGCATTCAAACAACGCTACAAGGAACATTTACTAGCTTTACATACAAAAACAGAATCGACTTTTGCTGACCACATCATTCAAACTGGACACACTTTTACTGACATCACTACCAACTTACACATTCTATATATAAAATCTAAAGGACACGAACTCAACACCTTGGAACAATTTGAAATTTACAAACACACCACACACAATAAACAAAACATCCTCAACAAACAGTTAAATTTTAAATCACACAAACTTTTTGACCACATTATACAGAAACCACAGCTCTTCTAACCAACAAACCAACATCGATATCTAGGATGCCTTGGAAATGGGTTTCAACAACTCGAAAACGTTTGGCCTACAAAGTAAGTGAAATACTACTTATTTTTAATAAAATTTGACTGCAAGTCGTTTAATTCACTTGAAAAGTTAATATTAACAACGCAGTTCGTCATTGAACAAGAAATCCAGGAATTTAATACTACTGCATTGATTAGAATATTGAATAAATACTCTTCCCCCCTACCCTCACTCGACCCCCTTAAAATCAGCAAATGGATGCCGCAGTGGAAATTCATTCAACGTTGAAACAAAAATATTACGCTGATTTATAATAAACCGCCTGCAGTTCCGCATCTAGTCCAGTGAAATAATCGGCTGACAGAATCGATAGTCGATACGTTAGGTGTAGGTTTGGTACAGATCGACCGACTATCGATTTTCTCAGTCGATTATTTCCCAGGACTACAGAAGGAACTGCTACCAAACATTTATTGCATCTAGATTCAAAAAGTGGCCTAAATGTAGATAATCTAGAATTTTTATCAAAGATTAATTTTATTATATTTTTAATTGATAATTTTATTAGAAATTACTCCGTTCGCCAAGCGCCATGAATAAATGACTGTTTTTTGGCTGAGTGTCGATTACAGACATTTTTTGTTTATGACAGACGGCCTCAGGCTAACTTCACACGGCGCCACTATAGATCCAAAAGAAAGCGGTTAGGTGTATAGAAAGAGTAAATAGATTAGATTCATGTAGGCCGTTGTTCAAGAGACTTTGTCTCCTAACTGTACCCTGCTTATATGTGTATGAAACTACTTTATATCTAAAAACGAATGATATTAACCAAAATCTTGATGTACATGATTATAATACAAGAAGCCAAGGAGATTATCACTTGGTGAGTCACAATAGTAGCTTATTCAAACAAAAACCTAGTTATATTGGTAGGAAATTCTATAACAAGCTACCGCAGTTTTTGAAGAGTCTTGAAAATATAGAAATATTAAAAAAAAATTGAAGAAATATTTAGTTGATATAGCTTTTTTCCTACAGCTGCTCGTAAAGTAGTTCTTTACGTACTGAAAACTAATTGTAAAATACCTCTTTACTGCTCCGCAAGCGGTAAAGTACTTTACGCTCGCCAGCTGTTTTCTTTACGCTTCTGTTTTGATTTTGATGTCTTCTCATTGGTGGATCATGGAATCCGTGAAATTCACATAACCTCAAAAACGTCGAACGCTAACCAAATCCGCGCACGGTCTGTGATTTTACAAACTACAAACTTTTATTGTGTTGGAATCCAGAACTGCAGTTGTAGGAAAAATATTGTATGTATTTCGCGCGTGAAGCTTCTTTATCGCTCTCGCAAAATTACTGCGCTCCGCTATGCGTCGCGCAGTAAATGTTTTGGCTCGAGCGATAAAGTCGCGCTTCACGCTCTTAATACATAAATAACTATTATAGTGTACAAGAGTTCCTTTCACATCAAAATTAAGCCTCACCTCTACTAATTGAAGTAATTATGGTATCTAGTGTATAATATTGTTGATCTGACTTGTCTTATACTCCTTAACTGGAGTCTCCAAGACGTAATCTACAAAAAAAAGCCTATTTGACAGCTAAGCATTGGTTTGAAAGAGGCTTTTAAGCCACTCTCAGCTTGTCGGTCATCAGTTGGCTTTGCCGCAGTAGTTGACCGCTAAATGTAGACGCCTTCGTGGGAAGACGGACTTATATTTCCAGTAATCTTGAATCAAAGGTACCGTACTGGGCAGAAGAAACCAGTCTTTATGAATTCATGTAAACGAAAATGGGTTATTATAAAATAATACATAAGTTATACAATATGATTTAAAAAGACGTTTTTATCAACACACTATTCTGGTATTTTTTGGCACAATCTCAAGAAAGGTACTAGTAGCAAACACAAACCAATCCAATTGGTTTGCCTACGCTATTAGTATCATTAAGAATTGGCCAATCCATGCTAATATGTAAGCATATAGTGCCATAGCCGATTTCGATTGTAGGTGACTGGACCAACGTGATAGCGCAGAATAAATACTATACTTTGGTATAGTTATACTTAGATTTATACTTCAGTATGTATTCTGTGCTACCAGGTAGGAAGCTATAAATCAAGACAAAGCAAAATAGATATTGATTGAACTTGTCTTGATAAAAATGAGATTGTTTGGAATAGTCTTTTCAATGTATCACTCAATAATGAATCTTTTCAATGATTAAACACGTAATACCAATGAATACAGATACTATAAGAAGCGCAATCCTAATGGAGAATATTCAGCCGGTTTTGTAGATGAAAAAACAAGCTTGGCACGGCGGCCGCTACGAGGCGCGCTCTGTCGTCGCCAGTGTCGCACACACCCCTCCCAACCCCTTGCTTATGCATGGTGAATCATCGGCCCGTCATTTTCGCGTGCAACTGGATTTTGCAATTATCAAGCGACAGGTGTCATTCTAACTTTTCTACCTTAACCTTTCATGTTAACACTGTAGTGTGCAGTGAAAATGTAGGTACATTGTAGATAAGTGTATTTGAACAGTATATTATATTGTGCATAATGCAGTTTTTGTGAATAAATTTAGTTTTTTTACTGCTTGGTTGTGGATTTGCAACATGGCTCCAAAGAGGAGTGGTAGTAAATGCTGCTGTACTAATTGTAATAATCACTCCACTACTGCACTACACACAAGAATTTGTCGTTCTTTAGATTTCCAACTTTGGACAAAGAAAGGGAAGAGTTTTTTATCGTTCATTATATTAGTTGTAAGATTGGCTCTCTATTTTTATATTTTTGAGATAACAGAAGCTTACCAGTATATTAATTTATCCTACCCACTAGACATATACTGTATTGCTCTCATAAATGTATACCTAATAAAGAGGAGCTCATAATCAGTAGCATAGCAAAAATCTTTTCATGGGGGGTTATCAAAGATTTGGTGGCCCCCGGGGGGGCAGGGGGGTTCCTCCCCCAGGAAAATTTTGATAAATAGTTCCTTTAAAATCGTATAAAATCAAATAAATACTACTTTTATGAAGCTAATTTAACAATTTATAGTGGTTTCAAATTAAGGAAATTGGTTCAACTTGCAAAGAGAGACTCCAATCTACCACATCCAATTCCACCCTTTAACTTATAGTAATTTTGCATTTACATGTAGAGTGACAGAACCCCAAAACATTGGAGATTCTGAGGGTTCTCGACCGGAGAAAAAAAAATGTTTTCCAAGTCTTGAAAGTGCAGTTCTAAGCTTTTTTTGTGGTTATCATGTCTTCACTCATATTATTTGTTGATTGATTCATGGCCTGACAAATTTCAGGATCACATTACACTCTCTGGGTATCAGATCTGAACAGTAACAGAAATGAGCATTTGAAGCCTGTCTGCAAAAAAGAGACCTTTTCTCCTTTCAAGCCTACTGTGTCAACTTCATTCAAGTGGTCTGGGGTACCTTCAAACCCATGCTTGGGGGCTCCGAAAATACTGGGACCTATCAGCATCGTAGGGCCTTTGATGGCCCAAAGCCGAGGCAATTTGGGGACCCTGTTAATAAACGTTGAAATTCGAATTGTTCTAGATGTTGCCTTCTTGGATCTCTACTTCACATGACTATACTGAGCATGATTATACCTCACATGAAAAAATGGGCCCAGGAGGGCCTTAGTTGGACAATTTGGGGCCCCTTATTGTATTTTTGTTTTGTCACTTGCTTACATTTGGAATGAAGAGGAAAGAAATTTGTCTCTTTCAATATATTACAAGTCAGGGTCAGGGTGAGGGTCATTGTATCGGTTTCTCCTAGACCGAGGATTCAAACTACCATGTATACGAATAATTCAATATTGGGTAAATGTCCACAATATTAAGCCAGGTTTCTCTGAAAAAGTTTTTGAAAAGTTAAAGACAAAGGCATCCTCAATGACTCAAGATGAAAAACAGTGTGTGCTCATGTGTGACGAAATGAGTATAAAGAAATTTCTAGAATAGAACCCAAAATTTGACGTTATAGAATTTTTATATTAAAATTCAAGACACAAAAAGTTGTAAAATTTAATTTGATTTTAATTAATTTTTTTTATCAGGCTACAATTAACATATATTTAAAATTTTCACATTCTGTTATAAATTTCGTATTATATTCTTAATTTTTCTTGAAATCCTCAACATAAAAAAAGTTATTCTTTGATGAAAACAGTGTTGAAATGTAATGGTGTAAGTTATGCTACTTTACAGTAACTTGAAATTCTAGTTATAAAGGAGATTTACTCATATTATGTTGGTGTTTATAAATAATTATGTTCTTACTACATGTACCATGAATAATAATCACTGTGAAAAATTACGAGGTGAAAGCAAATTTTATTTGTTTTATTTAAATACTCAGATAACTCATGAATAATGTAAATACTCTTCAACGGAATTTTAAAGGTCAAGACAAAAAGATGTGAAATTGAATTTGATTTTAATTAATTAATCTTTTTATTAGGCTAACAACACATAACAGATATTTTTAATTGTACTATCCTATTATAAATTTCGTATTATATTATTAATTTTTCTTAGAAACCGTATGACATAAAAAAGTTATTCTTTGATGAAAACAGAGTTGTAATGTTGTGGTGTATGCTACTATACAGAAAATTGAAGTTATAATTCTTATTGAAATTAAATGTTATAGGTGAGCCATTCAAATTCTAGTTATTAGGGAAATTTACTCATATGTTGATGTTTATAAATTATGGTCTTAGGCTACTACATAGCGTATCATGAATAATTATTGTGACAAGGTACGTGGTGAAAGAAAATTTTATTTGTTTTATTTAAATATCCAGATAACTCATCAATAATGGAAATACCCTTCAACAGAATAATAAAAGAGATAATTTATAACTTGTTTTCAAAATTATATTTCATTAATTTTAAAAGACAATTTATTAAAGTTCTATTCCCATGTATGATTGTGTATTTTCAAATTTTTTTATCTCTTGACAGTACTTTTACCAATATTCTGATAATTTTCATTTGCATTTTGAAAATGAAGTTGTGATTAGTGTGGTTAATTATATATTAATTTATCAACCGGAAAAATTCAAATTATATTATATATGCTTAAAATATTATAACTACAGAGGCCTGTTCATCATAGGGAATAAAGTTTAGATCAGTTCTTTATCTACAACTTTCCCGCTTTCGAAACTTTCTTGCCTCAAAAATGAAAGAAATTCTCAATTGGGGTTTGAATCAATGTCGTATCACAAAAGTTTCTAAACATTGTTGGATAAATCCTCTTATAAAAGCTGAACAAGTCAACGTAATTCATATTTTCTCGTTTTGTTAGAATCTCAAAATATTACTTGTGTCATGTACTAAATTGGAATTTGTTTTGTCAATATTCAGATAGGTAAATGGTATTGGGAATGAAATTGAACGGATGAAATTTCAGGGCGCTCAAATCTCATTTTTGTCGTTTGATTCTTATTATGCGAGTGGCCGATACTGGCTAATCTGGCTTCCCGTCTACTCTATTATATGTGTCTGTGTGAGACACATTCACTCGGAGTGCCCTGTCTCTCTCGCACACGCACGGCGGCGACAGTGGCGCTTCCGCTACCTAGTGAGCGCCGTGGTAACCTCGCCAAAAACCTGGCTGAATTTTTAACATAGGCATTGCGCTTCTTATAGTATCTGTATTCATTGATAATACAGGTAAGTAGTAAGTAAACTCATGATATTAACCAAAATCTTGACGTACACGATTATAATACAAGAAGCCGAGGAGATTATCACTTAGTGAGTCACAATAGTAGCTTATTCAAACAAAAACCTAGTTGTATTGGTAGGAAACTCTACAGCAAGCTTCCGCAGTTTTTAAAGTCTTGAAAATATAGAAATATTTAAAAACAATTGAAAAAATATTTATTTGATAAAGCTTTTTATAGCGTAAAAGACAGTATAATTTGTTTCTAACAGGGCATTTGTATTGAAATTTCGTATACACACATTTATAAGTTTTCATTATATCTAAACGACTCATGTGAAAAAATATGTATAATTTCTCTTATCGTATATAATAAACAGCTAGCCTACTTGCTTTTATCTGTCGACGAAACTCTATCGCTGGAGAATAAGGGATTGGATGAGGAGAGGAGGAAAAAAGAAGAAGGATAATATGGAGGAGTTATATGGAATACGGGCGTTACCCATGTTCTGCGCTTTTTCCGTTCAACGCTTTTTTGGCATCTCCATAGTTTAGTTGGTATGCCTGCGAAATTTCATTCCTGTATCTTCTTTCCCCAGCTGGTGAGATTAAATTTTAGGAGGTCATGTCATGTGTTTTCAACAGTTTCCAAGTTACATCATTTCCATTCATATATACATTGAATTTGAATATAATATATAGTAATATTTATATTAATGTCGTTTGTGTGAAGATCATAGATAGTTGAATGTTAAAGGTTATGCTTTGCCACGTTGCTGTATTTTTCCTTTAAAATAATAAGATACTTCAAAAATAGTGAATAATTGAACATTTTTAATACTTTCTTTTTATTTAAAATGACCAGTGATGTTGAAGATAGTTACAACATCTTATTCCGGTTATTAATATCACTTTACAGCTTGTATTACATATCATTCAATAGAAAGTCTTATATAACTGAAACTGCCCTTCTTCCATTCATTGTCGCTCGAATGAAAAAAGGGCCTTGTTGACCAGTTGAATGGAATAAGGGTACAAGTGTATTATAATCATTCAATTAAAATTAACTGTTGATGTATGCTTGAAACTTTCAATTACAATGCAAACCTGATATCCCAAATTAAACTTGCCAAATTTCAAAGTATTTGAAAAAAAAACACTATAGCCTATTATGAAGCTAATTAAAAACTTCAAGGCCTGATTTCTCAAAATTCCGATTTCTGGGTTATGCCCCTATTCCATTCAACTCCTCATCATATTCAGAAGAAAAACAGGAGGGAGAAGGAGAAGAAAAAAGGGAGGACGGAGGAGAAGAAATAGAAGATCAAGAAGACGAAGAAAAAAGAGACTAACAAATTAAATTTGTAGATAAGGTAGGTTATTATAAATTCTAGAAATCGATATTCAAATGAATCGGGAAACCTGCTAGTTAATAATATGTCTATTTTAGAGAAATATGGGAATGAATAAACAAAATGTACTTGAGGACGAGGTGAAGGGCAAAGAATTTCTGTTAATTTCTTTCCAGTGGGGAAGAAATAAATTTATGCAAAGTAAGCAAATTGTTTGTATTGAAAATATTTACATTTTTAAACTCTATTCAATTGAAAACATTTACAACGGAAATTGGTAGAATTAAAAAAAACTTTCAAATCGACATAGCTTAATATTAGTTAAATTCAATTGATCATTAAATTTACATCTCATTCAAAACTAGAGCTCATCAATTATTTTAAAATAAAGGAAATTACATGCTAATTGAGGTTGACGCTGTTGTTACAGCCAAGTAGGTTACACCCAACTCAAGATCACACAGCCTATAGTTCATTGTGCATGTATTCAGTCGTTGCTCTGATATCTTCTTCGTGGAACTGTGAACAGTCTACTGGATACTTGATCTGGAAGAAAATTACACATTCCGTTTAATATTGCAATGGAATTTACATGAAAGAAAACATCTATCAATATTTCAATCTAGAATTTCTAGAACTGGAGATCTTGAAATCTATATCTTGACCCTATCTAACTATCTGTATAAATACTTTACGCAAAAGGTAAAGTTTCAAAGTTTTGTTCTAATCATTATTTTCAAGAATTATAAACCTAATGAATTTCCCATTAGAATTATAAAATCTATCAAGGTAGTGACACAAACGGCAAAGTCTCAAAGTTTTGCTCTTAAAATTCTTTTAGAATAATAAATCTAATACATTTTCCATTAGAATCATGACTCATCAGATATCCTCATGTCCCCTTCAAACACGAATTGTAAAATAAGAGCACAAAAATACTTGAAAAATTACTGGCTCCCTTACTACCCTAACCCTCAGCTGCCTTATTCTAAGTGGAAATCGTCGCTACTGTCTTCTAATACGCCGAAGCAATTTTACTCTTCAACAATCAGCTTTTCAACTTCTTAAGAAATTAGTACCGGTATTCGTGTGTGGCTTTTGTTGATGATTCTTAAAAATATCACTAAAGCCTTTTCACTGAATTTATTTTTGCACACAAAGTCTGAAATAAACTGTTTTTAGATAAATAATAAGTTAATTATTATAAAACATGTTCAACTAAAAGTGCAACTCCTTCTCTGAACTCAGACTACTTCCATATATGAGAGAAGTTAGGACATATGTATTTTTTCAGAAATATATGATTTTAATATTGTTTCTGGAAATAAATTATTATTATTGAATCGTTGAAGATCAGCCATTGATGCATGATACGATTGTCTATTTATTTTGCTTAATATGAAATCAACCAAAAGCGTTTTCGAGTTTTTTTTAAACACTATTATTCCGATTGCTCAATTCAACAATAAATGTGATTCAATATTTGAAAATATTCTTCTCCCTTAAAATCATCATATATAATTTATTGAAAACATTCTTCTCCCTTTAAATCGTCATATATAGTTTATAATTATACTGATTTTTCTTATTCTACGCATTTGTTATAAAATTGATTGGAGAATTGGCAATGTTAACTGTCACATGTCACTGTCTATAGCTTGATCAGGCGTGTCAACTCACGTTAAAAACCTATTATTACAAACTATTTTTAAAATAACTTTAATATTATACAAATAATGATTTCAAATAATAAGAGTAAGAAGTACATCGACAAGCATACTTTAGATACCGTAGCAGAGCATAAAACAGAAAATAATGAGGTAAAAGATAAAGATGGGTTTTAACAACTCGAAAACGTTCGGCCTACAGAGTAAGTGAAATACTACTTATTCTTAATAAAATTTGACTGAAAGTCGTTGAATTCACTTGAAAAGTTAATAGTAAAAGTCTTGTTGCAAGTTGCAGGAAGTGTAAAGAGAGTCTACTCGTGCAATGTATTCTTATATGCAGGCGTACAGAGTTCAAATTCAAATGAGTACCGTACTTTGCTTATGAGATACAAGATTGATATAGTTTTAGGTTTTGAAAATGACTGACGATCAAGACGATAAAGTTTATATGAGATACAAAAATCGTTCGGAGTCCTCGCTATGTTAAGTATTGATAGCATTTTCAGAATCATTAAAAAAATACAATTCGTAAATTATTGCAATCTTGTGTCACGAAGTCTGATAAACTATTTCATTTTTAACATAATAAAATGATCCGAGAAATAATAAAAACCGTACGACTATTTAAAATTAGAATGCTACTAAGTATTCACCAGTCATCGTACCTGACATTTGTGTTCCTCCACTGCGGCATTATATAATTTCCAAAATGGTGTTCCTGTATACCCTGATAGGAACCACGACGCTGTCAAACTGTAAACAAAAAAGGTTTTCATGGTGAAGTATCATTCTTAGATATTAGAATAAAGCACTTGTTCCATTTACTATAGGCTTATCTTAAACCAGCAAGCAGAAGACTCATGAAAATAAAAGCAAATGCCATTCTGGAGATTCCATTTGTTTCAATTTGTATGATAATAACCTTCGTGGTAAAAAATCAATTTTTGTGATATAAATAATTTGAATGGTTATGTATTCTTTACTTATATGAAATAATTTTTAGTTAATTATTATTTGTATTTTATTACTCTTCAAGTTCAGTGTTAATTAGAAGGATAAAAATTTATGTATTATTGACTGTAGCCCGCCATAGTAAGGTGGGCCCTTCACCAAGCTCGAGCTTGCTCTTTTGGGGGAGTAATTCCTACATTTTCAGTTGTTTTTTTTATATGACAGTTTTTATGTTTATTTTCTTGTATTGTATTTTATATTGTTTTTTCTATGAGGAATAAATGATTTAAAATCAATTTTGATGAATTTAACACTCATAATATAAAATCCCACTTCAACAAATATAGGCCTCTATCATGATACAAAGGGACAATACATTGCATAATTACAAAATTATTCCCATAGATTTTTAATTTGCAATTGTGTTATTGAAGTGAGCTTACACTGAGAGTGGCTCTGATAATAATCAATTCAGTGCTTTCAATAATCATACTTTCCGAGTTTTGAAATTCATATCAGATATACTCTAAAAGGCTCTGAATTTATTGTAATATAATGAGTAGACGAGCATACATAATCTTGCTGAGTGACTAATTAATGCTTGCTACTGGAACATTGGTGATAGAACAATATTATTGAAAAATGACAAACTTTTGAGAATTGAGAAGGTCTTTATGAAAATGGTACGGTAGTAAGATCAATAAATACTTAATATGAAGAATTTCAATGAAATGGTTATCATGATAGCCAATTTAAAATTAGAAATCCTTTTCAACTGAATTTTTGTTACAGTTTAATTTCCGCTTTTTCACTGAGTAATATTGAAATAGTTGGCCATATTTGAGAGTTTATACTCACCTGTATTCGATTATCAATTCTAGTAATAATTTATTTAAAAGTTTTAGTGCAATATTTCTCCGTAATTTAGAACGGTTACAATGAAGGAAGTTTTCAAATTACGTTATGAGAGTTTAGTACCTAATTTAGGCTGTTAGTTGATTGGTATCCATGAAAAATTAGCTGGAAAATCGAATAAAAATATAAATTTGTAACAACAGTGGTTTCAGACATTTGCAGTTCATAAATTGGTCAAAAACTCTAATTTTTAGGTTTGAAATGGATAAACGCTGTGTATTGATGGAAAATTATTCAATTTTTTAAAACAAGACTGTAGAGAAGTTTATTTTAAATGAAAAATTTCGAATATTTATTTTTCAAATAGACGTCATGAAGCTTCAACACTAGAAGTGTTTTTCTAACAGGTAATAGATCATTCTATCTATCTGTTCAATCAGATAGATAAGCTGCGTTCTCGTAGGTCCTGTTTGTAACGGTGACCGATTAGATTGGCCAGCAAAAAAGACACTGTTCTCTGCTGAAAATCACTTCCCGGTGGTTCGGAACCCACCTAAAACTGTAGGTCCAACTCATAAATCACCATCATCCAACTCATTACCCACGCACAGGTCTCAGACCTATGTGGGCTCCATCCTAAAAAAAAGTTATAATTTGTGAAAAAAAGTAATTTTGATTGAATATTGATTTTGGGTAAAAATAGTAGTGACATATTGATTTATTGTTTCAGAATCATTAAAAACAACTTCATTTTTAGCATAATTAAATGATGTGAGAAACAATAAATAAGGTATTAAAAATTACAATAATAAGGTATTTAAAATTAGAATGCGAGTAGAGAAAATCGGTACTGGTATCGGGCTTGAGTGTACTGGTAGTCCCACTGGAGATTTTTTAAATAATTCTCTGAAAAATATTCTGGATAAATATAAGAATCACGATAGTTATTCATTTGAGCCACCATATTGTGCTACACAAGAACGTAACTTATTACTGGATGAATCCTAGCACATTGATAATGTCCTTTTTTATTCCTGGATTTCTTGTTCCATGACGAACTGCGTTGTTAATATTAACTTTTCATGTGAAATTTAACAGCGCTCGGCCTACAGATTAAGTGAGTTATACTTATTCTTAACAAATATTTGACAGCAAGTCGTTAAATTTCACATGAAAAGTCCTTTTTTAAATAAATTTCTATAAATAATTTGTAAATTAAATGTTATTTCTGCTAAGTCAATGATTGTGTGTCAAGTTCCACATCTGATTTCAACTGTAGGTGACTCTTCAGACCTCAACGTTATGTTTCAGCCCAAAGAACATAGTACGCAAACGAGGAGTGAGTTAGTTTGCGATTGTTTTCCTCACTGAGCTAACAGAGTAATATCAGTGTGCCAAGCCCACCGAAACAAAGTCTGGAGCTCTATGCTTAACAGTCTACTGTGGGTTAAGTGGAAGAGGGGCTTGTATGCCTCAACTTCGCCCACAGCACGTTTTGTATTGTAAAGTGTGAAATAAAGACATCTTATCTATCTATCTACTCTCACTACTGCAAAGGGTCTGGCTGCTTAAGTTAATGATTACTAACTTAATAAAAGGCTCTTGAGAAATTAAAAAATATATAGTTTTCTTACCTGGCTAATTTTGTCACACCAGGTTTCAGGCCAGCAGCACCTTCATTGCCTGGTTCATGTTGGTTTATTGTGCAGATGAGATACCGATCACACTGTGGTACTTTCATTGAGAATCTGTAGGCTCTCCATACTCGTAGAACGGGCTCAATTATTTCATTGTTGACCGTTTCTGACAGTTTGCTCTCAATGTCTTGCGAGGTGAGTCGAGATAAGCTGATTCCTCTTGTTTGTCCCAGGTGAAATAGCTCCTGTGAATGGTTAATTTATTTAGATATAGATATAAGAGTTGGAGGCCCTCATTGATTACATACATAGGTAGCTCTTTAACGGGCGACCGTACCAAAAAATCTAGCCGGTTATCGGTTTTTTCATAAATGACACAAAATGTAGTCAAATTTAACTATTGCTTCTAATTTTGCAACTTTCCCAAAATAATTTAAAACCAACATTATCACCTAACCAACATTATGTAACCTATAAAGATTGATTTTATTTTTATTGTTCTATATTAGATTTGATATTTTGTTCTAAAGATTTTTTCTTTTTTTACATATTTTAAAATAGCCTATGCTGGTACTGTTTGCTTAATCATGAGAGAAATAAATGTATTTATTTTTTAAATTCTGTCATGTTTTCCATTACGAAATACTTGATGAACAAACTAATATCAAAACTGACACTATATTTCTATTTAAAATATAGTTTTTACTCACTTATACTGGAGATACTGGAGGGATGCATTTCACTTCTAGACTTCTTTAGAAAGTGAATAAAGTCTTTAGAAGTGAAATGCATCCCTCCAGTATCTCGATTATAAGTTATAGAAAATCATATATTAAATAGAAATACAGTGTAAGCTATGATATTAGATTATTAAATTCCTTAACAATTGAAAGAAAAATCACCAACTTTCAGGCTTTCAGTAGAATTTGACAGCATTTTTGTTCCATTTATCATAGAGGAAAAGTTCTACAAAACTTCTAAAGTCAGTGTGAAGTTCATCAAGCCGACTATTGATTATATTATGGTTAAAATAAACCATAAAAATAATACTAAAGTTCGAACATGATTATTTGCAGCATTTGCAACTCAATAAATCATGACTATGAACCTCATATGCATTTATCCCACTTGAATTCTTGTAAAACGTTACATATATTGTCAATCTGCAAAAATTGTCAAATGTCAAAAACATTTCGAAAATGTTGCTAAAATCGCACTTATACAAAGAGTGTTACTTGTCTTTGTAAAAATAAACAGCGAACTTTGTAACTTTTTGGTACCAGTATTTCATATTAATATAAACTTAAAAAAACTACTTTTAAATGGAAATTAACTCACGTTATGGCGTGACGGCCGTTTCGCTCTGTTGTCTAGAGCATCGTCAGACGACCCACAGTACACTGTGTACAGAAACGGCCGTCACGCCATAACGTGAGTTAATTTAAATTTAAAAGTAGTTTTTTTTTAAGTTTATATTACATATTAGTGGAAACAAGATGGATCTTCAACATCATAATTTCATATTAGTTTCAGTAGTCCTACAAATTCGATACATTTGATTTTTTCATGTCTATATGGAATTTGTATTTCATACACAACTACATGAGCTTGACAAAAATTTTTGTCAAAGTTGCATTAGTATGAGAAGGGTGATGTAATATGCTATTTATACTTAAAAGCTACCTATTTGTTACGGAGATATATAATGCTATTGTTGAAATTTGAAAAGGAAACATTGTTGAGCTAGAAAAACTATTGTTCCCTTTCTTTATGATAGTATGCAGCCTAAGTAAATAAATTGTTATTTTTTATTCTGTCATGTGAAACATCATTTGTCTTGAGCATAGCTATCTGGTGTATGACACGTCAATATATTGTTCTTTGAAATTCCTTCAGTCATAAAGTTACAACAGACAAAAACTGTCAGATTATTATAAAAATCTTCAGTTTTAGTATCTTAGTGCCAAATTCTTCCACAACCCATTGCATGTATCACATCCTGGTCCGAGACAAGCGAAACAACGCTGTGGAGACCAGAGAATGTTGTCAGATTTACAAAATATTTTTTATAATGAATAGCATAAAGATTAAGAAATTTGTGAGCATTGTAGGGATATAAGTTATTACACATTGAGTGTACTATAGGTACTCACGGTGAATGGTGAAGAAAATCGTCTTCAAACTTTAAACTCAAATAATGTAATAGTACTGCAAAGCAAGTTTCACAGCGTATACACTCCACACCAAATATTATGGAAAACTAGACCAGATGCTAGTAATTTTGAAACCAACATTTATTTTGTTTATGTTTGGCGGATTTATTGAAAATTATTGCCTGTTTGAAATAGTATTTGATTTTAGAACAGTTAAAATCTGATCAGTGAGGCAGAATTTATATTGTGAGGGCCATAGTAATTGAAAAAATCTACTGACCTGAACATATGCCACTGCTGGTTTGATGTACGTGGCAGAGTTCACTTTCAAGCCAAAGTTCCTCTTCAAGATTGCATTTGCCATTAGACTGAGAGATTCAGTAGGTCTAGCTGGGTCAAACAGCACTGCTTTGGAATATCCCTGCGCCTTCAGAAATCCATTTCCAACAAATTGGGCTGTTGTCAGATACCTGCAACAAATTATTCATTTTATTTGACATATTATGGACACATCTTTTTGAGCTATTTTTTTAACAGGACCAAATTACGATTGGAATAGCAATTTAGAATTGTTGCAAAAAGGTAAAAGTACCGAACGGCGTATTTCTCAACATTTTCTGCACATGATGAAACGTATTAATCGTAACTTTTTATGGCAAACTTAACGACTTGCAGTCAATTTTAATTGAGAATAAATATTTACTAGTTAATATTAACAACGCAGATCGTTATGGATCAAGAAATTCATTAATTAATCGTATTAAATACGATGAAATGATATAAAATGTATTATATTGATGCATGATAATTTATTCTTATTACAGAACGATGGTAAAATCAGAGCAATTATTTGTTTACTTATTGGAATGTTTATTTCCTTGAAAAAGAATGAAAAAAAAGATAATTTGCTGTGATGTGATTGTGTGGTAGTGATGTGAGTTTTCTATGTGGTTTGGAATTGTCATTTCGGAACAGTTTCCGTAGAATGCAGAGAGTTCAGGGTTTGATAAAGTTTGAAAGTATCAATAACAGTGAATTTAATTTCAATTATAACTTTCATTTAAAATCTAATGTAAAAAATGACAATGTATTTCTATTTATTATATTATGATTCTCATTCACTTATGCTGGAGATAATGGAGGGATGCATTTTACTTCTAAAGAGAAGCTTCATCAGCCTCCATTTAAAACATATTTGTAAAAAGTCAATTCAGAATATAAATGATATAGAATTCTTTTTGAAAGTGGTTTTATCAAATATTGGGCTTAACAGTAAGTTATAAGAAAATTTCACTAATGCTATCCATTATTATTTAAATTTTTATATTATTGGGGGCATTGTATAGTTTGATGATTTCTGTTTGGGAACTGTTTATAAAACTAAATAAAAATATCGTTTCGTATTTTTGGAATGAAATATTGCTTCCAATTAAAAAAAATCATTCTAATTCAAGTGGATGCAAATTAAGGTTCAATTAAGTAGCTGATTATGAGGTATGATGCAGGTCATATCATCAGCTGAATATCTGTATTAATAATTATTTAAATAAAGTTTTTGAGTTTGCATCATTTCATTTTATCCAGCTAGAATAAACCAGTTGGTAGCCTATTAATCCCGATTTTAAAATAAAACCTCAAGCACCCATTAATGAACGTATATTGAGGCTTCTCAAACTTGAATGGTTTTCCAATTTTCCTTGAGATAAGAGAACCTCAAGGTAAGTTTATCGATATATGAACCTTACACTAACAAGTTATTTATTTATTGTGACAAATTTACAACAATTGTGAAGGTGCAACAGACTCAAGTCCAAAACTGTTCCCTTCACAAATTTTGAATATATTAGCCTACATTGTTCTATTATGAACCTTACCCCGATATATGAACATTATACAGGGTGTTTCGGAACTCTCTACCAATACTTCTAAGCAGTGTTTCTGAACCACTAACAAAAGTAAATATTGCAATAAAATTTTTCTAAAATCCCCAGTTACTCACACAGCAGCCATTTTGTTTTTTTCACTCATTATTTTTTATTCAAACACCTCTGAATGTATAATTTTGAAATTTTTCATACAGCTTTATAACAATTGAAACAATCTAAATAAAATTAATCAAAATTTTCCGACATCAAAAAACAAAATGGCGGCAATTTAAAATCTTTGAACAGGATTAAATTAATAATGGCTAATGATATCAAAATTTGACTAGAATAACATTTTTAAGATACTTTTATTGCAAATCCAACAGTAACTCATTTTCTAAGATTGGCTAACAACTAACAGAGATATGCTACTTTTTATGGTGTGCGGTGGTTGGAAGCGAAAAACTGCAACCCGTTCTCAACCACTGCACACCCTAAAAAGTCTCATATCTCTGTTAGTTGTTAGCCAATCTTAGAAAATGAGGTATTGTTGGATTCGCAATAAAAGTATCTAAAGAAAGTTATTCTATTAAAATTTTGATATCATTAGCCATTATTAATTTAATCCCATTCAAAGATTTTAAATGGCCGCCATTTTGTTTTTTTGATATCGGAAAATTTTGATTAATTTTCTTTAGATTGTTTTAATTGTTATAAAGCTGTATGCAAAATTTCAAAATTATACATTCAGAGGTGTTTGAATAAAAAAATAATGAGTGAAAAAAACAAAATGGCGGCTGTATGAGTAACTGGGGATTTTAGAAAAATTTTATTACAATATTTACTTTTGTTAGTGGTCCAGAAACACTGCCTAGAAGTATTGGTAGAGAGTTCCGAAACACTGTATAGTCAACACCGACGCTCTTATTTTGTTCTTTTTTCCCCAAATTACATTCCCCAAATTTCAGAAGGAACCACCAGCACTACGAATGAATCCTACTAGTATTTTACAATATTTTGAGTGATATTGCCAAAAAATCCTGTTTGGAGAATTGAGTGGATTCAAGATGGGGGTCAATGTCCTGTTTCGTGAAATGGCTGCCGACAGGAGGTGAATTTAAATTGCATGGCTGGACTGCCAGCTAAACCCCAGTCATTTAGATGCTACACAGCCCGCCGTAATGAGTATACAGACAATGCACACTTCTTTTTCTTCAGACAGAGATGATGAGGAGACCACAAGACCGGCACGTTCCTTGTTTCTGGTCACTACCTTCGAATCACGCGAGCAGCCAGCCTTGATAAAAAATTACTTTTGTCAGTTAAACGACCTGGGCTTCAATTATTATTTTCTGCCTAGACAATATAAAACTGTTGAGCGTGGCTAAATATCCAACAAGTCTTCATACACAGTCTATCAGCATCAAGTCTGAGCATTGACTTTTGGTTAGGAAGAAGACTTTAGATTGAAGTAGGGTTTTTTTCCCTGAAGAATGATGTCACCCATTATGTTAGCCATTAGAAACCCTTTCAATAATGATATATATTTTTCAATTTATAAAATATTTTCCTAAAAAACAATACCGCATTGAAAACCAGGAACTGTTCAAGCTGGAGAGTGTGGGTGGGGGGGGGGGGGAGTTTCAAAAATGAGATTTTTCTGAGCTCCTTTTTTTCAAGATTGCCCTCCTTCTTACCCCTTCTCTAGAAAATTTTCTATTTTGAGGGAACCATAACCCCTAAGACCCCTCACCCTGGGACAGCCCTTAAACTTCCAATTGTTTAAATATGGCTATTCAATGGCTAAAAACATATGAACATCAGACTACAGTGTTGGAATATTATACTTTTTTTTATTAATGATGCTTACATGAGCCTGAAACTTGTGAACCCATGATCGCAGGATCCTTTTTCTTTATAGACTATAGGTTTTTTCTGATGATGCTTACATGACCCTGAAACTTGTGAACCCATGATCACAGGACCCATTTTCTTTATAGACTACAGGTTTTTTCTGATGATGCCTGCATGACTATGAGACTTGTGCGTGGACTACAGTGTTGGAATGTTATAATTTTTTGCTCATGATGCCCACATGAATCTCAAACTTGTGAACCCATGATCGCAGGATCCTACTCTTTATAGACTACAGACTTTACTGATGATGCCCACATGAGTGAGACTAGTGCATGGAAAATGAGGTAAAATACTATGACACAGAATATGCCAGGCTGAACAACGGAAATCCAACAGGAGTGGCTCTCAGCCAAGAGAGCCTTATCAAAGATAACGCCCTAAAACCGATTACACCCTGCGGCTGCCAATTTTAATTGCGGATTTTTTGAATTGATTATTTTGTTGAATATAGCTCTTCAATATATATATTCTCCAATTCTAGAAGGATTTAACTATCTGTGATGTTTTCCATGACGAAATACTTAATGAACAATCTAATATTAAAACTGACACTGTATTTCACTTTTAAATAATGTTTTACTCACATTTTTTGGAGATGCTTGAGGAATGCATTTCACTTCTGAAAAGAAGCTTCGTCAGCCTTATATTTAACTATATTGCCTTTATCTCGCGATTTTAATGAAAAATGATTCTACTCATATTATTTTTATTGCTGCTGTTTTTATTATTATTATTTCTTAGGAATATAATTGATATTACTAAAAATTCTATTTCATTTTTCAATAGGAGTGTTTGTTAGAATTTTGTTTTAAATACAAATATTTTCTGAAAAATAAAAAATATATCATTATTAGAAGAGAGTCCAGTTATTAATAATTTGAATAATAAAAGTATTATCCTTTTCAAATAATTTCTCATAAAGCAATCAAGTAATCAAACCAACTCTTGAGAGAGATAAATCATCTTTTCTCATTCCTCCAAAAAAGATGTAAGATAAGCAACTTTTTTTTTGTATTCCAAAATTGAAAAAATCAATATTTTCCAATGATTAATCTAAAATCTGAGAAAGAAAAGCTTATCTAGCCCAAGATTAGCCTAGGATTTTGTAGTAATGAGATTGAAGAGTCCAATTTGACCTTGAATTATTAGACTACTGTAACATAATAAAGATAATAATTGCATTTTTAGATCTTTTGTTTCACGTTCTATCTTTTAAGTTGCAAGAGTAGGCTACAGAAAAACAGACCGGTTATTCTTTATCGCTGGCTCAAGTGGAACCAATCAATTGCTCAATGACAATAACACAATGAAAGATAAAATTATGCTCCACAAAACAGCGAAGCGTTTTATCATACTGAGAAACTATGAAGCAAGTTTTCTATTGTGCAGGAGACCTACTCTGTTTAGCAGAAAGGATTATTAAAGTGACTATTCAATTCTAAATGCTCTATGTATCATCACATGAAAAAAATAATATTATAATAGAGAGAATTTGATTAATTTTTAAAGATTAATTTAAGTTTTTCAATTGAGGGTTTCTCAAGGGCTTCTAGTGTTGAATGCAGCAATTATTTTTGCTACAATAGCCCAATGTTCTTTGGGTTAAAAATACAGACCACAGGAAGTCTGATTTTCATTTTTTATATTTTACTTCAATTTACATTTATATTTTTATATTTACTTCAACCGATTTTATTGTAATTCTTCTATTTCACAAGTTAAATTGAAGTGACTGACAATTGAATAAACTGACAAATATACATAAACAGAATTTATTAATTTCGAAATTAATAAATTCTGTTTATGTATATTTGTCAGTTTATTCAATTGTCAGTCACTTCAAACTAACTTGTGAGATACGAGCCGATATGGCCAAGTTGAAAATGAATGCTCCTGTGTAGAAAGATCTCCATGGTCTAGTGGTTAAGGGCGCTCAACCGGCAATTGAGAGGTCCGTGGTTCGATTCCCGGTGGTGACTGATATTTTTGTACAGTAGCATTCATCGATTCCCATCAGCTGTTCAATGCTGTTGTCAATATCCGCCATTGCGGAAGTCTTCAGTATAAAGTAATAGCAATTGAAGGAATTCGAAATTAATAAATTCTGTTCTTCTATTTCATCGTGATTTTCTTTTCTCACAATATTGTATGAATCAGAACCTTTTTAATAGTTTTTTATAATGTAGACCACATTATATGACTATGACAATGAATAATATTATTACCCTAAATTTTTGTTTAACTTAGTTTTGAATCAGTAGGTGAAGTAGAAATGCATCGATTTTTGATAAAAATGCATCATTAATAAATTTGTTTACGACCTCGATGTTGAATTAATTTAAAGTTTTTTTTAATTTAATACTATAAAATTTATTTAAATAACTATTTTAGTCTATTGAAAGCTGCAAGTTTGTGCGATATTGGGTGACATGAGTGACTAACATTAGGTTTTAACATTGATTTAGGTAGGGTACTTTTATGTCCCTCATGCTCCATAAATTATAAATAAACTGTGTTCAGGGAACACTTCTCAGAGAGCCTTCCTTAATTAGGGGCGATTTGGAGTGACTGGTCCACTCTCGCAATTTGTTTTTTGTGGGTTTTTCCTATCAAATTTTCTGTAATTCCCTGTTTATACGAACTATCCAAGGACCCTAGAAATTTGAAGTCAACATCCAGGAAAAATCGCAAACCTAACGCCTGTTATGCTGGCAGAAGTCATAACAAACGCTGGAAATCGGTTTACTCAGTACATGGAGTATGGAGGACATCATCTACCTGATTTAGTCTCCAAAACAAAGTAAAATAATACTTCAGAAGTATGTGCCGACATTATAATTTTTTGATTCATACAGTGGGTTTTATTGTGCTTGAAAAAAGAAAATTAATATAAGCTTCATTTTTTTTTTAGGATGAAGCCCACATAGGTCTAAGACCTGTGCGTGGGTAATGAGTTGGATGATGATGATTTATGAGTTGGACCTACAGTTTTAGGTGGGTTCCGAACCACCGAGAAGTGATTTTCAGCAGAGAACAGTGTCTTTTTTGCTGGCCAATCTAATCGGTCACCGTTACAAACAGGACCTACGAGAACGTAGCTTATCTATCTGATTGAACAGATACCTGCTACGGCTCGCGGCTATCACTTCCTTTATATTTTACTTTATTAAGCTTTAAGTCTTTATTTCCAAATTAATATCCAACTAGATTTACATGAAAAGAGAGGAAAAATCTCCAGGAAAACAAGTCACAATATCTTGTTTTGCCGGATGTTAAATATTAATCTATGTCATGTTAATACAATTATAGAAACAATTATAGTACAGTACAATTATATATACGCATATATGTGCCTGTGCATAATAATAATAATAATAATAATAATAATAAATAATAATAACATTCCCTGATAAATTAATAAAAATCTTGCTATAGGCCGATTTTGATTAGAAAACTCACATCAAATATGATGGAATAGCAAAATAATAATAATAATAATTTTTTTTCTTTTATTAAGGCGTTTTGCCATTTAATAATAATAATAATAATAATAATAATAATAATAATAATAATAGAAACGATGACTTGTGATAACATTATTTTCATCAAGAGAAATTAAATTCGAATAGGAGGATCACTCACTATATGGAGTGAATAAAAATGAAGAAATTAATAAAAGGAGTTGACAGTAAAATACAAAGAGGAAGACAAAAGTGGAAGAAAGCGGAGGTTGATCGAGTAGGATTGAATCGCCGGTTCGCGACACTGATATTGCGGAGGTCGCTCCAACTACCATAATTTTATGACTCATGATTGTCACTACAAAGGTGAGACAAATACTGCAGCTCATTGTATACATTGAAATGTTTGAACTGCTTTATTTAAAACATCTCTATTCCCCTTTTAAAATAAATTTTCAAGTACGGTTCTGTACGGTAACCAGTAACTTTACCCTTATCAAGTTAGATGGGAGGATCAAAAATAGCAGAGTGGAGGTTTGAAGTAGGTCTGCTTCAAATTTCGTTTACTAACACAATCAGGGTCCGCTTTCTCATTGACAATAAAGCAAAGACTAGATAAAATTTACTTTGACAGTTTGACACAGGTGTAGAAATGTTAAATTGGATGAATTTCTGTCAAAAATCGCTTGAAGTGTGGTTTTAGAGAGGTGATTTTTCAGAGATGTTCAAAAAAGTAGAGGATTCCTCCTTTACCCCCTGCTGTGCACTCCAAAGTGCCTGGAGCCTAAAACCCTCCCCCCTCACAAAGTGATTGGGAAGTGATAGCCGAGTGCCGTAGCAGGCATCTGTTCAATCAGAGATAAGCTACGAAACTCCTGGGCGCTCTTAGTAAGAGTGACCGATTGGATTGACCAGCAAATAAGACTCTGTTCTCTGCTGTAAATCACTTCCCGGTGGCTTTACACCCACCTAAAACTGTAGGTCCAAATCATCAATCACCATCATCCAATTCATTACCCACGCACAGGTCTCTGACCTATGTGGACTTCATCTTCCGAAAAAATCATATCAATGGTCATCCCCCCCCCCCCCCGCCGCAACTGACCCACTAGCTACGACACTGCAGCTACAACATTTTTGTTCTGTTTCTGCAATGCAAGATACGGCATGAAATGTTGTATCTTGCATTGCAGAATCTTTGCATTGTCGTATCTTGCAATGCATAAATGTGTATAGGTATCGAAGATCGTGTATATATTATTATATTGGATATTATATATATATTATTACAGTGAATTAAGTAGGCTTCATCATAGAAAGTTTCAGGAAATATCCGTTATCTTGTGACAATTACAACGTCATATCCATGGGACGCCTTTGAGGATGAGTATCCATGACTCGAAAACGTTCAGCCAAAAAGCGAGAAAAAGTATTATTTATTCTCAATTAAAATTAACTGCAAGTCGTTGAATTTACCATAAAATGTTAAAATTATAACGTGTCTTGTAGAACACATCAGAACGATCTAACGAATCATGGTGAAATTTTGATATGAAAAAGAAAGTAAGCTAAAGATTTGGTATACTAGCTAGGCTACATTTCAGAACAATTATCGAAGATCGTGTATATATTATTATATTGGATGTTATATATTATTATGCTATTAAATATTGGATAGCATGATCAAAAAGCTGATTTTATTGAATAATAATTGTTGCACTTTCTTTGTAGTGGCGAAGGTGATATTGTGGAAGGTATCCATAATGGTTAAGACGAAATTGTCACAACCACATTTATTAAAAATATTAAGAAACTAAGTTTGTTTGAGCTTGATAGTGGTATAACAACAACAACCGAAACTAGTTTCTCAATATTTTTAATAAATGTGGTTGTGATAATTTCGTCTTATTATTTATTAATAATTGTTGAGCTACAAATCCATTCAATGTAATAATTGACTATGAATAAAATCAAAACAAACTAATTCAGCAAACACTAGTAATTGCATCTTGTCGTAATAAAATTTTATTGCAAAAAACAGCTATAAAAATTTAATCTTAACAAAAACACATTCGCAGATACCTATTTGAAACCAGTGACCTATACGTTTTTTTTTTTGTAAAGAAAATAAGAATAAAATCATGCTTTGTAATGGAGAGTAATTATTTTTGATTGTAAAGTAAAGATTGATAAAAGAAGGGAAAATAGAAATAAGGGCGCTTGCACAGTGGAGCTTCTATTAGTCTTCTCTCTCTTAATCTTCTTCTGCTTTCCTTCTACGTCCACTTCTACTCTGTTCCTCGTAGTTCTTCTTTTTTACTGTTTTACTGCCACTTCCGCCATTATTTTTCCCTAAGGTAGTCAAGAGCATAGCTGCGATATCAAACACATGCTGTGGAATGGGTTTAGTCACAGTGGAGCAGCGAGCCATAAGTGCGTGAAGCCTCATTGATTAAACATGTTCACTTTTGGCTCTGGCATCAATTTTGACTCTAGTATTGAAGCTCCACTGCGCAAGCACCCTCGGATAGACTTTTTATATTTTTCTTTGCCTTGAAGATACGCGGTTTCACATTCTCTTAATTTTTTTTCAATTGGTAGATTAAAAATATTTTTAAAATTAAAAAAAAATTAAATTAATAAGCCTGAAAGGGATATAGTCTGACTAAGGCTGAGCATTAGGAGTTTTTGTCATTATTTTTTTGTTTTTGAAGTTTATTGCTAAGGTGAATAGGTATTGAAATGTTATGGTATGAAATATTTTAATGTAAGGTATTAAAATTGCTCGTAAAATTCTTCCATCACTTATGGTCAAATGTGGACGCTCAATTTGAAATTTCGTAGTTTTTCGGGGCAGGCAATCAATTTTCCCCACGATGCTATATAGAAGCAATTGACGTTCAAAAATTGATATTTTTACTTCAACTAACGCATTGTTTACACCTGGTAATAACATAAAATGCATTTAATTTAAATATTTATTCGTAATTATTTCTCAAAAGTAAATAAAATAATAAATAAAATATTGGCGAGGAGAAGGCCAAAGTTTAACCACTGAAAAATTATAACCACTTGACCCAAATTAACGTGCTCAAGTATTGCCTATTTATTTTTAGTAAATAAAGCTTTTTAAAGTGTACAAGAGTTCCTTTCAAATCAAATTTGAGCCTCACCTGAATTAATTAATACAGTAATTATGGTAACTAGTGAATTTGTTTTCATGTGATATATATAGAATTTTATGTATCCCTCAACTCTTCTGCACCGTTACATGATTAGTAATTATCAATTTTGGAACTTACTCACTGTGAATACAAAATGATTTTATTTTATTCAGTATTTTTAATCAAAATATATGACATTTTTTTAATTTTTTTTTTTTTATATGAATATATAAATGAATATATATAATATGAAGAAGAAGTTTGAATAAAATGGATATTATGGATTCAAGAAGTACTAGGATTAAGTAGTGGTAATCAATAAGCTGAAATTGAATTGAAATAGATTCGCTTAGTGACTGCAATACGGCGTTTGGATAGATTGCTACCAATGCAAAATAATTAGAAAATAAAGAATAATTCATTTATTTATAGCACAAAATACATAGTAAAGATACAACAGGCATAGCCTACTACTGCTTTCTTTACAAATTTTTAAATAAAAAATCCGAATTTAAGGTTATGTCCAAGTTGAACTAGGAATTTGAATTAGTTGTCAACTGTATAAAAAAACTCAAATGTATTGTATTTTATTGGAAGAATAAATTTCAATTCCAATTTCACTTCAAATACAATTACTGATTCTTTCCAACTCAAAAATATCAATTTAGGAGCTCACTTAGCACTAAAACAGTCCAATAGTCCAGAGAAAGTAGACATAATTTTGAATTTAGTTTAGATATAATAGGGAAATAAGTATAAAAAATAAAGTTGAAAGTTCTGCAAGAAAATGAATTGGAGGATGGAAGGATAGAAAATAGTAAAGGAGCAAGGAGGAAGGAGGAAGAAATTAATACGGTACCGGTACAAGTGACTGCTTCTGCGGGCTGCTAGGACCGTGGGAGGTGATTGTGAGGAAAGGCATGGAGGTCAAGGTCTATCCAGAATTATTCTAGCTCTATAAAATAGAGATTTATAAGTCAAGTTGAAGGTGCAATTTATTTATACATATTACTCTAAAGGACAGTATTTCAGTGAGACACTAGAGAAAAAACAGTAGAATACCCATACATAAAAACTCTACGTATTTTACTACACCGTAAAGTACTTCATTCTATCTAGCTAGCAATTATGAAGCCTAGGAAAAACCGACATGCTGATCAAAGATGCCTTTGAAGATGAGTCTCCTTGATTCGAAAACGTTTGGCATGAAGTGAGTAAAAATATAATTTATTGTCAATTAAAATTGACAGCAAGTCGTTGAATTTACCATAAAAAGTTAATAGCAATCATCATTAACAATAATTATATAGGGCCCGTAGCTAGATCTTTGGGGGCCCGGGAGAGACATGAATTCAGGACACCCTTCTTGAAAGTGTGTTTTTGCAGGTTTGAGACCTTTGGGGTTATGTCTGTCCAGGACATATTTTAATTGAAGAGGAGATTATTTGCGGACACTTTTAAGATTTGTCTTTAAAAATACTTGATTTTTATTGTTATCCGAATAAATTATTATAATACTCAAGCATACTACAGTATATTTTAAATTTATACATTAATAGAGTGTGACCAAAAAATAATTAGATTAGTCCTATAGCATAGACGAAGCGTTCAAGAATGTTAAGATGTATGCCAATAGGTACTAAGATAATAGTGCTAGATACTTCCACTTCTAAAGTATATTATAAGATACTATTAAAATGCTATTAATATGAACATCTTTCACTTCATCGGTGTATGTATCATTTCATTCCAATCATCACCTTCAATTAGGCTTGAAACACAAACTTGCCTTTGTAAGTGAATAAAAATAAAAAATATAAATATTGAATTGTCATTGATACCAACAGTGAAAAAAACTATATTCGATATATTTTATACAGAGTGCGGCAGTATTACTTCTTTCTGCCATTTTCTGAATTGAATCGTTTTTTGTTCATATATATTTTTTGTTCATATATATATAGTTTTTTGTTCATATGAATAAATTTTTTGTTCATATATATTTTTCAATTTTTTGTTCATATATATTTTTTGTTCATATATATAGTTTTTTGTTCATATGAATAAATTTTTTGTTCATATATATTTTTCAATTTTTTGTTCATATATATTTTTTGTTCATATATATAGTTTTTTGTTCATATGAATAAATTTTTTGTTCATATATATTTTTCAATTTTTTGTTCATATATATTTTTTGTTCATATATATAGTTTTTTGTTCATATGAATAAATTTTTTGTTCATATATATTTTTCAATTTTTTGTTCATATATATAGTTTTTTGTTCATATGAATAATTTCGGTTCATATCGAGTTTCGTAAAACCCAGTTTTGAAGATAAATTCAGGTTGGTGACGTATCCCGTTCTCTGTTTAACTGATTAACTGTTTTGAGGGAACATTTATTTCCCAAAACGCCGCATTTTAATTGCGTGCGATTTTTAGTGGCTGGCCCGCTCTCCCGATATGTCCCTTTGTGATTTTTACAAAATTATTTTTTGAAATTCCGTGTTTTGTGAGCCGTCCTAGGAACCAACAAGATCTGAAGACCAACATTGAGAAATATTTTTTTTGTTTTTGTAGATTACGTCTTGGAGACTCTTTGAGTATAAGACAAGTCAGATCAACAATAATTATTTTATTTTTTATTTATTTAACTAACATACAATCTTATACACTAGTTACCATAATTACTATATCAATTAGTTGAAGTGAGGCTTAATTTTGATGTGAAAAGAACTCTTGTACAATATAAAATGCTTTATCAACTAAATATTTCTTCAATTGTTTTTTTAATATTCTTATATTTTCAAGACTAAAAACTGCGGTAGCTTTTTGTAGAGTTTCCCACCAATATAACTACGTTTTTGTTTGAATAAGTTACTATTGTGACTCAACAAGTGATAATCTCCTCGGCTTCTTGTATTATAATTGTGTACATCAAGATTTTGGTTAATAACACTCTTTTTTACATGTAAAGTAGCTTCATACACATATAAGCAGGGTAGAGTTAGCAGACCAAGTCTCTTGAACAACAGCCTACATGAATCTAATCTAGTCTTTCCATACACCTAACTGTTTTCTTTTGGATCTTAAACACCATATCAAGGTTTTGTTTTGATGAATTACTCCATAATAAGATAGCGTACCTAATATGTGACAGTAAGAGCCCATGGTAAGCTGTAAAAAGTAACTTTTTGTCATTTAATCTAGCAAGTTGTCGCAGGACAAATACCCCAGATGAAATTTTACAACATATTTTCTCAATGTATGGAGCCCAGGTCAATCGTATATCCAATAAAACTCCTAGAAATGCAAACATATGCAAATTGCCAACATGGCAGGATGCAGGAATCATGACAAACGCCACAAATCAGTTTACTTCAGTGTATGAAGAATGGGGACGTAACCTACCTGATTTGATCTTTAAAACTAAGTAAAACAAAACTTTACGTTATAAAAAAGAATTAAAAATTCTCTAAATCATAGGTTTTTTGTTTCAAAACAAGGAAGCTATGTTGCCGCATCTTGTGTAATAGCCACGTTTCAGAAAAGTATATTTTATTAATACTTTTTAAAAAAGTATTTTTTTATTTCGGATGATGCCCTCATGAGTCCGGAGACTTGTGCGTGGGTAATGAGGTGAATGATGAGATTATTACACAATATTATATAGGGTTTAAGCAAGTTCACTAAACCGGATATAATGATAATATAGGATTTTTTATTAAAAAAAATCCTATATTATCGTTATGTCCGGTTTAGTCAACTTGGATAATATAGATACATAGATAATATAGGATACAAACGAGCGTGTTATAACTGACGAATAACTGTAATTATTTCAGTAGTGTTCAATCTTACTCATGACTGTTTCTGGGAGTTGGATTGTGGGCTCACTAAAGTCCTGTAACCCACTTCACGTTACAACAAATTTAATGATTCACAATTTCATTGCATAACACTCTAGTACCGGTATTCTGAATCAAACATTCATTTCCTGTATCCCTGGTATTCCCAAATAATAATGTATAAGGTACTATCCTACTAATATATTAACTTTTTATGTGAATTTAACGACTTGCAGTCAAATATTCACATAAAAAGTTAATACTAACAACGCAGTTCGTCATGGAACAAGAAATCCAGGAATCTACTTAAATACTTAATGAATACTTTAGTGCATTACTTGTATAAGTGAAATAAATTAATAACTTTTCATGGTAAATTCAACGACTTGCAGTCAATTTTAATTGAGAATAAATAATACTTTTACTCAAACGTTAAGTGAGTAAAAATCATAATTTAAATAGAAATACTCATTCACTATATATATATAAGCTTCTTCAGCCTGCTTCTCTTTAAAAGCGAAATACATTCCTCCCATTTAAGTGAGCAAAAATCAGAATTTGAATAGAAATACAGTGTGTTTTGATGTTCGATTGTTCATAAAGTATTTCGTCGTGAAAAACACCACAGACTTTCTTATACTCCATAACCGGACAAGTGTCAAGAATGGACAAATCTTTGTCCAAACTTCGCCATTTCATGTAATTTCATCACTTAGATCGTCATCACTGAAGACTATATCATTAAGATCATTCAAATATCTGTGATGTTTTCCATGACGAAATACTTAACGAACAATCTAATATTAAAACTGACACTGTATTTCACTTTTAAATAATGTTTTACTCACATATATTGGAGATGCTTGAGGAATGCATTTCACTTCTGAAAAGAAGCTTTTCGTCAGCCTGAGGCCCGAGGCTGACGAAGCTTCTTTTCAGAAGTGAAATGCATTCCTCAAGCATCTCCAATATATGTGAGTAAAATATTGTTTAAAAGTGAAGTACAGTGTCAGTTCTAATATTAGATTATTAAAATATCATTGTACATAGTTTCTAGTACAATAAAAATTAGCATCATCAAAGCTTACTATGAGATATTGATAATTTTGGGTTTAACTAGGCCTACAAAATTTGTAAATTAACATGAATAAAGAATGATAATCTAGTCTAGTCTTCAATACGTAATCTTTGAAAAAATGTAACTGACCTTTTTTGCGTAGCAGGATCAGCGACATGCTTAACCCAATCGGCCACGAATCCGGAAAGTGCACGCACCCAGCGTCGGCGAAACTGATTGTTCTCCATTGACATGAAGATGCGCTCCAGCTGGAAGTTGCCCTGCTCGTCCTGGAAGAGTTGCAGGGTGGCAGCCAGGCCGCTGTTGCTCCACAGGGTGCGGCCCAGCTCCGAGGAGGCAAAGTGCTCCCACAGTCCGGTGAGGAATGGAGGCAGCAGTGAGGCAGTCTTCTGGTGACGCTGGTGCTCCTCGGCATCCTCAACGGCCGGGTCATCCGAGTGCAGGTGACCCGTGTTAGCTAATAGGGGAAGTAAGTTTAAAATACCTTCGAGAGGACCTCCATCGCTGCCTCCACCCTTAGCATCACCACCCGACCAGCTCGAAAACATCTCCACCACTTTGGATACCAGCTGAGGGTCGACACCCCCTTGGCGGCCCCCCAGAACCGCCCCCAAACCAGCTAATAAATCCCCCGCACCGCCAGACTGTCGTCCACCATCAGTTTGTGAAAGCAGCCCTTGTAACATTCCACCCAACCCTCCCAGCCCACTTTTATCGCTCCCCCCTTGCAAAGAGTCCTGCAACAACGCTTTGGCTGCGTCGAGAAAAGGGTTCGTTTCATCTTCTTCCGCGAATATTCCCGAATCGCTTGTTAAAGCTAGTAAAGATAAAAATAGAGTGAATCGCATTTTGAAAATCGAACTACTGGGATGCGGTGTGAACTTGATGATGTGTGTGGTGTAGGTTGATAGCACAAACTGGGTACTGGGGACTGGCTAAGAGGCTAGCTAACCTGGTCTCGAGTTGAGAGCGAGAGATAGGAGTGAGAGCGACAGTCGACAGAAGCGGCGCCAGGCGGTGATCGCAGCAGGCAGAGGCAGAGCAGGTGACCCTCTCGTCGCTGGCTCAACTAGCGGTACCTGATGACGTCACGAATACCACGCTTCAAGAGCGAGTCGATGACCCGGCCTCATGTAAACACTCCTAATAACAGTTCCGGCGCGGGTCGACGACCCTCTGTCCACACCTCTCTTCGTTTTTATCCCGGGGATTACTTCGCTTTTCTTCCTTCGCCCGCTGACCAAATAATAATAATACCGACCAGTTGCGTTGCGACTTTTTTCGGGTTTACCTGAGCGCTGCGCTCATTAGGAAATAGTATCACGAACAACGAAGAAAGGTCTAGGTTGCGTTTTTTGTTATCTCCTCACAGTCGGAGAAGCTAATCGACGACCACTTGACGCCCTTGAACAAAAGTGGACGAGGAATGCAGCAGCAGCAGCAACACGATTCTGGAATGGCTCTGACTTCAACCTCACTCACACTCACACTGCACGCCTCTTGCCCTTCTTAAAATAGCACGTTTCACGGGTGACACGTAGCTAGAAAATTGATTGTAGATAAACGTTTAGTACACGTTTACTCCAGTAGATTTTGTACAAATACTCTGTGGTATTGGTCTAGGTTTCAGGTACATATAAGGAGACAAAAAAAAATCGAATTAGAAAAAGCGGTTAGTAGGGTCAAGTTTCACCATTGATCAGGGATATGATATGAGTTGTTTCATACTTTATTCAAAAATTTAACATACATAATATTCACACTGCTTACAAAAGTATTATACAATACAAAGAAAATATGAAATCGAATTATAGCAAGTGCATTACCCAGCATTTTGCCACTGCCAACATAAGAAAACTTGTGTGTTGGCCAGTGATAGTAAGATGGTTCGTCTATGGTTTCACGTACTGCATAAACCAGGATCTAGAAAAAAGTTCCGAGAAAACTGAAAATTTTTTGCCTGTTATATCTTTACTTGGTTGCGTTTTCTAATAAATAGATAAATAAATAAATTTATTAAAATAACAGCTGATAGAAGACAATCATTTTTAATCGTATGGTAGCCCCTCTGCGGCGTTATATACCCTGTTTGGAATGCACAGAAGCGCGTAGGTACCGTTAAGTCGGAGCCTTGCAATCATGAAACATATGACTGGAAATCTCAGCTTAATATGTTTTATCCATTACTTCTTTTTGATGAAAAACAGGTAGAATTGAAAACCTCCTTCTGTTTTGGAAGTCGGTTAAAAAAAATTTTCTAATTGTAATTGAACCAAACAAAAGATAACAATTTTCCATTTTTAACAGACTTCCAAATCGAAGGAGGTTCTTAATTCGACCTGTTTTTTCATAAGTTTGGATACTTTAAATATTAAATATCTCTGGATCCAAGCAAGCTAGGAAGATGCGGTTTGTCCTAGACTATCGGGAGTTACATGGACTCTGTAGAAAAATTTTAAAATTCATTTTTTCCGACTCAGTTCGGCTGTAAGATTGGAAAACCGGAATAATTTCCAAAACTCGTGAAAATTTAGTACCAAAACTCGTGAAAATTCAGTACCGGTACTTAAGATTCAGCCCAATTTAAAGTATTTTTTTAGATTTTGATGTCAATGATGTGGGAGAGAAATATGAAAGTTGAGACCAACTTTGCATTTTTATTTTGAGTAGTTACCCAGATAGGGCTATTAATAACGAAAAATCGTCATTTTACAACCTACAGTATAGGAAAAACCTACACTTCCAAGTAGAATTACAATCATAAACTAAATTTGAGAATGTTTTAATGAGCTGAGAGGAATGATCCATGACATGGGTTGTGACTAGCTATTCTTGTATGAGGGGTGACAAAGGGGTTTCCACCACCCCCCAACCACCACCTGTCTTGAAAAATTACAATTCTATGAGGTGGTAAGCTCGAAATTCAGATTCAGTTACTTAAAATACATATGAATACTGATTGAAAGAACACTTTTCCATTACTATTAATTTGCTTGTGCAATAGCTTATGTTAGTAAAAGTAATTATGAGGGGGGACCGCTTCACAGCATAACGCGTCGCTAATCCCCCCCCCCCCACAGCATGATCTTTCTTCACGATTAGCATCATTGCCCCATACATTACCCCTCCCCTGCCCCGAGTGGAGCTCGGTCCCCAGGTAATTAATAATTTAAATATCAGTGGCTAATCAGCTATTGATAAACAAGATTGATAGATGGATTAAATAAATTAATGACAAAATCAATAACCTACTAAATATTGCAGAAGAATTCTGAAGTCAACAAATAAAAACAACAAATTCAGTACAAGATGAACAATATCATATTATATCATAATCATACTAGCAGACTGTCCGATTCAATTGAATCTGGATTACTAAAATGTGTAATAACCTATCTACAAATTAATTTTATAGCCTCTTTTTTCTAATCCCTCTTTTTCTTCCATCTTCTTCTCCTCCTTCATTTATTATCCAACGATGGAGTATCATCGACAGATAACAGCGAGTAGCTGTTTATTATAATATAGGATTATTATTAACGTTATTTTTCATGGTAGCCTGCGCAAACGTAAGAGTGATAACCAAAATCTTGACGTACACGATTATACAAGAAGCCGTGGAGATGATCACTTGGTGAGTCACAGTAGTAGCTTATTCAAACAAAAACGTAGTTATATTGGGAGCATAAGCGTATCCAGAAATTTTTCATGGGGGGGGGGGGTCCACTTACCGGAGTAGTCATCTTACCTACATACAACACTCCTTAACTACCCCCCACCCCCCAACAGAAATCCAAACCCAAAACTGTTATTCACTTTGTAACTACAGCAAGTATCACAGCAGCCGTCTTTCACAAAATTTATTAATTAATTATCATACTGTACTACTTATTACACAATACATATAGTAATGTTTTTTTAAGATGTTGAAATATTGCAAAACCCATTTTGCAATTTCCAAAATCCATGTGTTTAAAAAGAAAACATATTTTTCGACACCCATCCCGTGTGAGATGAAAGGTGAAGGGAATAGGTGAGAACAACAATACATTAAATTCTATGAGTACAAAATGAAGAAACCAAGTACCCTGATCTTAGTGTATCTTATTGAGAGGGTACTAGAGAAGTAAGATAACAAATTGTATGTGAAATGGTTGGGCTTTTATTCGAAATACAATTCATGGATTGATAATAATAGTGCTGTCTGAAAAAATAATTATATTGTCTCTGTATTGAAAAATGAACTTGAAACAGCACAGATCAAAACTACCACTGATCAGCTTTGATAAGTATTTAAATGAGAAGAGCAGAAAGCAACAAATGAGACACAGTGTACTTTTGAATTGTGTGTGGACCATCCAATGTTAAAAAACCAATACCGTTTTTAATTTATTATTTGCAGAAAATGGTGTTAAATTTTTACATTTATATGTACTTACCAAATCTCACAGCAAGACTAGTATGAACTTCTCAAAGAAATTATGAGTCAAGTCCCTGAGATTGGATTGAATTTGTTTCAACATAATAAAGAAATCCCACGCCTGATTGATTTCTGAACTATCACAACTACTGTTTGAGGATGAAGTGGATGTTTCTTTAATTATTAATGTTTTAGTGTGAAAGTGATGGATTATACGCGAATATTTTCTTTTTTCAGCCAAAACAAACTTAAAACGAGAAATAAAAAATCCATATGAAAAATTAAAAACTAATATTAAACAGCAGTATTTATTTTATTCACTATTAAAACCAAAATCCATGTGTTTAAAAAGAAAACATATTTTGTAGTGACATATAGTATAAATGCACGATTTTATGGCATTGTACCAGGACCGAGAACGAAATTATTAATTTTACTTCAACACCGACCGTGATCCACGGAGAAACTGAGCTTCTGAACAGTTGAAAAGCTCAAACGGAAGTCTATAAAATCATTTTGTTATTTTATAATGGAAAAAGAATTCACAATGTCAACATTTGCGAGCAATGCTACTATAATAGGTTTTTTTCTAAACTAATGACTTCTCCCAGTTTTGTTATGAAATTCTAACCCACTGTTTTTCGATAATGTACCATACATTAAAGTTCTCTCCTCTATCTTATAAAGATAGACTAAACATGCTACAACAGCCGCTTTCTCAGTTCTCAAAACTCCCAATATTGTAATATTAATTCCATCTAGATTAAATTTTGTTCACTAGAATTATTATCACTGGTATAGAATTATTCTCAAGAACCTTTCCTACAGAAAAAACATTCTATCTAGTGCTTAGTCAACTCAAATTGGGGGGGGGGGGGGGGTCCGGACCCGGGGACCCCCCCCTTGAATACGCCCCTGATTGGGAGGAATCTCTACAGCAAGCTACCGCAGTTTTTAAAGTCTTCAAAATATAGAAATATTTGAAAATCAATTGAAAAAATATTTTATAGTACCGTATACAAGAGTTCCTTTCACATCAAAATTAAGCCTCACCGCAACTAATTGATATTATAATAATTATGGTAACTAGTGTATAAGATTGCATAATTGTTGATCTGACTTGTCTTATATACTCCTTAAATGGAGTCTCCAAGACGTAATCTAAAAAAAAGACATTTCAAGATTGGACTTATATCAATTTTAAAGTACCATCCATCCTAAGCATATATGATAAGCCACTATTGAAAACGTGAGGCACTATATTACATAGAAAAATTTATTTAAATAACTCTACCGTATCAACCAGTAAAAATATATAAGGAGCTTTCTTCAACAACTGCTCAATAAGTAATCTGCTCAAAATGTATAAAATCGAAAAATCACGCTGGTTTAAAAATACAGTTATGATGACTAAGCTACTCATATATACAGGTTTCAGACTATTGCAGCCTGAAACAACAACTGCGAGTTGAAGCTGGGTTGATAGCTATAGAAATGAAAAAATAGTGTAACGTAGTCCTGCTGACATTTGAACATGGAATGTCTGCAATACTCTAGTCTTGTTGATAAATAATATTAATAAATGTGATGATGATAATAAATATCAGGGTGGCTATCAAGGTAAGCTACAAAAATTCCCTGATCTTTAATAACATTTTCCGTGACCAATATATAAGGTACTAGCCGGCAGGCTCGCTTCGCTCACCTTGACCGTCTAGCCAGGGGGTGGTTTAAAATTCGTACAAAATCGTGAATCCAGCACTTTTGTTTGTTGATCATCTTTAGTCATGGATACGGGCACAGTTATTCAATTCACAACTCCATATTTCTTATATCTAATTTTTAAATTTTCACTTTTGGCCGTATTTTTAGGAATTTTTAAAAATTCTTTCTTAGCATGCATCTAGAGCCCCAACGGGACATATATACCAAATTTCAACTTAATTAGCCATGTGGCTTTCGAGAAACACTGATGAATGTGTCAGTGATTTAGGGGTATTTGGCTATTTTAAAGATGAAAAACAACAAGACCTTACCGAATACCGGTAGGCCTTATCAAAACAATTTTATATTCCTGAATTTCTTGTTCCATGACGAACTGCGTTGTTAATATTAACTTTTCATGTGAAATTTAACGACTTGCAGTCAAATATTTGTTAAGAATAAGTATAACTCACTTAATCTGTTGGCCGAGCGCTTTCGAATCTATGAGATCCATCTTTCCTAGATCAAATTTTAAATCTCACAAACTTTTTGATCACATTTTACAAAAACCACAACACTTCTAACCAAAAAACTGACATGATGATCTAGGAACCCACGCCTCTGAAGATGGATCTCATAGATTCGAAAGCGCTCGGCCGACAGATTAAGTGAGTTATACTTATTCTTAACAAATATTTGACTGCAAGTCATTAAATTTCACACGAAAAGTTAACAATTTTATATTTGTTAGCCTACCTAGCTTATTTGTCTGGTTGTCCATCTAAAAACCCATTTCAAGTTCGATATTGGAGCACTTCATGTGAGGGTTTCTATAATTAGTATAACTATTATTAGGTACCGTATATAATTACTACGAAGTTTTCCCGATATTTTTTTAAACTTCATGACTTTTCCAGAACTTAAAAATTCCCTGACTTTTCCCGGTTTTCCCGCGTTCGCTAGTCACACTCTGAATATGAAATATTTCTGTCGCTAAAAGATGGCATTATCTAATTCTACATTATTCAATAGAGTATGTTCCAGGGATATTTTTGAAAGAACTGGATTGAAGTAATATTACAGACAGTTCCTGATGAGGTACAGGAGAGGGGGGGGGGTTTAATCAGTAGATTGCAATAGCAATAGCATAGCACAAAGTGCGTGAAATTAGAATAGAATGACTTTTTTATTTTTTGACGGGGCGAAGTTTGGACAGAAATGTCCACTCTACCATTTAACCACAAAATTATTCCCCCTCCTAAGAAAAATATTATTTGGCGAAATTTATCACATCTATGAACAATCATCAATCCACTATTTCCTCCACCATTACCCTTTAGTACTTTATTCTTGCGGATGACAATTCTCTTTACTGTACACAATTTGATTTTTATTGCATTACAGCCGATACAAATTAGTCTAAGCCACATGTGTGAATAATTAGAAAAGATGTAGATGCCGAATCTAGCCCAAGAATCAAGGGTATATTCCTTTCCATTCCTTAAAATAACATACATCATATTAAATTCTGACAATGTGAAAGAATGAAAATACAAATTAAAAGAGTGAATTTTACAAATAAAAGTATACTGAGATTGTACATGAATATACAGTATTATGCAATGCAAAGGTAGGAAGGAAAATAATGCCTGCATAGGTGTAAGACCTGTGCGCAGGTATGAGTCACATTAAGTATGAGAAATAAAACAAAATTGATAGGAGCGAAATATAAGGAGAAAAAGAAATGAAAGGAGAGGAGAGATTAATTTAAAAATAAAAATGAGTAACGTAATGTGAAATAGGCGAGCATGACTTCTGCTCAAATAGTCAGAATCAAATCTGCTCAAATATTAAAATGGGTTCGAAAACAAGCTAACATTCAGAAAATACATTGAAAAAATACACCCCTGAACTTTTAATAATAGGCTACATAAAACAGTCCATTTCAAGAAAAAACTAAATAGGAGAGATAATGCTAATGGATTATTATCGGATTGTTCTAAACAAGAGTTATGAAAATCATTATAATCAGGTATGCAAATCATTATGAAAGAAAGGAGATGAACCACTCAAGTTTACAAAGCCTATTGAATAGCCTATCATATCCTTGATAATCTACATATAGATGACCACAGAAGGAAGTTTTCAAAACTACAAATTCTGGTTCGAAGTGGCAAAGGAAAATTATGTTTGTAAAACTTCTTAAGCTGTAATTTATAACTTACTCAGAAATATTTGAGTAGGCTTTTTCTTTTAGTGGAAATGCTTTTACGAAAATTGTGCTTGTCTTTTGCTTGTGCAAAGCAGTACTGAATAAAGTCACCTACTTCATTTGGGCTCGATCTGCACGCTTAGCTGTGTGCAGGGTTTTTGGCCATTTTGTTTTTCAAGTTTCTTGTATTGGATGTTATTAAGGTATTACAATGTCAACTGTTGACATGAGATTTTTTTCATCAATTATTTTGCAAAATATGAGGGCTCAAAGTTGTTTTTTTTTTGTTTTTGATTGCAATTGATCTCACCTACACGTTATTTTGAACTTTTGATATTTTTTTACAACTGAAAGAGTCCTTTAGGAATAAATTTACAAAAAAATAAGTGTATGGCTTTTATTAAAGGGAAGACCCTTACGGGCAGTCTCACCTCGCCTTTTTTTAGCCATGTTATGGAGAACATGATAGACCTACAATTTTAGGTGGGTCTATTTTTAAATATGTATGTAATAATAAAGCTTACTAGCTATTGTGCCCGTCCTTCGTACGGATTATGTTTAGAAATAAGACTAAATATGTTTCGGCTTTTTTTATAGCAACGATCATGAAGTTGTTAGCAGCTTAGTAAACAACTTAGAACGTAAACAATTCAGTGACAGTTATCAGAGAGAATATTTGAGAACAGCTGATTGATATATCATGATAAATTACGTGATTTGTGTGGTAATAAAACTTAAGAAGAAATGTATCCAAAATCGCACAATACTTGGTTTTTAAACGTTTATTATTCTGTTAAAAAAAAGTTAATTTAGTTTTTTATAGCTAAAGACATTGTCAAAAAGGTTTTCAATACTGTTCAATAACTAAAATCCCGATCGATGCTCTCGTTTTTGAGGAGAAGGCCGCGTAAAATGCCTTTGGGGCCGTGAAAGACAGACAGAAATTGAGATAAGACTATTTTCGGCTTATTTAATGTATAAAACGTAAAAATAACAAAAAAATATATAATTCTGATGAATGTACAGACAAAACATTATATAGATAACATTAAGTCACAGAAGCACGGTCACCCATCCAAGAGCAATATTGTGCGTGATTGAACATCACGATCGCATGAACACCACGCTCACCGCGTGATCAATCACAACCCTTTCACTCAAATCACACAATTGAGTTTTTTTGGCATACGTTTTGAAAAACTGGAATTTTTTGAGATGTCCAAAAATTTATTTTGAAAAAATAATTAGTCAATCGAATTAAAAATATGCCATTTCATTCTGCAATGTGCCTTCTAGTTGGAAATAAAAAATTATCGAAAGTTGAAAGTAACTTGTAAATGTGATCAATTTCCTCCAAACTGAAAAATTCAACATAAAACCAGCATATTTCACATAATAATTAATGAAAAAATATTCTCATGGCAATAGAAAACAATTCAATACCTCAAAATAATATCCAAAACAAGAAACTTCGAAAAAACCCTGCGCACAGCCTTAACACTATACTTCAAAAAGGGGTCTCAGTATTGGATAAGTAAACTCTACATAATGAAATTAAGAACATTGAATGCCTGAAGCGTATTTTCAAGGACTTCATTTCGATTTTGGAAAAAATTTTTGTACAATGAATTTGAATAATAATAATAATAATATCGTGTGACCTGGCTGGCTCAGGTCTGGTGTCAGAGTTATCAGGTCGCACCTGAATAAGTTCAGGGCCTCTGACGTGACTTAACGACTGTTTTTAGGCAGCCGGGACCGACAGCTTAACGTGTTTTGAATAGAAATTAATTTTGAATAAACTATGCTCTTTTTTCTATTTCAAATGATTTGAGCACATGTTAGAAAGCTAAAATGATGTCAATATACAGTATAGCGTACATTAACAAAAAAATTTGAGAGGACACTTTGGGGGTATAAAGGAATGTTTTTCTGGAATATGATTATATGTCTGAAAAAATAAGACATTTCTTTATAAGATTTAAGCATAGCGTGTTGACAATTTTTTCTTTGGTGATAAACCCCACATGCCTCGGAAAATTGTACGTGGGTAATGATGAATGATGAAAGAATGCTGGACCTACACAATTGGGTTCTGAACCACCGGTAAGTAGTGTTACGATTTAATTGTTCCAGTGTTTTCATGGACAAACGTGGCTCGCAATCTGATTCTTCTCATTCTCTCTCATTAGATGTATTTCTCACTCCTATTCTTTATATCTGTGTCCCTTGCACTCAATTTAGTTTCTCAAGAATTCTACAAACTTCCTGAACAATCGAGGTCGTGTTTTACTATATTCTGTCACCTTCCATGGCATTCTTGAAGCATCCAGAAGCCGCCATTTCTTGGAATTATACAACTATAACAGCTATATAAAGAAGTCCACATGAACAAGCTAGTTAGTTTTTAAAGCTCGTGTGTCAGATTGTGTTACAGATCTCGTGCCAGTGCTCGATTCCAGTGTAAAGTGCAGAGACAAGTGTTTATTACTTCTGCAGCTTACTAATAGTTTAAAGACGTTGTGTCAAGTGATATTATTTGGGACTGTCAAATAACGAATTGGACTGTGTTTTGTAAGTGATTAGTTGTTCTTTTATCATTTCTTTCTACATTATTGTACAGTTTATTGGACTCTTGTTTCTTTTATTATTGATAAGCCTGTAATTAATTATTCATTAATTCTTGTAAATAATTACTGAAAATAAGTATTAGCATGTCATTTGTTGATCTTTTTTCTTTATTAATTGAACTTGCAATTAGTGTGTGCAAATAGACTAATTTGTGTAAATAAAGTGCAAGTGTGAACTTTAGTGTTGCCAGCCTTATTTTAGTCATTAGAACCCATAACAGTAATAATAAAGTTGATGTCATAGCAGCCGGTAACCCTTTTAAGTGCAGTCCCGAGCTCCCGTTACTGAACATTACGATCGCTCTAACACCACGTTCAACGAGCGACTAGTCACTCTTTGGAAGGAGGAGTAAATGTGATTGAAAGATTTTTGTTATTTCTTAATAATAATCATTTCCTATGGGCACCTCCTGTGAAACCTACAGGTTTGGGAGGAACCTTGTTTTAATTTTGAAAATAAATTGATTGAATTCAAAATCAGATATTGGACTGGAATTTAAACAATCATAATTGAAACCACATTCTCACTGACAATGAAGTCTCTTAGTGAGTAGAGCGCCAACAGAAAATATCAAGTCTCATATCCTTAAACTCTAAGTTCTAGAATATGCATTTGTGGGTCATCAAATAATTGTAAACGTTATTTTAAAAATAAATAATATATTTTCCCTTAAAATTTAACCCAGCAATCACAGAGCTTCAGAAGCAGGAAAATGAGTTGTAGCTTTGCTACGGTAACAAGTTTTTCTAAAACTGAATGATGTTTCAAATTATTATGAAATTTCAAATAAAATATATACTGCACATTCAACCATAAATCATATTCAATAAAACATACGTTGCACTTTCAACCATCGGTTAAGTCCAATCCAAAAAATATTTTTTGCAGCTATGAATAATTCAAAACAATAATACTAAAAAACACTTACATTGCAGGAGATAAAAATCAGACTAAAATAGGGGAAGAATAAAAGTCTAGTAAAATTAATAATTAGGTAGTTTTGGATAAGATTCCTATTGGAGTCGTACCTATATTAGAGATTTTTCTTGATATATTTGTAAAGTACAGTATAGTTATCCTCATAGGTTCTTGGAAGATCAAAATCGATGTTTTTCGCTGCCAAATAAACAGCTCCAGTAGCTACTTTCACTTTCAATTGAATTAGGGAGCACTTTTTCACAGCCAACGGATTTGTGTCCATTTCATGTTTGAAGCCAGATTCGAGGAATTTCCAACTTTTCCATACAGAGCCCACACATACAATTGGTAGTCCCAAATCTTTCTCCGTCAGACTCTGAAAATTAAAAGGTGATCGAGTGAGAAAATCTCCTCTTGTAAGGAAGAATTGAAAGAAAACAAACATTCCGATTTCTGAAATTGCTTGTAAGATATTGAATTTTTGTTTTTACTAATTAAAAAAAACCTGAAATTATTTATAATATGGTTTTGAAGTGGAGTTTATTAGTGAATAGACTGATTTTCTTTGTCACAGTTAATTAATAAATAAATATAGTTTTTAGTGTAAATTAACCGCTGTGTCAAATCCTCAAGTGTTTCATCGTTTAAGTTGAACCTGGTAATTGTGTTTTCCAGAAGATTATAGTTATATTTGAATCAATACGTAAACATAACCTATGCTTACAAATATTTTGATTGTTGTAAAAATTTAGTAATAGAGTAAGGTTTGGGTTAAAAGCCTGTTATTTGTTTACAATAAGTTGTATTTTTATTGTATCAATTAATAAATGTATTAAACAATATAGCATAGTCAAAATTTGTGAAAAATAGTTTTTGACACTCTGCTGCCTCTTTGCTTCATTGTTATTCTGTCAATATTTAAACAAGGCTGTTGCCGAGGCTTGCCACATCAGTCGCCTGTGAAAGCGACTGCAGTCGCCCATGCACGCCACAAGTGTGGCGCGTTCAAGCTACAGCATCGCTATGAATTCAAAATGTCGTCAATTTAAAATAGACTGCAACATGTCCCCCTAAATAACTTGACAGTGATCTATAAGAACTGTAATTAATAATTTGAAACTTATCACATACCATAACAACATTAGCCTACAAACAAACTTAACCTACAAATGATGACAAGCTAGTCCAGTGTCATGGCCGACTATAAAAAGTCATGAAACTGTGGCGCTCGTTGACGACTGGAGAAGTCCAGTATAATAAGGGTCATAGCAAACAATGGTGGGCTGACAAGGCGACAGCCGCACGGGCTTGCCACTTTTTTTCTGAGGATGAAACCCACATGGGTCTGAGACCTGTGCGTGGGTAATGAGTTGGATGATGGTGATTGATGAGTTGGACCTACAGTTTTAGGTGGATTCCGAACCACCGGGAAGTGATTCTACAGCAGAGAACAATGTCTTTTTTGCTGGTCACCGTTACAAACAGGACCTATGAGAACGCAGCTTATCTCTATTTTCTATCCTCACTAGAAGCGAGGGTAGGCGACTTGAGTAGTTTGTGGCCACATGGCTCAGAATAATAAGATAATAATAATAATACATTGAATGTATCGCTTCAAGTGGCTTATCTGAGCCTATGTGGCGGTTGCGCGCGACGGCGACTGAAGTGGCTCTGTATTATAAAGCTCTAAGGTGATTTCATTTTTTTAATGAAGCTTTACAAGCTTTAATTAGATTGTTCATGTCCTGAACTAAAAAAAAAACTCCTCATTTACTTAGATTTTTGCAGGATTCTATTATTGACTGTCATTTAAATGAGCACATCAAATTAGATTTTTTCTGAGGATGAAGCCCACATAGGACTGAGACCTGTGCGTGGGTAATGAGTTGGATGATGATGATGATGATGATGATTGATGAGTCAGAACGACAGTTTTAAGTGAGTACCAACCACATGGATTCTGTCAGTTATAATTACCATTTGGGTTTGACATATGGACAAAAATCAAACTGAGGATGAGTCAAAAATAGAAAAATGAAAGCTATTAATAATAAAATATATGAATTACATGACCTAATTTAAAAATACGTTCGAGTAGAATGTCTTGGTACTACCATATTCCTAATACTAACTTTCAACTTCCTAGAATATTATCCAGATTTTCTACTTGATTAAGGTGAATGAATAGAACAAATGTTGTCTATTCCACATTAATGGAATAATTAATATAATTAATGTGGAATAGACAACATTTGTTTTATTCATTCACCTTAATATGGAGAAGTTCCACAACATTTCTGAATCAAGTGTGAATTTTCTACTTGAATTGGCAAAGCATAGAACATTTTCGGCCAAATGTACTGAAATAGCAATTCTATTCGCAACTGTAGAAATTAATTAAAAGTGTTAACAAATTAATGTATAAGTTTCAGTGGCGAGTTTTGAGCCAGGGTTTCCTAGCTCTAAACTTTTTGTATAGTGCAATGCACCTAAGTATTGCCAGACTCAAGCTAAAGAATTGTGGGGGATTCAGCTTAAAATTACAGTACACAAAAATTAAACGTTTGGTAATTTTGAACAAATCCCCCACAATTTTTTAGTTTATATCTCGTAATACTGGTTGGCAAAGCTCTACACCAGAAGTGCGGATCCAAGTAACCCCGGCTTTATCGTTGTGGGTGTCTCCACAGCAGCTAAATTGTGAAGAGTTTTCCTATAGTCTATGCAAACCTTCGACTGGAGTATGGAGTCTTATGACAATGCTATTTCACATGAGAATAAATAATAATTCTATGGAAATAAGAGCGCGATGGTGTCAAATTTTCATTTACATTTTGTCACTTGCATGCTGGTTCCAAACTTGAACGCTTGACTAGTATTGCTCCAAGGTGATAGGAGGTGTCTCCTACTGGAAACTATTATTACAAAATGTTGTAGCTGCAGTCCTATCGGACAGGCTGCAACCCCAAGCAGCTGCTGGACTGCAGGCTACATCATTTAGGCATATAGTTCTCAGTCCGACCCACCTTGTATATTGTAAACGCCTTTGGCTTGCCCGGCTTCTGTGCAACTTGACAGCATTGTACCCCATAAGCATAACACTGCAATCTGAGCTTTGTTACACAGCAACAGCAGTTGCGGTAGTGCAACATAATTTCAGTTCCAACTCATCAATCACCATCATCCAATTCTTTTCCCACGCACAGGTCTCAGACCTATGTGGGCTTCATCCTCCGAAAAAAAGGCTAAACTATACCAGCTGGGTGAAAAATCAGCTGGTGGCTGTAAAACGTGTATGCCACGTGTTTAACATTGCTGAGCTCGGTTACAAGGTCAGCTATTGTAATAATTTAGCAGCTACTCTGTATAATTTTTTTGTAGAATACTTCTTGGAGACTCCAGTTAAGGAGTATAAAACAAGTCGGATCAACAATTACAGTTGAATTACAAAATCAGATCAACAATTATTTCAATAATAATGCTCTTAGGTATGTACAGACTGTACATAGTAATGAACAATCCGAATTTTGATAGGGAATTCATTTCTCAAGTTATAAAGAAATCACAAGAGATATTAAATTTTAGTAATGAGTCAGAAATTTGATATTCACTTTATGAGATTTTTTTCCTAGAGCAATGAGGAATTTCGCTAGTAAGATTCCAGCCTCTCTGAATATCCAAATACACAGTGCATCCCCTTCCTCTGCACCCTGTGCAAGGTCTTTGCATAAGCCTGCAATGTTGGATTTATTAAACTGGCTGTAAAGATGTGGAAGAATGTCAATCCTAAAGAGAAATGAAAAACGTGAAAATTAATGTACAAAACAGAAACAGAAAATAAAAACAAAAGAAAAATCAGTTATTTTCTGAATTTGAAATGTCAATCAAAAATAAAATGGATAGAATGTGTTACTTTTGACAATTGATGAAATTACACACTTGTAAATTGATTGCGAGAGTGAACAAATTTAAAGTGAATGTGAATAGTTAGTAATCTTCAATTCAATGCAGTAGATTATAAACTGCAAAATCTGATAAATTTTTTTTGCTATGTTTATTCCCGTTAGTTATCTGCGGCTTTACAAATTGTCAAATAGCCGGGCAGTATACAGTAAAATAATTAGGCTAGCTGAATTCTTGTTATGGACCAGAATATAAACCATATTTCCAGTAGCAAAACATAATAATAACAACAACAATAATAATAAAGTCATGCTGAAGTTGCAGATATCAGGCTGGGTGGGGACCACATAGCCACTATACTCCAGAAGTGGTTGGAGAAGCCTTTGCATGGCCGCCATGCTCATGATCTGGGTAACCCTTTTAGAAGCCAAGAAGCAACCAATGCTTGGCTCAGCTGGGGGGTATCTTTGCGGAGACTGAAGGTTTCATGTTGGCTATCCAGGATCAGTGTGTTGCTACCAAGAACTAGCTGAAGTTCATTGTGAAGGAGAACCTGGAAACAGATACATGCCGAAGATGTCACCAGGCATGTGAGACCATCCAACATGTGACAAGCGCATGTCAGGCATTGGTAGCAACGGACTATGTCCATAGGTACAACCAGGTGGCAAGAATTGTACATCAGAGTCTGGCATGTCTACACAGCCTGTTGCCTTATTCAGTTCCATACTATCAATACACTCCCAGTGCAGTTTTGGAGAATGCAACTCACAAGTTTTATTGGGATAGATCAGTACTCACAGACAAAACAATAGCCAACAATAGCCCAGATATCATACTAAATGACAAACAAAACCAAACCACATTTTTAATAGACATCGGCATACCAAACACACACACAACATAGAGCAATACAGTGATGATAAACTGCTCAAATATCTGCCTTTGGCAGAGAAAATAAAAGACTTGTGGAGGCAAGAGAATAAGAATAAGAATAAGAATTTATTCATCCTTTGGGTCACATTAGTGCAATCGGAAACGTCATTACAAACTAGATCATAATATTAGGTTACAAACAGTGTATTGCAGAATAATACAATAAATTCAATTCAATTAGCGACTAGGTACTTCAACAAAACTTTTGTTACAATTTATATATAATCAATGTATACTAGAAAGTAGCATCAGTCAAAAGTAGATTAAAAAATTACATACTGGTAACACAAAACACTGATTTTTTTATTTTTTATTATTGGCTACTTAAAATAATTATTTACTACTGAAGGAAGCAATGCCAGGAATTCAGTAATCGAATATAAATGATTACTCACTAAAAGACTCTTCAACTTGAGTTTGAAAGTAGAAAGTGGTAGATTTCTAGCAAAACAAGGAAGCTTATTGAAAAGTTTTAATGACAAGAGAGAGTGACAATTATGCCTTTGATAATATCAGCTACAGGTGTAATCCCAAAAGAGCTGCCTGAGAGGATGAAAAAGTTGAGACTGACTGCGTGGGTGCAAAATTTAATGCAGAAAGCTGTCATATTGTGCACAGCATCAATAGTAAGGGGATTCCTAAATATTCCGAAATAGAAAGGGTGTCATTTTGCTAAATTAGCCAATGACACCCTCTTACCCAGTAAAATAATAATAATAATAACACAGGTTAACTAACCGACTGTTACGATATCTACTGACGCTAACCAGTCCAGGACGGACCCTGGGTAGAGAATGTTAAAAAGGATTTAACTCAACTTAATACAAACGAACAAGAGATCTTGAACAGACAGAGTTTCAGAAAAAAAGTAGATAAGTGGGAAGTCCTTCCAGAGTTGCGCCCAAAACAGTACCGACCACGATGGAATGAAGAAAGGAAACAAAGATTTTCACAACGAATGAAAGAATACTGGGCAGAAAAGAAGAATAAACCCAACAAATGAAATACTGCATCACGAATCATAGATTGCTTAGCGTCTTCCTCTTCGGGAGTTCTATCGCCAATAATAATAATAATAATAATAATAATAATAATAATAATAATAATAATAATAATAATAATAATAATAATAATAATAATAATAATAATAATAATAATAATAATAATAATAATAATAATAATAATAATAATAATAATAATAATAATAATAATAATAGAAATAACAGATTAACAGAAAATAGATTAACCAAAAGAATTTGATTACACAAAAAAACTAAAAATGTCAACACCCTGGCTAGACGAAATTCGTAAGGACCTGAAAAACGCAAGCATGACACCAACTGAGATTTATGATAGAAATATATTCCGACACAAGGTAGACAAGTGGAAAGTTAAAGAGAAGCAGTTCCAGTCGAAGTGATGCAAGAAAAAATAAGCTTTCTCAGAAACTATGAAAACCTATTGGAATAATGAGAGAAACCCAAAAATTCTTGAGTCGTCGCAGCTTATCGCCTTCTATCCAGGGAGAATTCCCCAATAATAACAATAAAATAATTTTAAAAAAAATTAATAATAATTTCGTATGACATGGCTGACTCAGGTCAGGTGACAGAGTTATCAGGTAGCACTTGAACAATTTCAGGGCCTTTGACGTCACTTAATGTCTGTACACTAACTTATCATTACATTTTTTATATTTCATTGTTGTGTTTGTATATTAGAAATACATACTATTATGCTGAAGGTTGGTTTTATTCAAAGTTGGTAATAACTATTTTGATGGATTATGAAATGAAGCTTTTGAAATCAAACTGGAGGCTTACAGAATAAATTTGCTGTTTATCTTCAGAGATTTTACAATGTACGGTGTTTTTTAATTATGCTCAACTACAAAAGATTATTGAGAATTATCAAGTTTTTAATCTGCTTTGGTGTGAACTGAATCTTGCCTGAGTTCAAAACTGTATTCAATTTTGGTCGTGACTGGTGTTTTACATTGATATATTCATGATGTTCACCACACTACTAACAATAAAACCTTATAATCTTTCTACAGAAACGCAGAAGAGAAAAGTAATTCACTCAGCTTGATCATGGTTGTACTGCCAACCCCTATAAGTGCCAGTCATATCTGTCTGAATAATAATAATTTATTTGACAAACAAACATACACTGTACATGCAAAATATGAAATTAAATGTTAATACCAAATTCACAGAAAAAAATGTACAATACATGCCCATTGTCTAAATAGGAAACCCCAACGGTAATCCTGTGTGGGATTCCATCTTTATGCAATAAATCATTTTCAAGGAAAAATAAAAGACAAAAAGAAAAAGAAACAATAAAAATCGTCCCGAAAACAAAAATTATTAACTCATTTGAGAAATAATCAGACACTTAAAATTAACAGTAAACCTTAAAAAATAACATTTCAAGAAAAAAGAGAAAAAACAAACAATATAAAAATGATATTGATACAAATGTATCAATAATGCAAATACACTTTTTATGTGGGCTAGAATCTATATATTTTTTCCTTTAAATTTCCATGGAATACACTTAAATGATGAAACTTATAATTATTTGTGTGCCTCACCTTTTCTTTTCTTGTATTTCATTCCATAACTTTTTTGCTATATACAATGTACTACCTACCTACAACTAAATGTACCACTGATATTTAATGGTACGTTTTTAAGTCATCTATGTCAAAGATAAACATTTTCAGCCTTTGTTTTACATACTTGCACTGCTGAATATTGAATGGTAGACTGTTATAAACTTTGCGGGCTATATAGCTATAAAATCTTCTGTTAAACTCCAATTTTGGGAACAGTATTTTTTTTTATAATCATATTATGTATATCCATATCATCGTATATACATATTATGTCTATTTTGGATATTATATGCGATCTGTCATAAAATATGCATTTGATCCTTGTTTTTAAATAGATCAACAATAGCTTTAAATAGAAAAGACTGTCTAATCGGAAGGATATTGAGCTCTTTGAAAAGGGGAAGAGAATGGCTTATCCTTGGTTTTTACATATAAGCCTGATTGTATGTTTTTGGGCCAAAATAATTGGTCTTAAATTAGTTTTATAAGCACTCCCATACCATATGAGGCCATAATTAATTCTTGACTCTACAAGGGCATGATACATTTGAACTAGAAAATATTTTGGACACATCCTTCAAGTAGTAAAAATTTCTTATGGCAATTAGTGTTTCTTTCTTTATTTTTTGAATATGATCGTACCATGTAAGCTTATCGATCAGTAATCCTAGATAGTTGACACATTCACTTTCAATTATTCCACCACATTGGCAATCAATTTGAGGAACGCAACTAAATTTGTGATATTGAAGCTGTGGATAAACTTCATTAACTTTTTGGTTTTGCAATTTGAATTTTAAAATATTAGATTTCTTTGCATTTAACATCAACCTATTCATTCTCTCACATTGTGTCTCTTTCATTGTGTCATATTCTGTGTCTCGTCATTTTCCTGTGCCATAGAAAACCCAGGTTGAAAAGTAGAAAATACTATAAAAATAATATCATGGAAGTCTAGTTGACGACGCAAATATGAGAATGCATTTTGAAAAGTTGAGAATACTTACCTTGAGGTGATTTTGAAGTAGTTTTGTATAGTTTTCCAGACATGAGTAGTGTCAGCAGGTGGTATTTGAATGTCATCTTGCTCATCATACACTATTTTAATAGCTTTCCATGATATCCAGTAAGCTGGAATGCCAAATAAATATCATTTCCTCAATAATAACACAATCGACTTATTAAAATTTTTGAAGAATTTACTTAGAAGCCATAACTGACATTTAAAATAATATGAATGTTTGGACATGAATAACCTTTTTAAGACAAGGAATAAAATTGATTTCAGTAAAAACAGAGCTGATTCAGTACCTTTCCTATTTTTAAGTGACTCAAAGTCTAGATTGAGGTGCTCAGTTCAACAATAAAATATTTTATTATTTTTTCCCCAATTAAAATGTGCTGGACCATTCCAACAGTAGGATCTGATTCCCAAAAAGTTCTGACAAGCGGTTTATGGCATGACTGCTCCATGCATCCATAGGGGAAACAATCATCATCCACAAATCATTATTTGTTCTGAGTAGACGGAGTGAGACCAAAATAACTGTTTTCTACATTTGGGCTTATTAGTGAAAAAATACACTTTTCAAAAGCTGAGATTGGTTTTAGGCTTAAAAGCAAGGTTGGGCGCATCCCACTCAGGACAAAAGTAAGAGCATAATTAGTTTTACCCGCGAAAGGAAGGAATGATTCAACTGAAAAGATCACCTTTTCAGGCAACCTTTTAAGACAAGGAATAAAATTGATTTCAGTAAAAACAGAGCTGATTCAGTACCTTTCCTATTTTTAAGTGACTCAAAGTCTAGATTGAGGTGCTCAGTTCAACAATAAAATATTTTATTATTTTTTCCTAACAACTCCTAACAAAGTGGACGGGGGTCCAGGGTGCGCCCCCGAAATTTATTTTTGAAAACTGGCATTTGAAAGCAGTTTTAGACTCTTGAATTTCTTTATTCATAAGGATCTGCGTTGATAATATTAACTATTTATACATTTTGGCAAATTTAATGACTTTCAGTCATTTATTATACAAAAGGCCTGCAAGTCGTTAAATTTACCATGAAAAGTTTAGTTTTAGACATTAATTCACTCATATCGACACATTAGAATTTGAAATATAACTCAAAGTGATTGAAATCATTTTTTTAGTGCATATATCATCTTGAATGTCTCTGATAACCATGCTATTTATTTCAATGGGTGACTTTTTATATTTAATGTACTTCATACTAAGTTTCACTTTTATATATTCAGTTTGAAAAAAGTTGGGAAGTTTTCAATGTTTTGGAAGTTTTAATAACATCTGGTATCTTTTCACTATGAACTTTAAACGCTTAATTTCTTCCCTTTTGTTCTGGGTAAAAATGATTTCGCAATTTCTTTAGCACTAAACATTCAAGTTGAACTTTTTTAATGTGTGGACCTTCTGGTATTGAATAATTAAACTAGTTCCTTCTTTTTTTATTTGGTATTGTTGATCAATTTAAAGCATTTATTTCTTCCAACATACAAAAACAGACAATAGAGGCAGGAATCATCTTGTAACAATTGGGCCTACATTGTCATAATACAAAGTGAGGATTCCTTCTCACTGTCGATTTTCCATTAAAAGCGTTATCTCAATTCAATAACTCATTTTAAATGAACTTTTATTGTAAATTTCACGACTTGCAGTCAATTTTTAATTAGGATTATATAATAATTGTTTTATTATACATTATAATTACGTTTTCGAGTTATGGAATCTCATCTCTACAAAAGTCGATTCGGTTTTTGTTTTTTAGGTTTGTAAATGTTCTTTGTAACGTTGTTTGAATGCGCCTGTTTGTTCTATGTAAAATTTGTTACAATCAGAGCAGTTCAGTTTGTAGATCCCTGGGAGATCGTATTTGTTTGTGCTCAGTAAGGTTTTGGGTCCAAGTGCATTTTTTATTTTGTTGAACACAAAAGGACACGGACTCAACACCTAAGAACAATTAAAAATTTACAAACACATCACACACAATAAACAAAACATCCTCAATGAACAATTAAATTTTAAATCACACAAACTTTTTGACCGTATTATACAAAAACCACAATTCTTCTAATCAACTAACCAACATAGCCGATCTAGGATGCCTTGAAGATGAGTTTCCATAACTCGAAAACGTTCGGCCAAGTGTGAGTACAATTATTATATATTCACAATTAAAAATTGACTGCAAGTCGTTAAATTTACAATAAAAAGTTAATATTAACAACGCAGATCGTTATGGAACAAGAAATCCAAGAATTTATTTTAAATACTCAGTGCAAACTCAGATGCAATAATATTGTACTTGCGAGCGAAAAAGCAATACATAAGTAAGTTAATGCTAGTAATACAAGAAAGAAGAAAACATTAATCTACGCTACTAATTGTGTCAACAGCGCTCCCGGTTTCACTGATAACACGTACTTGTTTTTCTGTCTTCATTTCGACGCCTCTCTTCATCTTCCTCACTTCTTTTGTCAAATTCGTTTCTAGGACATTCTATCCTAATAGAGAATCTTCTAGATCATGTTTTCTGTGTAAATAGAAAAATCCACATATCAAGTACTTGTGATACGTTCATGTATAAATTCTTTGACAGAAGACATTCTTCTTTGTCGCAGAATACTTAGTGCTATTATTGTAACTATCAAATACTGTGACAGACACTGTGCTTCTGAAGTGTTCAGTTTATTGCGTGTTTAACTGTATCTTTTAGACATTTCTGTTTACGTCATTGAACAGCTATTTATTGAATTATTGATCAGCCTATTGACAGTTAGTAATTAGTTTTTGTACATTGATATAGTCAACTCATAATTAGTGAACGTTATTGAACTGTTGGTTTCTTACTGGTTTTTCTTGTGTGAAATAACTGATTAATGAGTAGTATTATAACTAATTTGTGTGAATTAGAGTCAAGTGTTAATTTCAGGCGTTGCCAGCATTATTTTTGTGATGGAACCCATAACAGTTACCATTATTCTAATTTAGCAACAAAAATATACATTCTACAATGTATTAAATATAGCTTTTAAACACATCATACATAAACAAGTCGTTTTTCAAGTTTCAGCTGAAAGTTCTGCCTTTTGCTTGCAAAAAAGGAGGTCCAGGGGTCTACTCTCTGATAATTTTTTAAAATAGGCCCACTGAAACAGTTTTTTGAGTAGATTTTTCAGATTTATTGTGTTTTGAAATATGACAACTTCCCCAAAGTGTAATTTATTTGGTGCTCATGCCATTTCCAAAGAGGGTTTGGATCCCCAATCCCCCCCCCCCCATTCTTGACTACGTCCTGGCTGATGACTTTAAGAAAGCAAAAGTTAGCTATTTGGACAATTCCCGCTCCTCTACATGGTTGAAGAACAAGCCATGCAAGATTTGTTCTAGAGAAGATTTGCTGCTAAAGAAGTAGCTTTTGCTCAGCAGTATTTATTTAAGCCCTTAGGTGAGAATGTGGTACGAGCTCTCTTAGTTGAAATTTAGACCAAGGGTAACAGCAGCATGTTGAGCTGCATAACATAGGAGATCCCCTACTTCGGCATCATCATGGTCATGCACCAGTTGCATCAAGGGGTCGGAGCATCTCTTTTTGCTGCAGGAAAACTGCAGGGAGCTGTTATAGAGGTTCTCCAAACCAGGTAGACCTTTGCCACCTAGATGTCTCAGCAAATATATATATGGGTGACAGATGAGTAGGAGTGTTATTATTATTATCATCAATAATCAAGTTAAACATGATTACCTGATCCTTCATCGCCTAATAAGTGACCCCAACCACCAGATTGGTGAACTGATCCATCTGGATTCCTTAGAAGTGCGTTTGAGCCAGTGCCAGATATGATAACCATTCCCCCTAGATAACAAAATTTTAGTACTGAAAATATGAAAGTCGGAAAATCTCATATATATAGATAATAGCAGTTACATCAGAAAATCAAGATTTATTACTACAGGCATGTTAAATCCATTACTACAATACACGTCAGCACCATAAAGCTAAGTCTCGCATTCCATCTAGATTCAACCTAGTCAAATACACAGTACTTAGAATATTACAGTAGAAGGTGGTGTATGGATGAACAAAATTTCGAGGGCTCAACTAACCAGGGAGTAGAATGTCATATTTTCTATTCCAATGAAATATTTAGCTTTTTTTCAAAATAAATAATATTAAATCTTGAAAAATTTTGAATTGAAAAAAAAAAATAATTTTGGAAAACTGAATATTCAAGTGAAATATAAAATATGTCATAATTTTCTCTAAGGTGTGTTTTCCTATAAAAAATAACTAAAAGTCTGAAATGACTTGTAGGGGAGATGCCCCTAAACGTAGGAATCTGCCCCAAAAAACCAAAACATTTCTACTTTGAGCCCCCATATTTCACAAAATAATTCATGAGAAAAATTTCTCACAGCAATAGATGGAATTTTAATACCTTAATAACAGAAACTTCGAAAAAAATTATAATCAAAACCCTAGCGCACAGGTTGCAATGATTTCGAACACAGACACAACAATAATAAGAAAAAAAAATTGAAAAATCCAGTGAACCTCAGTGAGGTAAATGAGGTCACTCGAGATGATGTACCCAATATTTGTGCATTTAAAAAGATTGTGCTGTTGAAATAAAAGCATAGAATTCATGTTTGTCATTGAAAGGGACTACTGGATTTCAAGCTAGAAGGGATCACTATTAATTCTGTCGCATAGATAGATAAATAAATTGTATTTAGGGCGAAGTTAGGACTCAAGGCCCTCTTTCACTCAACCCGAGCCAACTCAACCAGCATATTGAGACACCCAATAGAATATATATTACCTACAACAATATAACAGATGTTCATCATCAAGATATTATAATCAAACACTAAAGAGTTTGTCTATTATTATTATTATTACGTGATAAAAACTGATTTTTAATTATATTTGGAACACAGATAGGGACTTTAATACTCTCTACCACTCACCAAAAGAAGGAGAATAAAAAGATATTGGACATACCTTCATCACTAACAGAAGCAATAGGAGCTATGGTATCACTACAGACAAAGTAAGCTTCACTCAGATTATCAAACTTCTTTATCAATCCAGACTTTAATTCGTTGTTGGTAGATTCTTGTTCACAGCCACTCAAACTCAAGCCCTGGAAAACAATTATTGAAACTATGAGAAAATCATATTAGATGAATTTGGGAATAAAATAATTTAGTTGATAATCCGGTTGCAATAAACAGAGCACAGATTTGATTGATGTTGAATGATATTTAAATAATAATAACTGTAATAAAAATAGGTTACTGATAATTGAGAATATTTTCAACGAAATTTCACACAACCCGCAAATAGGGAGTTTTATACAAAAATTATACATTGAATAAGTATAAAAATGTATAGTAAATAATAATGAGCATATGGATTTTATTGGAGCGGAATAGATAGTACAACAGTGTAGCAGATGCTCGTATCAAGATATTATAACGGAACTGTTAGTCAATCACTGTTATAATCAAAGAACTGTTAGACTGTCGAACTTGTTAGAATAGTGTTCCTTTGAGAATATTTTTTATGACTTGACTATGTTAGAAGTTTATATGTTATTTGCTAATATTATTTTTCTTCTATTGACGTTTCTGAATTTTTCATGTACAGAAATGGAGATAAAATATATTATTATTTATTAAACAGTAGAGACTTTGTCTATTACTGCTACTTGACAATATTTTTATTTAAAAAAATAATATTTAGAAATCATAATATTCCATTGGGCAACGTCCCAGATACTGAATCGGAATCTCATGAAAAACTATTGAATTTAATTGAATTTGACTTTGACATTAACATTATAATTAACACAATGCATAGCACATTTCCAGGAAAAAACTACTATTATTCATTTGACACGAGTACATATGAGAGCACAAGGAGAATCCCATGCTTGCCCTTTCAACACAAAAATGTAACTACTGTATATGTGGGGGAAAACAAAAGTCATTATACATTAGAGAAAAGAAATTGGAAAAAATGCATCAAAAAAATAACAATAATTATAAGGTGATAATGATGATGATGCAAGATAGAATATGATATATGAAGATGGTGATAGATTAAATAGCTTGAGCACTATTTGATTTGAGAAAAAAAGTCTCATGAACAAGCATATAATCATTGAGGAATTGAATCTAACATTAGACTTCTAGATCTTCTATCTGAATCACAAAATTGCACTCCTCTTATCAGCTTATTCGCGAGTCTCTGAGCTTTGTACAGTGGTGAATAGTAGTTGTGGACAGTTCTGCACCTAGGCACAGAAAACAAGTTTGTGTTTTTGGCATTGAAAGTAGGTACATGGAAGTTGAGCATAGAAAGCAACACAGGTGAATGAATCACTCCATCAAGCAATGCCAAAATAAAAAGCACTGACGCCCTGTCTCGACGCCTTTTCAGGGAGTCCATCTGACAAATGTCTCTCAATGTACAGTAGAAACAATTAGTCTGGGCGCACGGCTGACGGTAGTCAGCCATGGCGAGGGGAGTGTTTATCGCTCATTTCTAAAAACATGTGGCCCGTGCGACGCTGCAGATGTCTTCAAGGTCAACTAGTCAACTTTTAACAGGACGGCTAGTAGTGAAACCAGAGCCACGCGACCAGACTAATTGTTTCTACTGTACCTGAAGGCAACCCAAGAGGACATGTTCTTCCAAATTTTTTGAAGTATAAAAACCGAAGCAGTTTGTTTTGCACTTTTTCTATTGCCCGAATATCCTGAATAATCACTAAAATGTTGCATCATGTTATGTTTATAAATCAAGTTTACATTTGGGTTAAATTTGTCATGATTCATTGATGAAGAAAAGCATACTCAAAATAATAGTATTTTTAAAATGCACTTCTTCATCTAATGTATTGTAACTATACATTCGCTGGACCAGCTTTATATAGACAACGACGTCACATATTCTCAATTATTGCACCGGATAGCTGGAGCAAATAGGTTGTGGTCGGCTGATCCCCCAAATGTACAGTCACAACAAACTTAAAATAGAAAGAGATATCGACTTTCAGATGGATAGGGCACGGCGAGTAATATCTTTTAATCATAAAATATAAAATCTCAATATATTATATGAAAATAATCAGATAAGCCTCACCGTGACTCAAACCCATAAACTCAAGAACAGGTCTAGGGCACGGCACACCCCCTATCCGTTAGTAATACAAATTATTACAAAAGATCTATGAGTGCACCCTGTCCCAGAATTGCTTCACCTGCAGCTATGACACTCCTATTATACTCAATTTAAATAGACTATAAAAACAATAAATCTTGACCACTCTGAACTTAATCATTAAAGACTGAGCAAGAGGAGGTAAAATATAACTGCAAAGTAAAAACTGTATATTGAATTTTATTGGGGCGATTTGAGTTATGGTATCTCATGCAAGAGATGCAATGTGAAATTCAATAATACTCTCTCTAAATGTTCATCTGCTGAGAATTCAGCATTAACCTTATTCCAGGATTATATTTGGTAAACGATCTCATGGATAGTTCAACTTTATGGACCACACCTAAGGGTTCGCCAACGTGGATGGAGGTACAATTGATTTGCACGCACAAAGTGAAATATCTTTGCAAAAATCACAGGTTTTCGAAGACACAAAATTAACACTATGGGCCCATATAATAATAAATATTCGTAGACTCACGTATACGTAATTTTCGTTTTCCTGGATGCCTCAAGTAATGTCAATCATCTAGGTCGGCGCCTCGTGTTCAACCGAATTGAATATTTTTTATTTAACTGATTTTTCTTGCAATATTCAAAATTTGTACAAATCAATTATAGAGGAATACTAATCACAGCCCTAACTTCAAGTATCACAGAAGAGTAACATAAAACATTAAAGGAACATGAAAATTTAAATCGACACAAAAAACGTGTGTCCAGCAAAAGTTAAGCAAGCATTGTCTGTCTCTCCTTTTTTTTTCAACCCAGGAAGGGGATGAAAAAAAAAATCGTTCCTCTTTCAAGAATAATATCTGATGATTTGGCAACCAAGAAAATAAATTTATAGAATTAAACCCAAATTTCGGGTTGAGTGGGAAAAAAGCAGATTTATGCCAGGAAATACATTACATAATTATTTTGTTATATTAATTTTCAATTAATATCCAGTTGTTGGAATACGGAACATTCCTTATCAGTAAATTTTCGGCAGTCAATTCAGCTGACCATTATCTTTTGCCGACTCATTGAACTGATATAAACAATGTAGGTTTAACCTAAATCAGCTCTGGATGTTATTTTTAAAAAAATATAATGACCAACATAGTGCCATTGTTAATAAGAACAATATTATAATAAAATTTGTGAGTATTATATTTCTTATTTATTAATTTTGAAGATTTCCTAGTCATATTTATTTGGCCGAACAACACACAGCATATGCAAGAATGCGACTTTACATAAAGCCCCCAAATTAGCAAGCTTTTGCCTAAAAGTTTGGTAATTTCACCATTGAAAGGTGCATTCATCTTTACTTCACTTCAAGAGTGAGACATTGATTGGGACAAGTAGCCCTAACAAAATTTACAATGTGGATATTCCATGAACAATTACTTCACACAAACAACAATCAAGAACCAACATATCACAAGAACAAATATATCACAGCTATCACAGTTACTTAAGGATTTTCCTAATCATCACGACTTCTGGGTGCGTGGAATACCCCTAAATAATCTAAGGTCTTGGGTCACTTTGCCCTTCATGACCTAACATCAATGTAAAGTATGGCCTCAGCTCTCTACTTACATTGTTCCCTAATGTCCCTACGATAATGGGCTGGGTTAGCTTGCAAGCCCCCATCACTCCATTACAGATCCTAAGCTATGTGATGATGCGAGATCTGTGCTACAATGACAGTCATGTGCTTTTGACCATATTAATATGTTCAATAAGGTAACTTTGTTTGATGCTTTTCTTTCCTTTTTTGCAGGTGTTTGCTTGCTGCATGGTTGCTGTGTGTGCAATGCTTGTGCTTGTACTTTCGGGCTTTCAATAAACTTTTCTTTGCCTTATTCACTTGCTTTCATTCATAATTTCCTTGTTTTGCTTTTCTTTCCTTAATAAAAAAAAATTTCTCTTATGTTTTTACTTATTTGCTTGCACCATTACTTGCTTTCTCCTTTTCAATAAAGTTTATTTCATTGTCTTATTTTTCAATTGCTTTTCCTCTTGTTCTTGTTTCTTAATTCAAGTCTTATTTCCTCATTGTATTATTTATACTTTTGTATTTGAGTTCCTTTTATATTCAACATAAATTTGTTATATAATATACATGCTAGTTTGTAAATATATTTTTTCTTTTTTGCATTGTGCATGCTAACAATATAATATAATTTGCTTAACATTTAACATTAATTTATAAACTCTGTAACAATAATAATAATATGATTTCTCGTTAAAACATTGATATAAATTTTCTAATTGCACTAATACTGATGATAATAATAAATTCTATGCTTTGCATTTTCCTAATCTAATTTGTACATTTACTTATCCTATATTAGTTACAATAATATCACAGACGTTTTTATTCCTTGAATTTTTTCACTAGAGTTATTTTCAATTTTTTTTTTCTTGTCTGTGATTGTTACAAATAGGTATTTTTTGATTTTATTTAAATTCAAAATAGATTAGTATTTCATATAGCGTGCAATTTCTTATATCATCTGTCATGACTAACATTCATTGACAAACTTTGATTATTTATTCTCATCACATAATCATATTATTATGACTTTTCATCAATTTTCGTGAAAATCTCACTAGCATCTTTTGATGATATTTGCAAGACAATGTGCTATAACTTATAATACAAAACATGTAATCACCCTTAGTACCATTAATTTATACATTTTATATAATCATAAATTTTTACACTAGCTTAACATATAATACAACATATATTCTTCTCGCGCCTTTGTGCTGGGGGTGTAGACTGATGATGGTCTTGAAGTTGACACAATTCCTATTGGCAGAATGGCGATGGCGGCAGTCGGTGTGATGCGTGGTCTCTCTCTAGAAGACAACGTATCTTGAAGCTTTCTTCTTGACTGAAGGTCTAGAAGTTTGAAGATCTGGCAAGTAGATCGTGAAGTCTGTGCATATGCTACGGTGAAATCAAAAAGGTTATGCAACAAACTCCTTGGTGCTGAATACTGGCAGTGCAGATCACAGCTTTCTGCAGCTACTTGAGGCCAGGCTGGTAGTTAAGAGTCTCGTGAAGCGGGACCAGGTCGTTACAGATGGCATGGTTTACGGATTCCCATGGCGATAGAAAATCTTTCTATCGATCTGACTATACTTGGCGCCGGTATGGCTTGACATTCAATACATTGGTCCAGCCTATGTTTCGGTCTTCAGCCATATTTTTTAGCAATACTGTATTGCGGGTAGATACCTTCTCAACAATGTATGGCCCTGTGTATAAGTGGAAGAATTTCTTGGTTAATTTTCCAAGGGCATCAGAAGAGTTATGGGCTCTCATCAATACTTCTTGTCCAACTTGATATTTATAAACCTTTATATGTCGGTCATGCTGTACTTTGCGACTGGTAGCTGCTTTTTTCAGGTTTTGGCGTACAAGTTCAATGGCAGGTATTGGTGCATGGATGGTTCCATCTGGAAATTCTACCAATTCCTTGAGGAAATTCATGCTTTCTGTACCAAACATAATTTCATGTGGTGTTGATCTGATGGAATCACTGTATGAATGGTTGAGACATATCTCCAGGAAAGGGAGATATCGAACCCAGTGCTGGTGAGCATCTTTGCAATACACTCTCATAAATCTTGAAATTTCGGACATCTTTCTCTCAACGGGGTTACCGCTAGGGCTATAGCTAGAAGTATAGGATAGCTCTATGCCTTCTTGTTGGAACATATTTCGCCACTTATTACTTCGGAAATATGTAGCGTTATCTGCCAACACTCTGCGGGGCTTTCCAGCATGTTGAGTCCATTGTTGGATTATACATTGTGCCAATTTTTCTCCTGTGATTTTTCCAATGGCAAATAACATAGTATACTTGGAAAACACACATTTTACGGCAAAGATGAATTTCTTCTGGCCAGTTCCTTGTGGTAGTGGACCATAGATGTCAGTGGATAGTAAGTCAAGTGGTTGCTCAGGTATTATGGGTATCATCTCGCCACGGATGAAGAAACGATCGTGTTTGGTTCGCTGGCAGATGTCGCAGGTGGTGGTGATACGATGGGTGCGTCTATGCATACCTTTAAAGATGCATACCTCCTTCAGGGCTTTCAAAATCTTTTTTGCTCCAAAATGGCCCAAACGCTCATGCATTTCTTTAATAACAGGTGCTACTAATTCTTGTGGGATCAGCACTCGCCAACAAGATGGATTTGCTCTGGAGCAGTGGAACAATAGGCCCCGGTGTAACTTGAAGAGCATGGTTGGGTCTGCTTCACCATGGGGAACCATTTGCAGTTGATCTTTGATCTTAGAGCATTTTTCATCACGAGACTGTGCTTCTCTCAGAGACTGTGTAGTCAACAACTGGTTTTCATTAGTTGGATGGATATGTCTGGGGAATGGCACGGAACTTGCTGGATCAATGATGTAGCAAGTATAAGTTTGTTCTGAGTGGTGTGTTGCATCTATTTCTCTGGATAAGAAATCAGCTGTTTGATTGCTCCTACCTGGTAGGTGTGTCATCTCCAGTTCAAACTCCTGTAAGGCCAAGAACCATCTAGATATCCGGTTGTTTGTCATCTTGGCAGTTTTGAGGAATGTCAAGGCTCGGTGGTCAGTGTTGACATAGATTTTATGTCCAAGTAAAAGGGTTCTGTATTTCAAGCACACCTGCACGATGCTCAGAAACTCTTTCTCTGTGACCGAGTATTTCCGTTGGGCTGGGTTTAGAGATTTGCTGTAGAAGGCAATGATACCTTTTTGGCCTCCGGAATCTATTTGGAAAATCTCGGCTCCAACAGCATGATGTGAAGCATCTGTGTTGATGTGGAATGGTGCTGTGAAATCTGGGTGCTTGAGCATCACTGCTTCCAAGAAGCGTTGCTTGATTTCTTTGAAGATGTTTTCTTCATGATCTCCCCATTTCCATGGTTTGCTAGCAGACAAAACTTGGCCAAGTTGAACAGTATAGTAGGATAACTGCTCACTGAAGCGCCTGTAGAATTGAAGGAAACCTAGGAATTTTTGCAGTTGCTTCCGGCTATTGGGAGATGGAAAATTCTCAAGTGCCTTAAGTTTCTCTTGATCTTGAGTGATGCCTTCAGCAGATATTATGTGTCCAAGATATTTGACTTCTCTTCGGAACAATTTGCATTTAGATGGGCGTAACTTCATGCCACAGTGGATCAGTCTCTGAAAAATTGTGTCCAGATGTCTACAATGTTCTATCCTATCTGTAGAGGCTATGATGCCATCATCTACATACAGGGTGCAGAAATCGGATATGTCTTCGCCCACAGCCTGTCTGAGGCATTTTATAAATAGGGCCATGGCATTTCTTATGCCAAAAGCAAGTCTGGTGAACCTGAGATTTCTACCATTATAGACAAAGGATAGGTAATCCCGTGATTCTTCATCAACTTCAAGCTGCCAATATCCACTACTGAGGTCTATTGTGGAGTAGACTTTCTTCTGGTGGAATGTTTGCAGGACCTGTTCTATCTGCGATGGACTTTCTCGGTCATTTTCCAGAATGTGGTTGAGCGCTCTAGCATCTAAGCATAGTCTAACAGTTCCATCTTTCTTGGTGACACATACTAATGGCAGGCTGTATTGTGAGGATGATGGCTCTACAATTCCCATATCTTCCATCCTTTGGATCTCTTGGTTAGCGGCTTGTCTGCGGGCAAAAGGTATGGGATATGACTTGTGGAAATAAGTCTGGTGGGGTTTGACATCTAGATGACATTTGAAATGTGTAGCACAACCAGGTAATTCAGAAAACACCTTCTTATTTCTTTGTAGCATTTCTGTCATCTCTACCTTTTCATCAGGTGGCCACTGTTGATTTTGGATTTCATCTATCATTTGTTGGAAATATCTGTCGGTCTCATCAATCACTTTAGTGTTGCGTAGATTGATGAAGGTGTCATATTCGATTTCATATTGGTCAGCAATATGTGGTACACAATTGATGTTAGTTTGTGCCCAATAGATACTTTTAATTTCACCACTGTGATTTTCCAACAATATAGGAGCGCTAGTGTTGATCTCTTTATCCTCAGAGGTTTGCAAGGTTATCTTAAGATTCTTCAGATCGATGATGCCCTGGAAATATCTCAAAAAATCAGCGCCAATGATTATGGGTGGACACTTAGCCGGTACAACCAAGAAGGTATGTGTGAAACGAACACCACTGATGTCTATATCCAACAAACATTGGGTAGAGATTCTGATCCTTTTTCCATAATTGAGGCCTTGTATGAAAGTGGTGGTGAGTGGAAGTATAGGGATTTCGTTCTCACTCTGTATACGGGAGAAAAAGTCACATTGAACAATGCTACATTGTGATCCGGTGTCTATCATTGCCCTACATCTGAGTCCATATGTTTCAATTTCCATATATGTTTGATACTGACTATGATGATCATCCTGGTGAGCTAAATTATCTTCATCCAAGAGGGCATCTATGGCATCATCACGAAAAATGGTGAAATTGATTTTATTTATGTCAGTTGGATTTGTTAAGTGGCAGGGGCGGCCGGAGTCACCTGTGCAGATAAGAGGAGACATTGTTTCACTTTCTGTAGTTGGTTGTATGTTCTCTTTTAAATTCGGCGATGCCTCATCAATAACTATACAATTATCAGAGTACAATTCGAAAATTCCACTCAGATCCTCATCTCTAGATGCAAATTCATCTGATGGTCGACAGAGTACAAACTGGCTGGTTGGATGTTTGAATTTCGCTCGCTGTTGGACAGGGTATCGTTCTTTGTTGCTAGATGGCGTTGGTAGCGGGTGTTGAGAATCTACTGCATATATGTTGGAAATGTCGGTCGGTCTAAGGTTTTTAAATTGATTCATTATATTGACTGCTTTGCTCAATTTATTTAAACTTCCTGGAACATAAGCAGCCGTGCTTGAATGTCAATTATTCTGATTCCTTCTGAATTGATCATTTTGTCTGTTATTCCGACGAAAATTTTGATTATTATTCCATTCAGGTGGAGCATAGGAGGCATTGGTGGATCCCGAAGGCTGTGATGAAAGCTGGATAACCTTACTTCTTTGATTGGAATTTACTATGCTGTCATTTTCCTCGACATTAATTATATCACTACTATTTTTATTTATTTCTTGAAAACTTCTAGTAGGCCTGTTGTTCCTGTAGTTACCTTGGTGGTGGTTATTGTTATAATTTTGTCTGTGTTCAGTGTGGTAGTTGGAACTAGCATTTCCATTCCTATATCTCTCCTGTGTCCCCTCCTCATGTCGAAGATTAACCCTTGGCGATTTATTTTCTAACTCAAATTGATCATTTACAACTTGCAGGCGATAAAGACATGTTTCAAAATTAATATATGATTCAAAATCATGCACACTCAACGCTATCTGGATATTGCGAGGTAATTTTTGAATGATTATCTGTACCAAATTTGACATTTCAATGGGGTGATCCATTAGCCCATTTAGATATTTTAAGTGTCCAGCAAAAGCTACGGTGGACAAATTACCATATTTATTATATTTACTGGTAATTAGATATGACAAGAGGGTTCTCTGTCTTGCATTTGACCAATAGGTGGATAAAAACTGCTCAATAAAATTTTCAATACAGCTGAATTCAGACAGTCTGCTTCTAAAAAATATTATAGGCTCACCTTTGAGACTACACAGTAATTGCATTTGCCAGGCAGGCCATGAGATCTTAGTCATAGAGTTTATTGTTTGGATATGTTGCACAAATGCCCGAGGCTGAATTGTGCTGGGGGTATCATCAAACACAGGTAATGATGTCAATAATTGGTTAGCATTGACACTATTTCCTCCGCTTATGTTTGCTAAATCACCTTTAATTTTAAGGTATTCAGCTTGTGCTTGCTCCATCTGCCTCTTGATTTCTATAGCGGCGGTAGCATTTATACTCTCATCTCTAATCTGTGTAATATTATTTTCAATCTGGCCGATTTGTGCAGTTTGAGCTTGCTGAACGGACTCAATATCGCTCACTCTCATCTCAACTTGTAGATTTTTATCACTAACCAATTCAGTCACACGAACTTCAAGTGCAGTATTTTGGGTTGCTAGTGTTTCAGTTTGAACACTTAATTGCTTTCCTACCTCTGCCCTCATTAACTGAACCTGTCTGTCAGTATATTTATTAGCAGCTACTTGCTGTTTGCCTATATCTGACTGTAAACTTTCGACATTTTTCTTAAGCTGGGTTTGAAAGTCATGCTTAAGTTCATTTATTTTTTTATCTAATTGTTCACTCACAATGTCAATTCGCTGTCCTAAATCTGCAGTTGTTTTCTCAGACTGTTGGATTAGCTCAGCTTTCAGTTGAGCTGACTGTTCAGCTGAGTGTTGAATTAGCTCAGCTTTCAATGTAGCTGATTGTTGTGCTGACTGTTGACTCTGTTGGGCTGATTGTTGATTCTGTTTCCTTAATTCTTCCATAATCACATCTAGGAAGCTGGGAGGAAGTAATTGTTCGCTTGTTGCCGCTCTTCGGCCGACTTCACCTGCCCTAACCTCAACATCAGAAACGGGATTCTCAATAACAGGAGATTGATGGCCATCACTGAATTGAGTAGATGACAGCCTCTCACGGACCTCTTGGTTGAAGGCGACGGATGATGCGTTCTCAATGGCCCTGGGTGCATTCTCCGGGGATGCTGTAGTCGAATCCAGGGAGAAGTGAGTTACAGAGCCTTCTTCAGCCATGGTGAAAATCGACAACCGATAACGACTCAAAGATGTGAATGTCAGGATAAATTTTCAAAAAAGTGCAAGTGTGAGTGCAAGTGACCCAGTTGAAATGGGTAATGTGAAGTTCACGACACGAATTGGATAACTGGAACAGGTCAGTCAGTGTGCAGTAGTTCTCTTGAAGTTCTAGTGAATTGATGATCAGTGAATTCCCCACAGCACAAAAAGATAATACAAACGCGATGAACATAAATTAAACACAAATAATACACAATAAATGCTTGCTTAGGTAATGCAACTAATGCTTTTGCATTCAAAATAGTTTTTTTTTCTGCTAGGATGTTCCTTTCTAACAAATATGCAATCATACAACCGTTCTTTGTATGAATTAATCTTTACAAAGTGCTCGTAAGTGACTAAGGGTGATAATATTAACTGGTAATAAATCTGCTTATTGGGGTGTATTTTTCAGTACAGTGGCAAACCCCGGTGGTGTCCTAAACAATCCTAACCTTGCTCAGTCCCTAGTAATTATTTATTGAGTTGGCCCAAGCAATCAGGTACATTCGTTATTACTGGACGTTCTCTGCCACTGGTATACCACTGAAAATAAACATTATTATTACAAGCCCCCAGTAGTCTCGGCCAGGTTGAATAAACGAATCTGGAATACAATATTATTCAAATATAATGTTAGAGCTGTGCAGTAATCTCTCTCCGTCACTGTCCCTTTGTTCGAGGTGCCACTTGTGTAACTATACATTCGCTGGACCAGCTTTATATAGACAACGACGTCACATATTCTCAATTATTGCACCGGATAGCTGGAGCAAATAGGTTGTGGTCGGCTGATCCCCCAAATGTACAGTCACAACAAACTTAAAATAGAAAGAGATATCGACTTTCAGATGGATAGGGCACGGCGAGTAATATCTTTTAATCATAAAATATAAAATCTCAATATATTATATGAAAATAATCAGATAAGCCTCACCGTGACTCAAACCCATAAACTCAAGAACAGGTCTAGGGCACGGCACACCCCCTATCCGTTAGTAATACAAATTATTACAAAAGATCTATGAGTGCACCCTGTCCCAGAATTGCTTCACCTGCAGCTATGACACTCCTATTATACTCAATTTAAATAGACTATAAAAACAATAAATCTTGACCACTCTGAACTTAATCATTAAAGACTGAGCAAGAGGAGGTAAAATATAACTGCAAAGTAAAAACTGTATATTGAATTTTATTGGGGCGATTTGAGTTATGGTATCTCATGCAAGAGATGCAATGTGAAATTCAATAATACTCTCTCTAAATGTTCATCTGCTGAGAATTCAGCATTAACCTTATTCCAGGATTATATTTGGTAAACGATCTCATGGATAGTTCAACTTTATGGACCACACCTAAGGGTTCGCCAACGTGGATGGAGGTACAATTGATTTGCACGCACAAAGTGAAATATCTTTGCAAAAATCACAGGTTTTCGAAGACACAAAATTAACACTATGGGCCCATATAATAATAAATATTCGTAGACTCACGTATACGTAATTTTCGTTTTCCTGGATGCCTCAAGTAATGTCAATCATCTAGGTCGGCGCCTTGTGTTCAACCGAATTGAATATTTTTTATTTAACTGATTTTTCTTGCAATATTCAAAATTTGTACAAATCAATTATAGAGGAATACTAATCACAGCCCTAACTTCAAGTATCACAGAAGAGTAACATAAAACATTAAAGGAACATGAAAATTTAAATCGACACAAAAAACGTGTGTCCAGCAAAAGTTAAGCAAGCATTGTCTGTCTCTCCTTTTTTTTTTTCAACCCAGGAAGGGGATGAAAAAAAAAATCGTTCCTCTTTCAAGAATAATATCTGATGATTTGGCAACCAAGAAAATAAATTTATAGAATTAAACCCAAATTTCGGGTTGAGTGGGAAAAAAGCAGATTTATGCCAGGAAATACATTACATAATTATTTTGTTATATTAATTTTCAATTAATATCCAGTTGTTGGAATACGGAACATTCCTTATCAGTAAATTTTCGGCAGTCAATTCAGCTGACCATTATCTTTTGCCGACTCATTGAACTGATATAAACAATGTAGGTTTAACCTAAATCAGCTCTGGATGTTATTTTAAAAAAAATATAATGACCAACATAGTGCCATTGTTAATAAGAACAATATTATAATAAAATTTGTGAGTATTATATTTCTTATTTATTAATTTTGAAGATTTCCTAGTCATATTTATTTGGCCGAACAACACACAGCATATGCAAGAATGCGACTTTACAGTATGTAAATAGCTGTATTTTAAACAACCTGTATTCCTAAAAATTGAATATCTGTACTTATTGGGGCGTAGAGGTTCTGTCTATAAATGTTTAAATTACGAACATGGTGGTTTTGTTAAAATACTGTACATGCTGTATGCTATACTTGAGATTGTGCCATGTTTTTGCGACCGCACATAAAGTATGTTAAATAGTATACTTGAAAGGTATTTCAAGCACGTTTCAATTTTTGCATTAATACAGTTGTTAAGTACCATTCCACTTGATAATAGAACACTTGAGAAGTAGAAAGCAAGTTGAACCTTGAAAAATTCAATACTCAAAGGCTACTTTAACTGTAGTCCACATGACTGTGTACATCCAGCTTCACAGAGTAATTTTATCATGAGCTGATACTGACGTGGACAAACAAAAATTATTCTTTGATTGGTAGGCCTATCTGATAACGAATAAATTTAATGATAATGGTTGAGACAAGCAAATGAATTAATTTACTGCTATTTGTACGATTCTGTTGACAATTGGACAAACAAGACACATAGAGTATAAACTTTTTATTGTAAATTGTAACTCACTCCGTAAGCAAACCCACTATCTTAAGGGATTACTCTAGGGGGTCGTAAATGAGAGTCGCATGATAATTATAAGGAAAGGTAAAATCAATTACGTAGAATGAAATAAACAACGATAGTAGTAAAGTAACTGCTGAAAAGAAAAATAAAACACTTCGATATTTGTAGACTTGAAAGGAAATACAAAATTAATTAGGTTGAAAAGTGAAAATGTCAGAAAAATGCAATCATTATTGATTCAGTGGAAAGATCCAGTGAATAATTCTCATAAGCTGTCTTTAAGAATAAAATTAAACACTTCTTGTTACTAAATCCAATGCACGAACTGAGTGAATTTCATGATATTGTGAAATTACGGATTCGACAATGATTTATTAGTCCAGGTATTTAAGGGGTTGACCTCGGAATGGAAGGTAACCTCCTGAAATTTGGGAGAGACCTTCCTAAGAGCATTCTAAAAATTGAGTAAAATCAACAACCTCATCATGTGCGCTACTCAATATATAGAAAGTCAAAGGCAACGAGAATTAGTTGTTTTCAAATAATTTGTTTCCCGTGAACATCATTATATAATTTTGTGTAACCAATTATATAATTGAGAGATAAATAAATTTGCACAAGTTTTATTTACATTTTTTTTTTGAAAATTGAAATTGAATTTATTGCCACATAAAAAAACAGAAACATTACAAATGTCATTGTACAAAATAAAACTAAATAATAATACACTTCTACATTATATTAATCTACATAACTACAAGATCTTTTGTATTAGTGATTACAATGTAATTATATGTAAAATATTTGAATTATATATTTGTATCGTATGATTGACTGTTTACGAGACATAGCACAGTGAAGGGGAGGCGCGCGTCCCATATTATGCTAATGTCAATGAAGCCCATTGCAGTCCATTGAAATTTAGATTCCAGAATAGCGATTAAAAGAAGAATCAATTTATTGCATTTTTCAACCTCAGTACAACTTTCTTAACACCCAAAATAAGTTATTGCCAGAATTTTACTGTCGAGAGGGGTCCCCGACCTCTCCTAGCCCCCTCAAAGTTGAAAATTGCTGATTTACATGATTTTTCATCATAACATTGTTACTATTCACATTAGGAACCCATTTAGTTACTAAAATGTTCCTATCATTCTGTTGTTCTGCAATGTTTATTTGAACCAATTTTCACTAAAATGTCTAGTTGATTAGTTACAGAGGTTCAAACATGGAGATACTGGCGTGTTTTTGCGCGAAAAAAATTTAAATAGACTAGAGAGTGAAAATGAATTTCCACGCAAAAACACGCCAGTATCTCCATCTTCAAACCGCCATAACTAGTCAACTAGAAGTTTTAGAGAAAATTCGCTCAAATAAATCTAAACATCTTGATTACCGCACATGATGAGGTCACTGACTTTTTACCCCTTCATTAGAATGCAATAAGGAAGGTCTCTGCCAAATTTCAGGAAATTAGCTTTCATTCCAAGGTTTTGTCTTCTATACGCCTTAAATGCCTGGACGAAATAGTTATCTTGTACAAATGCATTTTATAATTGTTATCTTGCATACTTGATATCTTGTATTTGAAGATATCTAGGACATGTTTTTGTTAGTTTTAAGAAATCTCTTGACGTACTAAAAGATTTTTGCACTAAATAATTTCGACAGACTTTTTTTTAATTTTAATTATTTTTAATTTTTTTTTTACTTAATATTTGCAATAGCTGTGCAAAGCTTTTGCAATAAATAATTTTGAATTTGACTTAAATATTTGTTGACAAAATAATTTCAGTGTATTTTACTACAGCAAAACAGACGAACCGAATAAAGCAGAAGCTACCTCAATAAAAACCCACTGAAGTTTTAAAAATCGATACTACGAAGGCCGCAAAGTTAAATTGAACAAGAGAGCAACTTTTGAATAATGCAGTTGGAATTGTTTCTAGTCACTTACCAAAGAGTTTAACGAGCGCTCTGGTGGAATATTGGCTTTCGCTTTTGCAGCTTGAATAAGATCATTAATTCTTTTTTGACATTCTTCCGTGCCAATAATCTGCCAACAAAAAATTATGTTCATTTTTGAAGTTCTAAGAACTAATATTGAATCGAATGTTCAATAACTATTAAATAAATTAAAATTGCATTTATGTATAATGTTATCAATATGAGACAATACTGCAGAAAACCATGGTTGTCAGAAACATTGATTCTGTTTTTGAAGTTCTAACAACTCTAGCTCTATGCCTTTATTGAACAGAAAATATTACATCATTATATCAAATTAATTTTAGGCTACTTTCCCCATAGATTAAATCCGTATGTAGATCAAAGAGATCCGTATCTAGCCCTATGTAGATCAAAGAGAGTATACATGCCAGACTAGAAAGAAAAAGGGCGACCAGTTAAATTGCTCGATATTATTTTGATCAGATTTTCTCATATTCTCATGGCTATTGTTTTCCTTCATATTATGATTAAAATAAAAATTTTAAACAAAAATCATTGTGAAGTAAATGAATAAAAATTGAAGAACAGAACATCCTTGTATTATTTGATTTTAAGAGGGCGATAACAAAAGTAATTTCTAGGGAGTTAAGAATGACATTAAAATATAGCAAAGAGTATCTTTATTTGGAAAGAATATGGTAAGCTTCATTATTTTTCCGATAAATTCCAAGATGATCAATCTAATCAATATATTAATTAATATAATATACATCAATATCTCACACATTCATCTTATCAATATATGAGATAATCTACATACATTTTAACAGAATTTATTAATTTCGAATTCCTCAAAGCGCAATTAAGATATTTTTATTAAGTGCTTGTGAAATTTTAATAATTGGATTTGTAAATATAGCCTATCGTGTTAGTAAGTAAAACATCAATACCAATTATCTACAAAAATCTATGTTTAATAATAAACAACGAAAATGCTATACCAAATTGCTACTTGGAAAAACAAGAAAATATCGAATTTTCAAGGCCAAATTTGTAGATAATTTACTTTCTTAGATAATTCAGAGAGACCAACAACGCTAGCAGGAAAAATCACTTCTCATAATACTTCTTCCAATAGATTGCCGTTGAAACCTATAATCAATTTATTTTCAACTATAAAACAGAGAAAACAATCTCGATTAACTCTTTCAACTTAAGCTTGAGCACAATACACTTCAAGCTGAGCTGAGAAATTTATTTTCAGCAAGTATGACTTGTTATCAATTATCTTTTCTCCGGCAACTACTCTTGATATGCTAACGATGTAAGTTTGTGCTGATCTTGGTTAATACTGAATCGATAATGAAAACATGAGTAAGCAACTGCACTTAAACAAACTTGATGCGTGGCTCCTGACTAATTGGCTGGTTCTTAATTGCTATAAAACTACAATAAAACAAATCATAATTCTTTTGGATAAGAAACTAGCACAGTATTAAAGATTAAGGATAAGAAGTTGAAGGTTTAGGAAAAATGGAAAATTATATTTTTAAGGGGGAATGGGTAATGGTAGATAGTAGACTTTCCTGGAAACCTCAATTCATGTATTCATTTATTTATTGATACCGTCAAATACAACTAATTGTAAAGAAACAACAGGCTTTTAGCCCAAAACTGTTTCCATTACTACATTTTTACAAGAGTCCAAATACTTGTAAGCATAGGTTATGTTTACGTTTTGATTAAAATATAACTAACACAATTAACTATAACTATAACTATTAACTATAACTATACTAAACACAATTAACACGTTCAATTTAAATGATGAAGCACTTACTGTGCGAGACTGAGCTCCGTGTCCCTCAGAGGAATGCACTACGTCATCGCAAAAGCAATGCAATTGTGCGTCTCTGTGCGTGCGTCCGCGCTGCCCAGTTTAGTATTCTTTGTCTCTCCTCTTCAGCCGTCAGGGACACGGAGCTTAGTCTCACACAGTAGATTTTTTTTAGTAGATTAATTCTAGGTAATACTCTCCAAGATATTTATGAATTTTTAAATTGAATCACTGAAATTTAGACTACATTATCAGAAAAAGTTGAATTTCAACGTTAACAGTTTATAAAATTTGAAAGCTTTGCAGTGTATAAGAGATAGGCTATATAGAGAACAAATTAGAGCTTTCAATCTTGAAAGAAATTGACTAAGCTCTGTTCCATTTTCTTATGTTGATGCGTTTTAGGAAAATTCCACAAACGCATCCCATTTATTATTTTTCTTCTGAGGATGAAGCCCATATAGTGCGTGGGTGATAGGTTAAATGATAATGATGATGATCAATTGGACTTATGCATTATTCTATCTCTGTTAACGCTCTCTTTTACTCTCATTAGTTAAATGTGATTCTGTGTTGTTGTTCTAGTAAATTCTTGATCATTGTGTAAACAGAACACCATGGAAATGAACAATTTCAAAAACAGTAATGATAGCTGAGCTAATCAATCACCATCATCCAACTCTTTACCCATGCACAGGTATCAGACATATGTTGTCATCATCCTTCATCCAAAAAAATAATATAAAAAATACTCATTGGAGAAATTAATATTTGCATTTTTAAACAGAGATAAAAAATAATCTATAATCTCACCCAATGGTTTAAGCTTGGACCAATGCACTCAGACAACAGCTTCCCATTCCCATCATAAATCACAACCATAGATGAAGTGGCACCACTGTTGATAAAAATTAAATTAAGTATCAGTATAAAAGTTAAAGAAAGTATTAGTTATGTGCGTAGCTAGTGCTCAAAGAAGTACTTTGCTACACGAGAGAAATGCATTACTTACTTAAATGCAGGCGAGTGCGGAATAGTTTTCCAAGTGCAGCAAAAATACTTTGAGCGCGAGTTACACATGAAAATTTGCCTGCAGTTGTCATACCTAAAGTGCAAAAAATTCAGCTGGAGTGTGGCAAAGTAAAATAGTACAGGAGTCAGCTGTTTTGCGTACAATGAGGAAAAAATAGCCGCTTTATTGAGTAACTGTAGGAAATTTTTTTTCCTACAGTGAACCAAAAAGTGCCTATTTTTGCACTAACTGTAGCACACAAAATAGTCTATTCCTGCACCAGTGCGGGAAAGTAACTTCCAGTGCGGGAAAGTACTTTTCCACACTCCAGATTTGCAACCTTACAACATAAAATAGTATGCATGTAATATGCAGGTTCCCTATTCTGCATTCAAAAATAGGTTGGCTACTCTGCTTCAGCTGCGAAATAGTTGTTGTAGTTGTTGGAATCGATTTGATTCATAGATAGGTTATGTGAGGAATTGTCAGGTTATGTATGTCCTGTTTTGTTCTGTTTAAATTACTTTATACATTACTGTAGGAAAAATTTAATGTGTAATACGAGCGCAAAGTATTGTTTCTGCACAGCATTGTTTCTTCAAAGTATTGTTTCCGCCTTTGGCTTGTGAAAAAAAAACCAAGATTTTGGTTAATATCATTCGTTTTTACATATAAAGTAGCTTCATACACATATAAGCAGGGTACAGTTAGGAGACCAAGTCTCTTGAACAACGGCCTACATGAATCTAATCTATTTACTCTTTCTATACACCTAACCGCTTTCTTTTGGATCTTAAACACCCTATCAAGATTTTGCATTTCAACTAGAAAACGTGCCCAAGCTCTTCGAATTTTGAAAGCACTCGCCCGACCTCACCCACCGTGGTCCATTGCTTTTTTTGTTATATGTCAACCGTTTACCTAAAGAATTAATTAGTGGTAGAGCCCTCTTATTTGCTGATTATACATCACTCATTTTCAGCAATTCCATTCTAGATAATTTAGAAATAAGTGCCCATATAGGTGTGCAGTCCATTGTCCAATTTTTAAATCAGTTGAAATTAGCTATAAATAGTAAAAAATGCCAATACCTTCAATTCAAAAATAAACATAATTTAAATGAAGATAGGGCTATAAACGTGTTTATAAACGATAATCAATTAGACAGGGAAGAAAAAATTGCATTTCTAGGAGTTATGTTGGATAGACGATTAACCTGGACTCCATACATTGAGAAAATATGTAGTAAAATTTCATCTGGGGTATTTGTCCTGCGACAGCTCGCTAGATTGAATGACAAAAAGTTACTTTTTACAGCTTACCATGGGCTCTTACTGTCACATATTAGGTATGCTATCTTAGTATGGGGTAATTCATCAAAACAAAATCTTGATAGGGTGTTTAAGATCCAAAAGAAAGCGGTTAGGTGTATAGAAAGAGTAAATAGATTAGATTCATGTAGGCCGTTGTTCAAGAGACTTGGTCTCCTAACTGTACCCTGCTTATATGTGTATGAAGCTACTTTATATGTAAAAACGAATGATATTAACCAAAATCTTGATGTACATGATTATAATACAAGAAGCCGAGGAGATTATCACTTGGTGAGTCACAATAGTAGCTTATTCAAACAAAAACCTAGTTATATTGGTAGGAAATTCTACAACAAGCTACCGCAGTTTTTGAAGAGTCTTGAAAATATAGAAATATTTAAAAAACAATTGAAGAAATATTTAGTTGATAAAGCTTTTTATAGTGTACAAGAGTTCCTTTCACATCAAAATTAAGCCTCATTTCAACTAACTGATATAGTAATTATGGTATCTAGTGTATAATATTGTTGATCTGACTTGTCTTATACTCCTTAACTGGAGTCTCCACAAGACGTAATCTACAAAAAAAAAACCGTGATTTCTTTTTGTGGGGGTATTTCCACAAGGGCTTCCTTCCATGGACACAATCCACATTCTCAGGTGTCACCACAGTATGTAGGGACACGAGTTGAAATGTTCTTTGGAACAACACGACAAAAATGTTCAACCCACTTAGAAATTGAATGGTTGTTCACAAGGAGCGAGGTTAAAATGTGTCCGGAAAGCTTGACGACGTGTGGCCGCAAATAATCATTATTAAAACGCCTCCACGGCGGATGATATGTGTTGAACACAACGAACCCATAAGACCAATAAGAACCCATAAGATTGGTCTTATGTGTTCGCTGATAATAACCTATCTATGAATTTTATTAAAAAATATTATCTTTTTCTTATTCATCTTCTTCTTCACCTCATTCTTAATTTCTTTCTTCTTCTAAATATTATTATTATTCTCCTTATCTCCTTCCTCATCTTTTTTCTTATCCCTCTTCTTCTCCTACTTCTTATTCATCTTCTCCTTATTATTCTTCTCCTTCATCTCCTTTCTTCTTCTTCCCCTCTTTTTTTTCGTTCTTCTTACGGTTCTCTTTTTCTTCATCGTCCCTTTTTTCTCATTTTTCTTCTCTTGCCCTTTTTTCAACTTTTTATTCTTCCTCTCCTCCTTCAATCCCCTATTCGTCGACAGACATAATAGCAAGTAGCTCTAAAGCAGTCTATTATTTAAGATGTGATGCTTTAAAAAATCAGGTCATTCTCATTACTGATAACAACAACATTCTACCATCATCGCTGAATAATATGACTATAATAGGATACTTGATAAAAATTAATGCAGTATGTTAAGCTTAGTTGAATGATCATTAAAAAACAAATGATTATTGACCAAACGAACACATATATTGCTATGAGACGCTTTCGCAAAGTACCCACTCTAGACACTTGTCTAGCAACAGTCTACACGCATGTAGCAAGAGCTCTATCGCAATAATTATATCTGCTTAGACCGGTCTTGAGGCGTTGCAAAATTGTTAATGTTTTCGATATTCACATTAGCCTAAATTTGATTAAATCATGTTGCATTATAAAAGTCATTTTCTAATTTCAGAAATATTTTTCAGCCATTTTAACTTATGGCCGATTTGATCATATTAACATTATCAAAGTAATTCTTTTTATTTCAAAAAAGATTTTTTTGCTGATCACCAAATTACCTGATAGACTATCAACCGAAACTTATAGAAAACGGTTATACACGTAAAAACTGGACTCAAAATCAGTGGAACTAATAAACCATGTCTAAATTAGCTATCAGTGGACCATTCGCAACTAACGGTAGACATCTAAAATATCTACAAAAAGCACTCCCTAGATAGTGAGTGAATTGTTATTGTCCAATGGCTTACGATACCTTGCAAACATTATTGACAAACAAGAAATTCCGCAAAGCTACACTGGCACTACTGTGACCAATCTATGACGAAGATTATTGGACACTGTTAAGCAAAACCAAAGACCCAGAAAAGAAATGAATAGAAAGTTTAGAAAGTAGTTTTCCTAGAGTCTATACTAGTTCTAGCTAAAATTACAGGGACTTTATTTTATAGAGTCTGGTCATTGTCTCCAAATTGTATTTGATTGTATATCTAGATATAAGATTTATATTACAACCATGTTTCCTACGTAACTGTATGGCTCCGACTACACAGTATGCATGTTAACCTTTGAGTTCCCACTAGAGTAGCCTAGATGCAATACATATCATCTGGTCCACAATACTAACAGGTATCTGTTCAATCAGTTAGAGATAAGCTACGAACTACTGGGCCCTCTTTGTAAGGGTGACCGATTTGATTGTCCAGAAAAAATACTCTGTTCTCTGCTGTAAAAGAAATTCCAAGTGGTTCGGAACCCACCTAAAACTGTAGGTTCAACTCATCAATCACCATCATTAAATTCATTACCCACCAACGGGTTTCAAACCACATGAAGGGTGCAGGGGAAAAACGATCATAGTCACAAAATCACTTTTTTGAGAAAATCGAAAAATAAAGTTTATGAATCAATAATTCCTTGTCAATATTTTTTTCAGTACTTGGAATACACCCAAATAACTTAGATTAATGAAAAGTGTAAATTTTTGAGAAATTATTGAAATTGCCTGATTCAATGAATGAAAAAAATCATTTTTATTGTTAAACTACACTAACCTGTATGAAAAAACAATATTAATAAGTTTAATAATATTTAAAAAAAATAAAGATGAATTAATAATGACTTAAAAAACAAAAATTGAATAACGAATGTTGAGAGACTGATAGATAACCTCAAATTATACATGTGAAATGTGTGTGATACTGAACAATATCAAATCAGCTGTGGGAATGTGAAATGGATCCTGATCGTTCTTCCACATGTTGAAGTGGACTCTGATCATACTTCCAGATGTTGGAGTGGACTGTGATCGTTTTTCCCCAGCTCTTGTTATTTTCTTCGATTTGTTGTGGGGACTATGATCATTATTTCCTAGTTTTTGATGTGCTATCTTGTAGAGCTCAAAACAAGCTTAATCAGGAATTTTTTTTTCAGAATTCAGTTTTTTTGGACTTTGATCGTTTTTCCCCTGTGCCCTTCCTATATGGGCTTCTTCCTCATAAAAAAAAAACATTGACTGTAAAGAGACAGATTTCAGTAACTGTTCCTTAACAATTGGATACCGAATGGCGGATTGACCGATTGGCCAATCAGAAGCGAACGTCCAATCCAATGACCACACTGTCTCTTTTAAAGTTACTGTAGCTAAAATTAACTAAGGATTGGCAGGAGCGGTCTCATAGTTTAGGGGTATCACAAACGGGATTCTGCACACTTTTTTGCGATATTGTCCCTTCTTCATAACTGTTTGGGGGGGGGGGGGGGGGTTAATGACCACTACGAACACCCTCTGGAACCGTCACAGAATGGATACTCTAATAGATAGGCACAGAATGGAAACTCTCTCAAAATCTCTGTACCAATTCGCCATTTTGAGACTCAGTAAACAGGCATCAGACAACAATAAAAATCATGGATAACATTTTTTTAATATTTTGAATGTTTGTATATAGAATAGGAAACACAACTTTGAAAGACTATTCGTTTTCAAAATGGAGGCTTGGATCAATTAGATATACTTTTTTATCATAGGTTTGACTGAAGATTTCCATTCATATCTATTCTGTGTGAACCGTACTGCGTTATCATTATTATTGGATGTTTTATTAAATTGAAATAACGTAACATTTGCAGGCCTACTACTCTTATGTATTTTATTTTTTTCTATTCCAGATGATGCACACAGAGTCCGGAGACTTGTGCTTGGGTAATGAGGTGAATGGGCTAATGATGAGAAACAACCATAGCTGCATGAGATTCGAACACAAGGCTGTAAGAAACGAAGCCAGTCGGAGCCCCTTATCTCATCACAGACAAGCGCTCCAACCAGAGCCGCCAAAGAAACAGAAACTAAAATTTCGCATTATCTTTCCTTGCTCACAGGCTTCTGACTGTGTAAGAAACGGAACCCTCTTCAAATAATTCAATATCGTTGTTTTATTGTTTGTATAAAAAATATTTAATTGAATTTCAAATTTATAATCACATTTTATTAATCAGACTCTCATATTTTGGCGTGACGGCCATCAGACGTTACTGAAAAAGCACCACACTAGTACAGCCATAACATCAAAAGTGTCTAATTGATAGGCTAATTGAAAACACAATAATTTATAGAGATAAAATAAATATGTATCACAAGTTTCAAGAGTCTCAAAGCTTGTAACATTGATGTAAAATATTCGTGTTAAACTTGGCCGTAAACGTAAATTGTACTTTAAGCTTTTAAAATTTACTTAAACAGAATTTATTAATTTCGAATTCCTTTAATTGCTATCAGTTTATACTGAAGACTTCCGCAATGGCGGATATTGACAACAGTATTTAATAGCTGATGGAAATCGATGGATGCTACTGTACAAAAATATCAGTCACCACCGGGAATCGAACCACGGACCTCCCAATATCCGCCATTGCGGAAGTCTTCAGTATAAACTGATAGCAATTAAAGGAATTCGAAATTAATAAATTCTGTTTAAGTAAATTTGTCAGTTTGTTCAATTGTCAGAGTAACTTCGAACTAACTTGTGAGATACGAGCCGATATGGCCAAGTTAAAAATGAATGCTGCTGTGCAGAAAGGTCTCCATAGTCTAGTGGTTAAGGCGCCCGACCGGCAATTGGGAGGTCCGTGGTTCGATTCCCGGTGGTGACTGATATTTTTGTACAGTAGCATCCATCGATTTCCATCAGCTATTAAATACTGTTGTCAATATCCGCCATTGCGGAAGTCTTCAGTATAAACTGATAGCAATTAAAGGAATTCGAAATTAATAAATTCTGTTTAAGTAAATTTGTCAGTTTGTTCAATTGTCAGTAACTTCGAACTAACTTCTAAAATTATTGTACTGTGTTTATCAAGAGATTCTTATGGAATTATAATTAATTTCCCACAATGATTTTTCTAAATTAATTTAATTCAACAAGTTGAATGTTTTTAACCCAATGTTACCAAGTAATGTTTGCAAGATGCACCTTTCAATGTGGAAGAATGTGTTCAGGGAACTAAACAAAAGTTTCAAAATTATTCCTCTCCGCCGTAGTTTGATTTAGGCTGTATACTAATCTAGGTTCTATACTTCGGTAAATTGATAAAAATTTGATATGCTACTGACAATCAGCTGAAATATTTGAACCGCTCTTGGGGTCCTAATTCATTCTTAGGTTGGAAATGAATTTCCGTTTCTGTTATAAATTGTAAATGGAATTTTCTGTTCGAAATAACTAGCACCATTACCTATTTCCATGATTTTTTCGTTATTATGTCATAATTTGAAAAGACCTAGTTTTGAGTTTATCTGGGTGAGAACTAGAACTATTTTTTAATCTAATTTATTGTTCTTTGAAGAGATAACTGAGAAGCGAAATTCTATCCTCATTTATTATTGATTAGGCTTGCGAGCAAACGTTGTTATCGTCTGTCTGTGTAGACTAGCGCAATACAAACGCTTGTTGATGTAGTAGAGCGCTAACGCTACTATGGAAGTGTTTGCAGAGATTAAATAATTCAAGCAAATGCAGATTAAAGGCGTTGTTCATGACCTTGAAAGTCTCAATTACTTTTGTCTACATTCAGGCCACATTCTTTTACTAGAACCGTTACAAAAACATTTTGCCATTCTCTAAGGATTCGTGCAACTTGTTTTTTGGTCATTTAGGTTTAAAATTATTTACTTTGTAGAAGCTTACTAAATAGGACATCTTTCATGCATTCACAAATAAAATTTTATTTATTGTGTGTGGTGTGTTTTTATATTTCAAATTATTGCTCCACGGTGTTGGGTTCATGTAGGGCTACTTTAGATTTTATATATAGAATGTTTAGGTTGGTAGTGATGTCAGTAAGAGTGTGACCTGTTTGAATGTTATGATCGGCGAAAGCCAATTCGGTTGGTTTTTGTATTTAAGGCTTGTAAATGTTCTTTGTAACTTTGTTTGAATGAGCGGCCTGTTTGTCCTATGTAAAATTTGTTACAACCAGAGCAGTTCAGTTTGTAGATCCCTGGTGATCGTATTTTTTGAAGATTTTTGCTAGTATGTTTGATTGCATTAATGCATGTTGTGATGTGATGTCACATGTCAAATGTTGTCATTGTGATGTATTTTTTGTCGGTGGTGTTTTGTTTTTTGGTTATTTTATGATTGAATTTGTCAATTAGGTCGTGCTTGTAGCCGTTCTTGTGCTAGGTATTTTATTGTACTTAGTTCACTGTTTTAATTGTCGGTGGATAGTGGTGTGTTGTTCAGCCTGTGTAGGACTGACCTGAATTCTGAGTGTTTGTGTTGTGTTGGATGATTGGAGGTGCTGTGTATTAGGGTATCTGTCATTGTCGGTTTTTTGTAATTGTTGAAGCTGTGTTGTTGGTTTGTGTTCTTCGTAATTGAGAGGTCTAGGAAATTGATTGATTTGTTCTGTTCATATTCTGGTGTACTGAATGTTTTTGTGTATTTTGTATGATCGGAGTTGTTCACATTGTCTTTTGTTTCCTCTGTATATATACATTGCTATAGCAGAAGAACATCATCTACATGTCTGTGTCAGTAGGCTATATTATGTTTTGTGAAAATTTGTTATTAAAAAGTGTAAGTGTTTTCGCAGTGTTGGAGATAGTTCTCGGCAAATATGCTGGAAATTGGTGAGCCCATTGGCAATTCATCAGGCTGTGAGCAACATTTATTGTTGAAGGTGAAGTGATTTTGTTGAGTGATGATTTTTATTATTTCTATTGTTTCATTAATAGGTATGTTGTTATATCAAAAGATGCAAGAGTGGAGTTTTGAAGAATTTGTGTGTATTTTATTTTTGTGATGAGGTCGCTAACTTACTGTTTTTTTAACTTGGGCTACAGAGAAATTTTAATTATAAAAAAGGGTTATGCATTCGACTGCGATAAATCTTATTTAAAAGTTATTCTGCTTTATTACACCATTGTCATGCCTTAACACAGCAGACAACTTTTATAAAATTCTGACTGTCTACAGTTATCTGTACGCTAGCTGTCTACAGAATCTAGTTTAGATCTTGAGTTCCGAGGAATCAATTACGTTTCTACATTATTTCCAAATAAGAGGAGAAATTCAACAGGACCTAATAACATAGTTAATCATCACATAAGCCTGCAAACTCTACTAACTGATGAGGAATTAAACTTTCAAATTTTTAAACTTATTTTGAATCGACAAGCCATTTTACATGTGCTCACGTAAATTGGAATTTAAGTTTTCATATGACGAAATCTTTCTAACTCTAGCATCGGCCTATTCTGCTCTAAGACTTGACTTAGAATTAAAAAGGGTTTATGATCATGCTCCGGGAGAATAGCTCTGACAGCTTAGGGCTACGGATTCGTCTGCTAAAGTCAGCAAGACAGTTAAACAATTTATTATAAAATTAATACAGCCATATTTTAAACATTTGATGATTTCCCGATCTGTGGGCCGTGCATGAGACACCGAATAGTAAATGGTAAAGAGATCAGTTTGTAGAATTGCATTGCGCATCACAGACACGATATCATGTTCTGTGAAATCAGTCATAGAATCGCTTATATCTGAAGCACCACATTGCAACTACAGCCAGGGCTACGTTTCCTTTCTCCAGTAGTTTTTTTATCTTTCTTTGTAGTGGCGAAGGTGATATTGTGGAAGGTATCCATAATGAATAATAAGACGAAATAGTCACAACCACATTTATTAAAACTTAAAGAACTAGTTTCGGCTACACCATTGCCGAAACTGGTTTCGGTTGGTGTAACAGCCGAAACTAGTTTCTCTAAGTTTCAATAAAAAGAGTTTGATTGAGATTGATAATGGTGTAACAACCGAAACTAGTTTCTCTAAGTTTTAATAAAAAGAGTTTGATTGAGATTGATAATGGTGTAACAACGAAACTAGTTTCTCTAAGTTTTAATAAATGTGGTTGTGACAATTTCGTCTTATTATTCATTAATTTTTATCATCCTTCAGACAATTAAGTTATAACTTTACACTACTTGTAAGTTACACTTTACAAGTTATAACTTGGTACCTGATTTCCTCAAGTAAATTCTCGAAATTCCTCTCCAGTTGGACATGTGAATTATATCGATATCAAATCGGTAGAAATTAATTAAAGTCGGCTTAAGTTCAAGTTAATAATAATTAATTTACAAAGTGTCAAACCAAATCTGTAACAGTAGGCCTAGTTGATAATTACCCCTCAACACCACCAATGAAGATGTTCTCTTTCTCTGCATTTTCCATTAGGTCTCGAAAATGGTGCAGTAAATCGCCGTAAAAGTATAAGATTCTAATTTTCGACAACGAATTGAACAAACCAATTCGATGTAACTTTAGGGGTGATGATTACAGTCACACCTAACCTACAAAAAGTTTCAAATATGCACAATGCACATCAACACTCCCTACAATCTAACACACAACAGTTTTTAAAGTGCCTAATCTCGTAAATCTTGGGTTCAACTTCAGTAGCTAAATAATGCCTAACAGTAGCTAATTAAAAAGCCATGCAACAAATTTGACTTGCCGGCTGACAATGAAAAGCTCGCACTCCACAGTCCACAATCAGCGCTCCAGACACCACTTCTTCGCCAATACAAACTAGTGGACCTACACAACACAAACTGACTGTGACTGTATCACAGTATCGATGATTGGAACAACATATAACGATACGATACCAACGTTATCGAAACAAAAGTTTCGATGCTTAATAATATCGATAGTGTCACAACTTCCCTCAAAACTCAGCTTTATGTTTTATCCATTATCTCTTTGGTAAAAAAACAAACTTTTCCAATTGAAACTCAATCAAACATGAAAAAGCATTTTTTCATAAGTTTTGATATTTTAAATTAAGTTACAATAACTCTGGGTCTAGGCAGGCTAGGAAGATGCGGCTTGTGCTAGGCTTAAGGGAAAAATTTCAAAACAAAACATAAAAATTTAGCTACTTATAGGTTTAGCTCAATTTGAAGAGGTTTTTTTCAGATTTTGATTCCAATGGTCAATGGTATCGAAGAGAAAAATGTTACCTACGACTAGAGATTGAGACCAGCTTTGCACGCTGAGCATGCCTGGATGTACAAAAAATGCGTTGAACACCGGTGTATAGAATAATCGATGTTCATGAGCTTTTATCAATCGAGAATAAACATCGATTAATCTATACATCGATACCCATTCATAGCTCTTGGCTTGCACAGCTTGCACCCTTGCACATGCGCAGATTGCGCACATGCAGGCTTCTAGGCATGCGGTGTGCACGATCAAAGTAATAAATTAAACTTTTAAAAATATGATAAGTTCATTGTAATAATTTTTCGGGGGAATTGAATTGATACCGTTGTTCATGTTGTCGTTAATCGCGTAGGACCGAAAAAAACAAATTTCGCTCTGCTCACCGCTCCCAAGAGCTCATCGTCTACGGCACCGAACGACTGATGCTTGACTTTATAGGTTAGTTCAGTAGATCAATAGGATTTACCTTTTTTAAAAGTTAAATTGTTATGAAGGTTTTTGTTTTAACTCAAAACTCTTGTGAATGTGTAGATAGTCCTAATCCAAACAACACTGATTCAATACATTCTGTCTATTCCAATAAAGTTACTCAGATGAAACTGAAACTGTGTTTTTGGCTAGAATGTTAGCCAAAATTTAAATTGAATGTTTTCTTTAAATTTATGGTTGTTGATCGATTTGTCATTACGTTCTAACTTCAAAACTGATTACATATTTTAGTGCTTAGGTATGATTCAATTTCATCCAGTGTCTTCGCCACGGTCCATGGATCGGGGAATCATGTATTTCAAATTCAATAACCTCACTTCGGTACTTAATTAATCCCTGGTATTTTTCTCACTCACCAATAGATTAATTTTACGAATAGCACACCCTGAACATAACAATCAGTCTGATGGTCTCGTGGCCGGAAGAATAGCTGCCAGTCAGAGTTCTGTGAGAGATAACGCCCTAACCGATTGCGCCACCACGACTGCCATTTGATTATTAGCTCAAGTACCTTATTCGGAGGTCAGTTTGTCTTCTGATTCACTGATGGGTACATGATACAGAGTGGAAAGAGCATATAATAAGGTTTGTAGAAGTTGTTGAGCATTTCAGCCTCATATATGAGCTTCTATTTCCATGAATTTCTGGTTTGACCTTGAAGAATTGTCCAGTAAATAGGACAAGTAAATAAATAAAGAGATTTTTTTAACTGTTGTGATGCAATTTGTTTAAAGCTGTTTGGCAAATAATTGCATAACTGCATCTGGTAAACTCTGGTCGTTTTTGCGACTTTTGAAGTATGTTGGGTGTAAGGGAGGCCAAAGTCAATTTTCTTCTTGTGTTTTCCTATAGCCTATATATATTCCCTCTGCATTGTTTTTCTGCTTGATATTTTTTTACATAAAGTGTTGTTAAATAAGTTATATGTAGAGCTATAACTGTGAGGATTTTACGTTTTTTGAATTCCTTTCCGCAATGTGCATCATATCATATGGTAGACTGTTTATGATACCAATTATTTTTTTTGAGTTTGATCAGGAATTATTCTATAAACTTCCTTGGTGTGACTCCCCACGCTATTAGGCCGTATCCAACATATCAGACATAATGAATGATAAGCTATTACGGTGGTTTTGTGTCAGCAAAATTTTATGCGAACTAAGTCAAAAAGGGCTGAGGATAGTGTGCTTGATAAATTCTGTATGACAGTGCAATGCTGTGGGTCAATTTCTACTACCAAGAACCTTGAGTCAGGTGCTTTTTTGTATTCTGTTGGCCTTCAGCACAGTCATTTATTTATGTTGATTTTGTCAGAAAGTTGAGAATGTTAATTTTTAGGTCATCAGAAAAAAGCATGCATTTAGAATATTCAGAATTTTAAATATTTTGAATTATTAACTACAGCTCAATGTAAAATTGTGTAATTAAACTAACTTACAGTTAGTTACCTAGCTAGGTATATTTTCCTTAGCTTTGGTTTTATTTCCCACTTTTTTAATTTTCTCTTGTATGCTTCTGTTCCAGTCTGATTTCCAATGGATGGTCACTACTACAGTTTCCGAGCCAAGCCAGGTGCAATACCAAGAGGCGCTATTACAATTTCTGAAAGCGATGCTGTTGTACTCCAGCGAAAATTTTTGGATGGTTGGAAGAATAAATTCGAAGTGTGAGTCATATGATTGAGTTGACCCCATTACAAATAGAAAATCTTTCATCATAATTCCTTTATTTTTATATCACAACTTAGATGAACTGTAGGTTTCAGCGCTCGAGCATGTTTCCACTTTCGTAGTGCTAATAGGTTATCAGCCTGATGTCTCGTGAGACAGATCAAGAATCAAGATGGCGTGTTGTTGAAATTATCCAAATTTTTCAACAATTTTTCCCCTACACAGAACACACACTAGTAAGTAATAATACACTAATAATTTTCCCCTTTTCCACATAATTATATTCTTTCTAATAGCCTAAGTTTATATGAATAGCTAGCGGTTCACCCGTGCGTTGAAATGGGATTTTAGCTATAATAGCGGTATTCGACGAATTCCCAAGAGCATAGCACAAACCGCATCTTTCTAGCTTTTCTAAAATGTTATTTATTGTTTGGTTAAATTACAATTAGAAAATCTTGTTTTTTCAGCAAAGAAACATAAGCTGTGCCTTGATTCTCCAGTCATATGTTTCCTACATGACTGATTGATTGATTGAAAACCCTTTATTCATTAAATGTACATAATATACATAGAATACGGTAGTGTCATAAACTAAAATTACAAACATAACAAAAGTAAACACAGACACAAGAAATCCAGCATGGATAACAATCAATTAAAATACACATATAGAAAATCAGCAAGAGGAAATATCATAACATCATTCTTTTTCATAAAATTCTTGTAAAGAATAGAGAGACAGCTTAACCAAATATTCTTTCAAATGTGCTCTAAATTTGGCAGTATTATTTTCCAATTGCAGAGATTGCGGCAATAGGTTAAAAATTTCAATCCCATATATCTTGCTTTTTTCGAAATTCGAAATTATGTTTTTCAACTGTCATTTAATTACGGGTATTGATTGAACTGCAATGGTCCGAATACACGGTATGCTCTTAAGTCTGCAGATCGCGTAAATAAGGGCCCACTATAAATGATTAAAAACTGTTGACTTCTATCAGCTGTTCCTTTAATGTAAATTTCTCCTTTTTGTGTCCTTCAGCGAGGACTTTTAAACTCTCAAACTTCACAGGAACCATCTCGGGAGTATTCTACATTGTGCCTGAAAATTTCATAAAAATCGGTTCAGCGGTTTTGGAGTTTACTTGGAACATACATCCATACACACATCACCTTTGACACATGTGAGAGATAACAAGTTCTTAGTACAGCCGCTTGGAACGCTGTGTATGCTGCATACAAACAAAATGTGTTTCTGCGCACTGCCAAGAATGAGTTGACAGATATGGTATTATCCTTATTACAGTTCAGTTGCTTGTTTGTTCATCTTATTCGTCAAGCTATTCAACATCCCAGAAGAAAACAAGTATTCGGGAACTTCAATTTTTCAGAGATTGTTATAATCTCAGTCAATTGTTATAATTGTGCAAATGATCCTTTGTTTCAGATTTCCGTTGAACTATGCTCCATTTTTTGTAAGTGGGTTAGCTGCTATGTCATCGTTTACGATAACCAATCATTTCCGGCGATTTCTGCGTCTGAGGAATTTCGGCCGACTAGCTATCCAACTGCCGACCGTCTTTATGCCTAGTGTGATGGCGGCCTATCTTCATAGAAATGTAAGATCTAGTGGTTCCCATCTACTATTAAAATAATAATGAGCGTATGGCTTTTATTAGTGGGGAGATCCTTTAGGTTAGCTTCACCTCGCCTTTTGAGTCATGTTTATTTACAAACAGATTATGGAGAACATGGGGACCTACAATTTAGGTAGGTTCCGAACAACCAGTTAAGTGATAATAATGGTTATAACATCAAGTCCACCCATCCAAACGCAGTTTTGACCTGTCGTGACTGAACATCACGATCGCATGATCAATCACCACTCAGCTACTATAACTAGATGTTATTAGCTTTATTACCACTTACCCGATGGTACGGAAACCACCTAAATTTGTAGGTTCACAATGTTTCTCATAACAGTGCTCAAACAACGGTAAGGTGGGACTTTCAGTAAGGTTCTCCTCACCAATAAAAGTCATATGCTTATTATTATGATTATCTAGTGGTTTATTTCTATAGACATGTAAGATCTAATGGACCAATTGATTTTGTCTGTTGACATGTAACATAATAGGGCCCTTACACTAGTAAAAATACTGTCAATAATATTGAAGGACCGAAAAAACGGCCATTACACTTATCAATAATACTGTCAATAAAATTCGTCAGTATCGTGTATGATTTGTGAAGTTTTTGTTGACCTATAACCTATTAAGAATTAATTAGTTGATCAAAAATTAACAAATATTCAAATATGAAAAATAAAGGAAAGGCTTGTTTGGCTTTAATAGTATTTTAATAATACCTATTACAACATGTTGGCCAGATTTACTGACAATAATATTGATATACACACAACTCGTCAATAATATTGTCATAACACACAGTATTGATGGTGGATTTTTAGAAATCTAGATATTCTTCAATACAAGTCATCAATACATCAGTATTATATTTTTGTCTCAATATTATTGTCAATACTAACTTATATTGACAATATTTTTACTAGTGTAAGGGCCCTATAAGGGAAGCCCTTATTATATAAATTTTTATACTATATGACATGAGCTTGCCACTCGGCATCGTTAAACATCGTAATTTATTAACGATCTAGCTCGATATTTGTTAGACTAGGATCGCCCGTCCAGATGCCAAGGCTGACTACACTGTTTGCAATTCATTTTTTTGCCGGCTGCTCAAACTCCAACCAAAATCAAGGTATCTCTTTAGTCAGATAGACAAGATACGAACTCTTTGTCTCTCTTTGTAAAGATGACGATTGATTGGCCAGCGAAAAATACTGTTCTCTGCTATATAATCGGAACCCACCTAAAACTGTAGGTCCTACTTATCAATCACCATCATCTAACTCAGGAGTCAGGGGTTCTCAATCTTTTTCAAGGACTGTACCCCTTAATGAAAAATTAAAATTTAGCGTATCCCCTTATTACCTCGAGATGTTAGGGGGGGGGGTGGGGTGACGGTTAAATTAAAAAACCTTTTTACATCAAAAACAATACATTGGGAAACATATTTGAAACGCATTACAAAAAATTAATGAGGAAGATGAGCTTGCTTCTTAACATAGTTCCTCAATGCTAGGCTCGAGATAAAACCTTAAATCGTCCCCAACATTAACCTTGTCTCTGAACTTCCATGAAATACTGTAGTTATACAAAGCTATTGCACTTGTTGGTTCCTAGTAACTCGACCACAAAGTATTCAATTTATTAGATTTCATTATTAAAGAATAACCTTGCGTGATTGCGAAACGGAAAAAACTGGTTTATTTTTTCATTAACCTGCCCCGCGTACCCCCTGAAAATTTTCGAGTACCCCTTAGGGGTACGCGTACCACAGTTTGAGAACCCCTGATCTAACTCATTATCCACGCACAGGTCTCAGACCTATGTGGGTTTCATCCAAAAAAAATTCGTTCTTCGATCACTGCCCAATCTGATCTTAGATCAGGAGATTTTTGTGACACAAAAAGCAATCAATAGGCAATAGCCATTCAAAACTGATTTCCAATCAATTATTGACTGGAGGTTTTTGAGAGCCAAACCACTGGTCCCTAATCAAATGCTACGCTCTTGCGCCTCATAACCATATGAGGCTTTTAAAGCATTCGTTGCAAACGCGAGTTTACATTTAAAATAAACCACATTAACATGATTTGTCATGGTAACATCAACTTATAACTTAACTATATAACTTACAACTATAATTAATGAAAAAAATATATATGTAAAATTATGAGAACTATGAAAGCTTTATATGCCGAATTGAACTGTCAAAAAATCACCTGATTTTTTCAATGTGAATCTCAAATCAAATTAATTGATCTTGAGTCAGGTGATTGGGAATCAGATATTTTGTTTGACTGGCGTTTGTGGAAACTGCCAATATACTTTCAGGTGCAGATAAATTTGTCGAATAGCTCTAATTTTCCTGGATTCCAGCTTTCAAGAAAAATTGACAAATTGTCACAAACATGAACGTTTCATTAATCTATAATACGCATTTTCACTTTTTTTTCATTTCTCAAAATTAGAGTAGAGAAATTGATGTGATGAATTTAGTCAAAAGAGAATCATTTCAGATTTATAATGGTGTAACAACCGAAACTAGTATCTCACTAGTATTTTCAATAAATGTGGTTGTGACAACTTCGTCTTATTATTCATTATTTCTGTCTTAGTTGATTATTGGTGTAATGCTATTGATTAGGTTATTTCACTCATTGACAATTTCTAAAGACCAGTTGCAGAAAGAAAATTAAATTTGACCACCGTAAGATGACGTCATTTGACGGAGCCAGTGCAACGACTTCCCTATTGAGATCCGTAATATGACGTCATCTTACGGTGGATGAATTTAATTTTCTTGCGTGCAACTGGCCGTAAGAATTTTTTATTCTGCTTCAATATCCCTCCATTTATTTGATTATTTTTCACTAGCCAATTTTCCCATGCTTGAGTAATTTTATTTATAATCCTTTTGATGGAATACAGGTTGCAGTTCCGTATCATTCCACCAAAACAAATGATAACATTCGAAATTAAAATACTCGTATTTGAACCAAACTTCTAACATCAAACCCCTAACCTAACCTTTATATCGATTTTTTAGTAATCGAATGTTTTCATTAAACTGTCTAGTTGGACCAATATGTAACAATAGCCAAATTCATTCAATTATTAATTATGATTAATTAACATAATTAATCATACGGTAACAATGTTTGGTGTGCAGTACAATAATGAATGAACAATTCTTTATTAGGTGGAGTAGACTATAAAGTGGAGTCGGCGTAGCCGAGTTGGCTTATCGCTGGTCTGATAAGCCAAAGGTCCTGGGTTCGATCCCAGTTGAGTACAAGATATTTTTCTCGAGCCACTCCCGTGTTTCGGAGGACACGTTAAGCCGTCGGTCCCGGTTGCATATAAAAAAAAGCAGTCGTTAAAAAAAACGGCGAGGTGGAACTACCCGTAAGGGTCTCCCCACCACGAAAAGCCATACGAATTTACTTTTTTTTTTACTATAAAGTCTTCTCTGCCACTCAATTTTTAGTAATCACGAAGAATCAAAGGGTTGATTCAAGGGTTAACTTAACAAAGATTAACTTTTAACAAATGTGAAATTCCACTTTCTGTTAGTGCACTTGATCGGTTTGTGGCTTCCACATTTTCAACAGTTCAGTTAATTTTGTTACTACATCCTATTTCATTTCCAAAGATTAATCTATTTTTATCTTGTCAAACCAAATTACAGTTCATTCCACGCCAAGGTTCTCAATGTAAATCGCAAGGTGATTCCTCAACGAATTTAAAGCACGATCATTGAAATGTATTGCCAAACAAAACAAAAATAAACATACAAAGCAAACTTGAATTAGAATAAATACGAAACATAAGCTTGGAAGATAAATAAGTTCGCATGTCATGAATTACAAAGGCATCACCAGCAAAAGTAAAACTTGTTCGCTATGGTGGAAGTCATTATTTTTTGTAAATGTGATTTTTTTATAATTAGGAGACTATTAAGTTATCATTATTGTAAGCTATTACATTGTATTTTTTTGCAAAATTTCAACTTCTCATAACATTTTCCATTTTTCTTCTATTCTTTTGTTCTATCTGAAATAATTTATTTCATTTTTTCCAGTTGGTATCAGACAAGATTCTATTGCAAAATGAATGTGACGTCTGTATTCAAGTTAGAAGCATTTGCATCCAGGTGGCTTTTGCAGTTGTAGCTCCATCAGTTCTATCTCCTTTGGCATGCTTTGCGGTAAATAAATTCTTATAACTAAAATAAATCAATAATATTTAAATTTTGTTTCGTGGAGTAGCGTATACTTTCAGCAAAATCAATATGCATAAACATTACAATATGCATAAACTTTAACTTCACTATATGCATGAACCATTATTTCATTCGAAATAATGGTTTATGCATATTGTAAAGATAGGACTTGAGCGAAGCGAGTGTTCTAAACATTTAACAAATGGCGTAAATACTCAATACGATCATTGCTTACACTATATCATCTGTGACTATCAATATACAGAATATAAATGTACATTTTCATTTTGGATAACTTTGGCTATTCAAACTTACATTTTTTCCCGGAAGATGAAGCCCACATAGGTCTGAGACCTGTGCGTGGGTAATGAATTGGATAATGATGAAAAATAAGACGAAAGTGTCACAACCACATTTATTTAAATTAAATTTTTTAATTAAATAAATGTGGTTGTGACAATTTCGTCTTATTTTTCATTATGGATACCTTCCACAATATCACCTTCGCCATTACTAAGAAAGAATTGGATAATTGTGATTGATGAGTTGGACCTACAGTTTTAGGTGGGTTCCGAACCACCAGGAAGTGATTTTACAGTAGAGAACAGTCTTTTCTGCTGGCCAATCCAATCGTTCACCCTTACAAATATGGCCTGGGAGTTTCGTAGCTTATCTCTGTTTGAACAGATACCTGCAACGGCCCTCGGCTATCACTTCTCTCAAACCCTTACATAATTTAGAATTATAGATAGTTGAGGAGTTTCAAACGAGAGAATTAAATTAGATGAATCAAATGTGAGAATTCGATAATATTTAATATGATACTGGCTGGGATAAATGATGAACTCTGTAGTCTAGAGCTTGTATCGAAAATTGACAGTTTTGTCACAATAGCTTTATCATGGAACGGCATATTGATTGCAATAAATAGATTCAGCTTTTTAAATAGTACTTCAATTACTTCTTTATAACGTAATCGTAGATAAAGTATCCTTGTAGCTATACTGTTTCGAGTATTTTGATTGAATTGAAGGTCGAATTCCATGAAATTTGCATGCATTATCTGTCAAGTAGGACGATCTACTAGGTGATTACAAAAAGTATCCCAATTTTGAAGGGCTTTATTTCCAAAACGAAAATTCTCACAAGACTTTTTGACCAAACTTTGCTTGATAAAGTTCGTTTTATTTCTTGTAAACTTGTAAAATGAGTTGATCGCATTCTGAATAATAAGACGAAATTGTCACAACCACATTTATTAAAACTGAGAAACTAGTTTCGGTTGTTATACCATTATCAATCTCAATCAAACTAAAGTAAAGAGAAGGTTAATATATACTGAACATGGAATGATACTATTGGCTAAGCGAGAAAGGGGCTGACCTTCATCGAAGGTTGTGATTGGCTGACAAGTCAGGCCCCCTGGTGGTAGGAGTAACAAGCAAAAATACGAGTCAAATCAATAACTAAAAACTGTAAACATCTAGAAAGCAACAAAGAAGAAAAATACGTAATAAGGCTAGAATTGGTTCAATTCCATGTTCAGTATATATTAAGCTTGTCTGTACTTTAGTTTTAGTTTGATTGAGATTGATAATGGTTTAACAACCGAAACTAGTTTCTCAAAGTTTTAATAAATGTGGTTGTGACAACTTCGTCTTATTATTCATTATGGATATCTTCCACAATATTACCTTAGCCACTACAAAGAAAGTTGATCGCATTCAATCCTTAAGCCTTGGTTTCCAACTAAATGGATTCGGACTAAGTGGACAGCGTTCAGGGCCGGAATACCAAATTCAAGTTCCTTCACCAATTTTAGTGTATTCCGGCCCTGTCTGCTGTCCATTTAATCCATATCAACATAGTTGGAAACCGAGGCTTTAACATTTATCATTGTAATACACTTTGTATAATACCAAAATACAATCTTGATGAGTTTAAAGACCTGTTTTGGAGATTTTTCTATGCATGTGGAGCTAATAATGACGGTATTTTATAGCATGAATATTTTTATTTTTAGTTCTTATTATCCAATATTATTTTTGCCTTCAAAAATACATAAATTGATAACAAAATGTAAAAATCAATGGCTCAATTGAAATCTCTAGATAAATGAAAAACGCACATAGGTTTCAATTTAACTTAAGAACTGTATATCATCCTTTAGTACAATCGGTTTTACAATATGGAGTAGTAATATGGGGTGCAGCATTTGATGTACACATAAACAACCTTTTTATTGTGCAAAAAAATATTAAAACTATTTAGGAAAAACCGAGATTTTCCTCACACATCTAATTTTCCAGGAATTTGATTGATGTATTTACAGTTGGACAACTCTACGTTAAAACATTACTAAAATATTTATTAAAAAATAAAAACAACTTTCCTAAATTGAATAAAATTTATACAACTTCAGACCAAATGTAATAGAAAAATTTCAAATTTATCCTACAAAGTTAACTTTTATTAGAAGACTTTCCTAAATTGAATAAAATTTATACAACTTCAGACCAAATGTAATAGTTAAATTTCAAATTTATCCTACAAAGTCAACTTTTATTAGAAGACAACTGATTTACACAAGCAGTAAAATGATAAATGTAATACCTTTCGATTTAGATTGCAAAATATCAAAGAAGAGCGTGAGTGCGTGACAGAGTAGATTAAGAGTGAATATTTTTTCACTTTAAATCTAGCACTTTGATTTGTTTTGGTTTCAGTTTGGTAGTTCTCTGAACTCTGATATTTTATAAATTATTAATATGTGAATTATTGTAATATAGACCATTTATTTTTGTCTCTACTTTTGTTATACTAACTTTTCAAAAAGTGTTACAAACTGGAAAACAAAACCTGAAAATTCAATTATCTAGTACCAAAGACAATACCATATAATCATTCTATCATATAATTATACATTTATAGTTATACAATGTATAATTAATTATACATATATATTGTCTGCTAGCACCAACCATTAAATTGTCGATATAGTCTATAACTATAGTGCAATATGTATTTTGATTTCAAAAGTTGGGGTATGTACAAATGTTAATTTAATATCGCTTTTTACATTCAATATTCGAGGATCTCTTTGAGAAAAAGGCTAGAGATTAATATTCACTGTTGATTGGTCATGTACCACATTTTATCAATTTTGTTGTATACCGTACTAATTAAAAATTATCTGTTTCTTTTCTTTTACAGTATGCTGAGCACTACAGAACATACCCCTTTCCACCTGTACGAAGAGAAAATTGGAAACAATTTTTTGAAGTTTATTATAAAGCAGCAAAAAGATCAGCAGGCAAAACTGGCTACTTAGTTTTTGCTAATTTTCTTCTTGGACTTTCATTGTGTTACTGGCAGCAGAATAATTTTTATAAAATTCATAGTTCTGTATGTGAGGAATATAAAGGTATTGAGGACGCACTAGAAAAATGGGCAGACAAAGCCAAGCCTTTGCCGTATTTCAGCAGGTGGTTGTAAGTGCTTCATTTAGTGAGATCCGATGTGAAAATAGTCAAGCAGCCATTCAACTACCCGTTGTTGAAATTGTGCTTAACGAACGAATTTATTGTTAGTGAATATTGTTGATAGTTATTTTTATCTAATACACACATATTCTAATGCGTTATTGTTGTATTGCATCATTATATAGAATCCTTCATTATGTTATTCAATTATTTATCAACTTTTTTTATTGCTGATGATGCCTACATAAGTCCGAGACTTGTGCGTGGGTAATGAGGTGAATGATTACACATAGATGCCAGACGGAGGAGCGGGATTCGAACCCACGACCGCTTAAACGACAGCAAGCTGAAGTTGCGACGCCCCAACCAACTGCGCTAAGCGGCCCGCCAATAAGAAATAACGCCAACTGAAATGAAAATAAGTTGAACATGACAATTTTTGGATTTCTACCAACTATCGGTCCCTACACTTCTTATAGCCTAATAACTGCAGAATAATAAACGATTGTTACAATACTAGATAAACTAAGCAAACAATCACTGTACCTTACTTCATCTGATTCAAGTTTTCACTTTCTTTGTAGGAGTGAAAGTGATATTGTGGAAGATATCCATAATGAATAATAAGACAAAATTAGCGAAAACCACATTTATTAAAAATATAGAGATACTAGTTTCGGATGTTACTCCATTATCAATCTCAGTCAAACTCGAGTTTAATAGATGATAAACTCGAGTTTTTCTGAGATTGATAATGGAGTAACATCCGAAACTAGTATCTCTATATTTTTAATGAATGTGGCTGTGACAATTTCGTCTTATTATTCATTCAAGTTTTACGCTGATTCACGCCAGATAGTTTTTTTTGTCTTTAAAATGACATATCAAGTTTAAAAATCGATGAGAAATTACGGGGGCTTGAGATTAAAATTGAAAAGAGGCCGACATTAAATTTAGTATGTTTACCTTAGTTTTTATTTTTTCTTGCGAAAACTCTTGCATTGTATATAGGCTACTAAACTGTCCAAAAACACACGTTTACATCCACAACAAAATCCACTGTAATAATTCTTATTTCAGTTTGATTTTATTCGGGGAAGATAATATGGAATTAAATCAACAAAATGTTGTTTATATTACACAATGTTCAATTTACCTTGGTTAATCGATTCAACAGATTAGCTTTGCAGCCGCCATTTTGTTTCAATAATTAATAAAAAAGATTGTTGATAGTTGACCACTTCCACAAACCTCTTTGTTTGAATATAATGGCAAGATAAAATCAAATCGCAATAATATAGAATGTAGAACAATAATAATAGTAGTTTATGCAAGTAGTGTAGGCTTATAACGACTGCATTTAAGAAGCAAATGAGTTATAAGTTAGGTTTAGTATCTCACGAGTGGCTTGAGAGTTTAAGACTGAATAAAATCGTGGCATACACTACTTTATTTACTACCAATAGCTTACATTAATTTTATCTAACAATTACCTTTCATAATTTACTCAAACTAACCCAACCTAACAAAATATTTGACGATCGGTCGTGCGTTTGGAAACAAATTTAAACTGAATTTGATTTGAAAATGTATGTACAGTAGAACTTCAAAAATCCGGACCTTTGATAACCCGCATTCATGTCCAGAAAAAAATAAAAATGCTCTAATTTCATGGCTTGAGAAACAGAAGGAGAGTACAACTTCCTAGCTCATTCTGTTAAAGCATATTAAATACTTGGCTGCAAAAAGTGAACAACTACTGCAGTACAAAAATCAATTAATTACTTTTTAAAGCCCTAACTATGTATAGCGTGTAATATTCTTCAACTTCGAACAGCAGTTATTTTTACTGTACTACACTTCACGTTTTGTGCTGTTTTGTATTCTGTATTGTTTCGGTTTCATTAAAGTGCATTACTAAGTAACAAAACAGCTTCAACTGTATTTTTCGACTGTACTCGTTTACATACATATTTAAGTGAATTCGCAAGGTTTCAGTTAAGTTTCTGTAATTTTTAAGCATAGAAACAGCTTTTTTTGATAATCCGAATGAGATTTGGTCCCAATTAAATCGGATTATCGACGCTCTACTGTATCAGCTACTGTAATGTGAGTGTAGCATATTTTTCAAAAAGTCTACTGGTTGGGAGTAAAAAACAACTGTTCTTCGAAATTATACTTTTCAGTAGCTATGTTGACTACTAGTCCAGTCATTTTATACATTATTATTATTATTATTATTATTTTTTTTTTTTGTAGATTACGTCTTGGAAGCTCCAGTTGAGGAGTATAAGACAAGTCAGATCAACAATTATACACTTATACACTAGATACCATAATTACTGCATCAATTAGTTGCTTAATTTTGATGTGGAAGGAACTCTTGTACACTCTGTATTGCTTACATAACTCAAGAATTAGAATAGAAAATTAAAGTCTATTCTAATTACCTTGGCCAAACTTGTTCTAATTTTTTGGTACGGTACGTTGTTTGGACACAGAAGTAGTTTGAAATCAATTTTGCACCGTCAAAAACCCGGTGCTACCCTGAGAATGTTAAATAATTGACATTTTTGACAAACACGAGTTTTACTAATTATGAGAATAAAATACTAAAACGTATTATAAGGGATTTGGTTGATAACCTTACTCAAATTATAGTTGGTTTTTAAATCTATCATCTTTTAACGGCTGTTACCCAAAACTGTAGTAGAAAAAATGTCAATTAGTTTTAAATTGTAAATATTATAAAAAGGATTATGATAAATTTACGTTTCATTATTCATATTCATTTAATACGTGTGATAAAACAAGTGAAACATTGGAATTACTAATTTTTAGAAGAAAAGTGCTCTTTAAATAGTGTACCGTATCTCAGTCAATGTCTATCATTTAGGGCCGTATTTATGAACGTTACTTAAACCCACACTTAGCTTGAATGAAAGAGTTACTTACATAAGTGTTTCTTATACTGAAAGTGTCACTTGAGAAAAATCCGTATTTATAAACGTTACTTAACTTTTGTCAGCTGTTTCTTACTGAAGAGCGATTCCGAAAGTGTCACTTAAAATGACGTCACCAACAATTAGGACGTCACGCGCAGCAGCCAATAGGAACGCGTTATTAGCATTTCGTTCAATGTAAACAACAAATTCAAAACAGATTCCGGGTTATCTCTTTTGTGATTGTTATCGGCAATGGGCTAAATTATTGAAAAACGCAGACTCTTCTCATCGAAAGAGAAGAAATTTCTCAAACAATTGGTCCTGCAATATTTCGACGTTATTGTAAGCAAAAGGACAGATGGATCTAATAACAAAAAAAGAATGAAATATGGACGCGAATTGAACAACAGTTTTGGCGATCATAGCCAGGTAAGCTTTGTTATTCTTACATATTTCTAAGGCTACATTAATTCATAATTATTAATTCGAAAGGTTTACTAGTATGTTATTATCAAGAAGCTTATGTGCTTCTAATAAGTGGGTTAAGTGCTGGTTTGCTAGCCCAAAGGTCCCGGGTTCGATCCCAGTTCTGACCGAAAGATTTTACCTCGGGCCACTACCGTGTTTCGGAGGACACGTTAAGCTGTCGGTCCCGGCTGCCTAAGAACAGTCGTCAAGTCACGTCAGAGGCCCTGAACTCATTCAGGTGCGACCTGATAACTCTGACACCAGACCTGAGCCAGCCAGGTCACACGATATTATTATTATTATTATCAAGAAGCGATATCATAAAACCATTGATAGCGATACAGTCGCATTGTCAAATGTGGGTATATCCAAACAAAACAGGATTAAGCGTTAGGTTAGTTTTAAGGCTGTAACTAAAAACTTTCTCAGATGCGGCTCTGCATTGCGTATTTCAATGATGATAATGAATGTGAAACATACATTCAACTTAGACAATGACCTATACGAATTGAGCACATAAATCTACAGCAGCAGAACAGAATAACAGGATCGTTTGAATTTGTCTTTCATTTTTCGTATATTTTTTAAATAGGTGACTGACTAGAAATGAATGTTACAAAAGTTGAAGATTATACAAATTGCAAGAATCCATTATTGGAATAATTCCCAGTTGAAACCAATTCAGTAGGTACCATTCTAGTTTGATGTTCTAAATAAGTTCTTCAGTTTTTCTATATAATTACCGTATAATTGAGAAATTTCCATTAGAATAAATTTTATTGAACTGATTAGTTACAATACTTATGACTTAGAAAGCTAATTAGCCTGATTGCTAGTAAACTAGGAGATAGGAAGTGTTGAAATTGTTATACATATATAATAAACATCTAATATTTCTGAATACCTTGAAAATTGATTCGAATTCAAATGCTCATTCAAACACTACTGTCCTAATTTGATGCCGCGTTTAAACATTGCCAATAGCTGAAGCAAGTCCACTGGTGCCAGTCAACTGTCCTGTCCAGTTCATTCAGATGAGAACTTGAAACAATTCTAGTTCTACTTGACATTAATTCTAAAATGTAGTATGATTGCAAAAAAAAATAAATACTCTTCCATACATTCATACATTACTATTACATACAATATTTCAATTTTTTATTATGAAATTATTTAAATCAAGTCTCAATATAGTATGTGCATAGTGTCAACAGACTTTATTTTATTAATCATGGGATATCCAAAACTTAAAAAAGTTCACACACCGTTTTCCAGAAATTATGTATATTTTATGATTATTTTAAAAAATGTTTGAATTACAGTAACAATAATTTACATTTATTATTGATACCTTTCATTATTTGATTTCAGAAGAGGTATAGCAGTCAACACAGTGCACAAAAAAAAGAAAGCAAACCGATATTTTTAGAGATGAGTTGGAGATGGAACAGTCAGAAAAAGCTTTCCTTGTTTAAATTGCCCACAAAGAGAGAAAATGGGAGCTTGAATTACAAATTATTCAAAAACAATTGAAGTCATTTTTTATAAATAATTCTGTATTCCTTATTAATAAATTTATTTCATTTTAAAATTTATTTCAATAAATTATTTTTGCCCTTATGTTTTCTCAGTGTTCTATATAATGTGATAGCTATTGTTAAACTATAAACTGTACTGGTCCGTTGAGTGAGGATTCAAGTAAGCTATCTCCCTCACTTGACTAAGTATGGTTTTCGCGTAAGAATTGAAAGTGACACTTTGCTCGAAAGTGTCACTTTCGATCAAGTGTGATTCATAAATACGGATTTCACTCAAGTGTGGCTTTTCAAGTGTCACTTTCGGAAAGTAACCCTCAAGTAACGTTCATAAATACGGCCCTGAGAATCCGTTTTGATGCCAAATTAAAGGGAATTTTGTCAAGCTAAAATGTGTATACGACATGATGTTCGATGTACGTATGGGTTCGGAAATATTTAGCAAAAACTTTAAAAACGGAAATGCCAAAATTTCGAGTTTTTTAAAAATTGCGAGGGTACTGTACCCGTAGCACAGGTCAAAATTAGTTTTGTGGTACTCATATTGTGTCCAAACAATATACCTAAAAGTTAGAACTACAATAAGGGCCGTATTTATGAACGTTACTTCAACCCACACTTATTAGCTTGAATGAAAGAGTTACTTACATAAGTGTTTCTTATACTGAAAGTGTCACTTGAGAAAAATCCGTATTTATAAACGTTACTTGACTTTCGTCAGCTGTTTCTTATTGAAGAGCGATTCCGAAAGTGTCACTTGATATGACGTCACCAACAATTAAGACGTCACGCGCAGCAGCCAATAGGAACGCGTTATTAGCATTTCGTGCAATATTAACAACAAATTCAAAATTCAAGTTTTGCAAGTAAGTTTTCATGGTGTTCCGTACACCACCAGCCATAAATTTACAGGTCTTAAATTGTTTAGATTAGTCAGAAGATTATAATATATACTTTTTTGCTGCATTTCATCAGTTTACTCTTTCCTCTGTCCTGTATGGTGTGCATAACCAAAGTGCATAATTATTGTCTGCTTTGTAGTAGATAGATGCATCATGAAAAGTTCATGGGAAACTACTAATCCGAGACTAATCAAGAAATAGGGCGAACAAGCAGGAGACAAGGAAGCAAGATATAAAGTAGACTTCAGATCAAGTGACCTTTAAGCGTTACTATTTAAATATTGAAAATAGAAGAATGCGTAATTATATAAAGTACAGTTATGCAATAAGATGTATTAACTAGATCTACTCTGCATCTGCACCAGCAACTATTTCTTGCAGCACGAAACCAACAAAATATGAAAAAGAGGTTTCTCAAATATATTGATTAAATTATCATTATTTTGAGACTGTATACTTTTAGGGGGTGTAAGATTATTGAATTGACAATAACTGAGAAGTTTATTTATTTACTTAAAAGTTACATTCATGTTAGTAGGCTATTAAAAATACACTTAGAAATAATAATACATACATTTATTCACAGGAGTTACAAGTATGACAATAAATAGCATTTTTAATTTCGATAAACTATATTATGAGAGAAACACTTTTCTACCTTGAGGATAATAAAAATTTCAAACGAATAAGAGTAAAAAGTATTGAAAAATTCTAAACTTTAAAAAGTGAAGTAATTAAGGTGCAGTGAACTTTTTGTTTTATTTTATTTTGGATAATGGCGTGGAAACTCTGTAGTGTTCTGGCCCAGAAACCGTTGATTCTGTTTCATTTACTGTTTCAAGTTACTTTTATACGTTACGTTTCAGCAACTACAGTTAAGTTTTTGAGAAAAATATGTCTGTAAATTTTTCTTGTCAGTGCGCAGAAACATTTTCAAGTCTACACAGCATACACAGCGGCTGTACAATTGTACTAAGAGCTGGTTATTTTTCATAACATAATGGAGCATTATGTGAGAAAATCACATGGCATACGTTGTATTAGTAGAGGTCCGGTATGTGCAAGAGTGCAAGGCAAATGAATAAAACTTCAAATAATGATTTGACAAGCTATATAGCTTGCAGTTCTCTACTCAACTGAGGTCGATAGCATAACTAAGCATTGCTATGGTATCTAGTATTGATATGATAATTATCGTAGATTTTGAAGAATTTGAAATTAATAAATTACTTTCAAAGACTTAAATTCCTGTTATCGTTGATTTTCTAAAAAAAAATATAAATTTGTAGAAGAATTGGCAATTTTTATCATTGTTTTTATTTTTGAAAATGTTTGTCATTCATTACACAAAATGGTTCTTTAATATTTTCCGATGATATTCTTAATTCAATTTTTAGTTCAATCTAGATGAATATAAATTATAATCGTTAACTTATTAAAACGAATTATTAGTAGTCCTGAGACTACTAGAGTATAATTCTACTCTTGAAATAATATTGATTATTATTATTATTTCATAAATACGTTTTTCAATACAAAAATCTCCGTAAATTATCACAGTTTCTTACAGTCAACTTTGTAGTTATGGCTGTGTGCAGAGTTTTTGTTCATCATTTTTTTTTCGAAGTGTACTGTTGGATGTTATTAGGACTTTGAAATGTTATCTAATATGCTATGAGAAAAAGGGGGTTTCATAATTTATTTTGTAAAATATGGAGGTTGGAAGTTGAAATTTTTCGGTTTTTGGGGCAATTGATCTCACCAACGAGTGATTTTAAACTTTTGATAAATTTTCTGTAACCAAAAGACACCTTGAGGAATAGAGTGACATATTTTATACCCCGATCAAGCAATTAGTTTTTTCAAAATAAATTTTTTAATATCTGTAAGAATTTAAATTTTTCAAAAATTTATATTGAAAAAACTACCGTACCGTACTTTGTTAGATTGGAATAAAAAATACAGGTATAAGTGTATCATTCGTTATTGATTCAGAAACGATTTTCTCAATGGACGACTACGAAACCAATCAATATTAATTTTATCTGATTCGAAATGAGATCTTCATTACTTATGTCATCTCATATTCCTCAAGGTGTCTTTTAGTTATGGAAAATTTAGCAAACGTTTAAAACCAATCATAGGTGAGATCAATTGCCCACAAAAACGGAAAAATTTCTGGATTTCTTGTTCCATGACAAACTGCGTTGTTAATATTAACTTTTTAAGTGAACTCAACGACTTGTAGTCTAATTTTTTATTAAGAATAAGTAGAATTTACTTACTCTGTAGGCCGAACGTTTTCGAATCTTGGAGATCCATTTTCAGAGGCCTTTAAAAATGGATCTCCAAGATTCGAAAATGTTCGGCCTACAGAGTAAGTAAATTCTACTCATTCTTAATAACAATTTGACAGCAAGTCGTTGAATTTACGAAAAATTTCAGCTTTGAATCAGCATATTAATGAATATTTATAAATAAATAAATAAATATTTCACAAAATAATTGAGGAAAAATTTCTCTTCACAACAATAGATAAAATTTCAAAACCCTAATGATAATTCAATAGAAGAATCTTCGAAAAAAAATGATGACCAAAAACCCTGCGCACAGCCTTAAAAGTTCCACTCTAGCGCTGCCTCAGATTTTACATTACATTTTCTTATTTTGAGACCAGCTCAACGTTGTTTTAACCCTGATCTATTCTTTGCCATGACACTTGAACTTGATCATTGTAGTTTCGAATACTGTAGTCCTGTATGGACATTGTTGCAAACAGGATATGACTTTATTATTGATGAATGTTCTTTCAAATACGGTACCGGTGCAGTACTGCATGATAAACAACTGACCAGGATAAAGCTTGTTACAAAATATGTAATTACCATGCCTTATTAGTCGTATTCATTCATTACATTTGCAGGTATCATTCGTTATTCATTCAGAAACGATTTTCTCAATGGAAGACAACGAAACCAATCAATTAATTTTATCTGATTCAAAATGAGTTCTTCAATATGTTTTGATTTTGTTGGATTATAAATCACTTTATCTGATAACAAGAATTAAAAATTCAAAAACTAATTTTAAAGATAGCGAGGAATTCGAAATTAATAAATTATTTTCAAAGACACTCTTGAAATAATATTGACTATTATTAATTATATAATAATACGGTTTTATTGCAAACGTATCTGTAAATTATTACAATTAACCTTTTTAGATTCCTGATATCGTAGGCCCACCTTAAGCTCGCTCCTTAAATTACTCCAGTAACCATAGTGTCCTTCAACCCAAACTTTTATTATTTTTTCAAGTGAATTCAACGACTTGCAGTCAAATTGACTCTGGGTTTGACTGCAAGTCGTTGAATTCACTTAAAAAGTTAATATTAACAACGCAGTTCGTCATGGAACAAGAAATCCAAACTTTCACTTGAAAAGTTTTACTTTTACTTCAATACTTATTGTTTTGTAAAGTTCTTTTTTTGCAAAATAAAAATATAATCTGTGATGTTTTCCATGACGAAATACTACTTAATGAACAATCTAATATTAAAACTGACACTGTATTTCACTTTTATATAATGTTTTACTCACATATATTGGAGATGTTTGAGGAATGCATTTCACTACTGAAAAGAAGCTTTGTCAGTCTATATCTAAAAATATATATAAAAAATTAAAAAAAGGAGGTACCTATTCAAATCCCATTCTACTCCCTGTTCATAAAAAGACCGTAGAAATTTCCCCTTCCCATCAGTGAGTCAGGGCGAAAAAAACGAGCCTGCTTATACCTGCTTGGAAAATTTTCCAAAATACTTCCTATAATTAACTTATGTTATGCCCAAAATTGACAATTTTTAGAAATTCAGCGTTTGGTCCCGAATTTAACGATTTTTGGAAATTTAACTAACTACCATTTCTCAATTACCAAGTGGTCTAAATATTGCAGGCTCATTAAAGACTCTAGATGAGTGCCAAATACAGCTTTCAAAATTCCCCCCACAATTAATGAAAATTGTTATTTATAATTTATATGTATGTTATGTAATTTATGTTATTTATTTATAGAGCGCGACGGCAGTGTGACTTGGCAAGTCGACTAAGTGAAGGAAAGGTTTAAAATAATGCAGGGGTGCCCGTCCCCCGCCAAGTCTCATGACGCACCCCCCTAAATTCAGCACCAGCCCCCCCCATAAATTAGGCACCCCCCAGAAAAAATCTAAAACATAAGCCCCCCGTATTCTTTCTAAAACTAAAAGAAGATTTATATAGGTATTGAAAAAATTCAAACCCAGTTGATAATATACAAAATGTATGTATATTTCTTGAGATTCTTTCAGGACTTAATTTCTAAATTGAAAAATATCGGAGCTGTGACTTACCGGGGGGTCTGGGTAAATTACACTTGAATTGGTGCATTTTAAACGCATTTGAGCATAGTTAGAAATGCACATAATTATAATATTACATAATATATTTTTTTCTTTTTTTTTTTGGAGGATGAAGCCCACATAGGTCTGAGACCTGTGCGTGGGTAATGAGTTGGATGATGGTGATTGATGATTTGGACCTACAGTTTTAGGTGGGTTCCGAACCACCGGGAAGTGATTTTCAGCAGAGAACAGTGTCTTTTTTGCTGGCCAATCTAATCGGTCACCGTTACAAACAGGACCTACGAGAACGCAGCTTATCTATCTGATTGAACAGATACCTGCTACGGCTCGCGGCTATCACTTCCCAAAAGTTTATAAAAACTAACAAGCTAGTTCAGATCTGGTTTAAAATAAATGATTTTATTATTGATTTAGATAGCTCCGCTCCGGTGTGCTCCAGCTGAAATTAAGCCCTGGATTCTTTACATATTCTTAACATTTTTTTGTAAAGGTAAAAAAGAAATAGCGCAAAAAACTTCCTGCACAAATCCTAAACATAACTATTTTAGCTAATTCATATTCAATAGTATAATAATAAATATAAATCAATTGTCATTAATTGACATTCTATCTGGTGACTTCATAATATATTTTTGAATGTTGTCACGTTATGTTATGAAGGGACGGATTCAAAGATCCTCACACGTCAACCGAAGCTTATTGTGTGTCTGTTGTCACGTTAAACACGGTTTCAATCAAATTTATTCCCTTCCAAACTTTTTTGCATTTTGCGTCATAGTCCCCTCTGTGGGCATCCCTGAATAGTGTACTCCCTGAGTCTACGCCCAGAACTGACAAATTAAAAAAAAAAACAGTTTGAATTGAGAACTTTCTCCTTTTTGGAAGTCGGTTAAAAATAGTGTCACTCAATTGACATTATCCAACTGTTTTTGCGTCTGTTTTGAAGTTTCCAATTAAAAATCTAGGAAAGTGAAAAAAATCTGAAATTTGTTCAGCGTTTGTTTCCCTAAGTTACAGCGCCCCGGTCTGAGATAAACCTCAACATCTTATGATGCAAAAACGTTTCCAGACATTGCAGATTTTTCCTTCAATTAAAAGTGAAAAATAATCAAATCGTAGCGGCCAGGTCTGAAAGTGGATGAATTCGCAGACTCGACTGCCTTTATTATAAATGCATTTCAAAAGTCCCTCGAGTCAGGAGAGACTGAAGAAACTTTCATAAATACGGCCCTGAGTTTACGATTTTGTGACTCCGAGTCTGCGACTTCATCCGTCTTTAGCATTTACTGCTACTACCTACTATAGTTTCCTCGGGTAATGATTCTTCTCTATTGTCGGACCGCTTAGCGCAGTTATTGGTTGAGGCGTCACAACTTCAGCGGTCACGGGTTTAGATCCCGCTCCTCCGTCTGGCATCTATGTGTTATCATTCACCTTATTACCCTCGTACAAGTTTCGGACTTATGTGGGCATCATCAGCAATTGAAATAAAAAAGAAGGAAATTTAAGTTTCAGTTCTCAATCATTCTGCATACCAGTACCGAAATGGAACATCAGTTTGACAGCTCTTCTCAATTAAATTGACTACCAATATTTTGTGATTTTGTGTGAATTGATATATCCCATCCTCGTCGCCATTTGTTATGTATTAATATTAGAAATAGATTGTATTGAGTTGATCATTGAACCTTTATTTAATAATAAACTGAAAAATCATAAACAAGGTAGTAACTCTAGGAAGTCATCTGTATTTTATCAGCTGAGATAATATCAGTAGAAATTCAACATTTTTAACGTTTGGCCCCGAAATTAACAATTTTTGAAAATTTAACTTAGGTGGCGCACCACGAGAATGACATCGGCTAACTATAGTAGTGTTATATGGAGGCCAATCAGTGGCGTACCGAGGTTTCAAACGCCCTGGAGCGGAAGTGTCTTACGATTCCCCCCCCCCCCCCCCCCCAAAAAAAAATCAGTCTCACTCTCAACCACCCGATTGGGCTGATATTAATATAGTGGTCATTTAATGAATCAGCGGTTTTTCCCGCCTTTAAGTACGCCGTATTTGTTAGAGACGCGAATCTCCGATGAATGATTTTTCGCCAGGCCAGATTCTGCTTTTATCAATTTCCAAACAGTTTGTTTTGGATTTTTTCACTTTTCTATTAATTTATTTGCAGTTATTTTTTTTAGCATTTAGCAAGTCATTCCTATAAGAATTTTCTTATATTTTGGAAATAGGATTCAAGCGTGAAGTATTTCAGTCCTGTTCTTGTTAATATAAAAACCATTGAACTTCTTGTGGATTTATTTTTCCAGAATAAATTCAAATCTTCATTCAATTACTTGAAATTGTTATACCTTTTGTCACCCAATTCTAATCGCTTTGGCTTTGCTACTTTCGACTATTTGCTTCTTTTGACTCGATCGTTTTGCATTCTGTCTGTTTGTAACGCATTTATGGCTAAATAACCCGTGAACCGATTTCTTTTAAATTTGACATGAATGTTCCTTTTAGTAATGCGCAGCGAAGTATACATACGATTTTTTAAAATTGTGTTGCATTTCACCCCTTTGGCCTTCATTATATTAATACATTTGTTGTAAGTAAAAGGCAATTTTCTCTCAAGAACGGTGCGCCCCTCAGAGCCTTGCGCCCTGGAGCGACTGCTCCACTCGCTCCATTATCGGTACGCCACTGAGGCCAATATACCATTCTCATGGTGCGCCACATATAACTACCGTTATTTCTCAATCACCAAGTTGTCTAAAGCTTCCTAATAAGTGAACATTTTATAAAATGTTTAATGTTTACTCCCTCAAAGTATCTTTCTCTCTCATGCCTGGTCGTTGCTGTTGTGTCTGATCCCTAAAGATCTCCTATGAAGACAAAGCCAATGCTCGCACTTTATTAATTACATATTTTTAGTGCCATTCGACAGACTCAGCCCAAGGTCAAAGGTCAACCACTATTGCATCTAAAAGCCACTTCGACACGGTCAAACAGCATCTCGCTCACTCTTCTGTTCATTCTATAAACTTTAAATGAAAGATGGGACATCCATTATCTGGTTCATCGTTTGTTTCCATGCAGAAAAGAAATGAAGTCGCACTGCTTGTACACGTGCAACTCCTCTAGTTGATCCTTGCAATTTTTGAGGTTTGAGGCATGCCTGGAGTAGTTTGCAGGTGTCAATTGTGGGATGTGTTGAAAGCGACTAAGGCATACCTCTTTGACAACCATATGTTCAACAAGTATAATTGCAGTTTGAAAACACTGCAATAGAGAGAATTATAGATCATGTGCTATGACTGCTATTGTCATGATGAGTGTCTTTTTAATGCAGCCATGTTGAAAAGATGTGCATGCATTTGGTATAAATCTCTATTTCATTGCTGGCAGATAATTGAGATCATTTCATCTTGACAGGATACCAATAATAATAATAATAATAATAATAATAATTGACTCGTAGCCTACTCCACATTCAAATGCGTCTTTGTTCAATAGGATGGTCAGGACTATAAAACTTTTAAGTGCATTGGCGGCTGTATGTGCATCAAGAAGGACAATCACAGCTTCAACTTCCAATTACTTGTAATTCAAATGCAGAATGCATGTGCTTTCAGGTGAGATTCTTATACCCGGTTGCAAAAGCGTCCTATCATTATGATGGTTCATCATTCATAACACTTTTATACCATGCTACTATTTGAAAGCATGTGATTATTATACCTATATAGCATTCTAACATTCGTATGATCTATGTATCTTGAATAGTAGAACACATACCATATACAGGTGCCCCCTTGAAAAATAAGCTTTTACTAGGTGCACTGATAGATGATTTTTTCAGGGTTTAAGGGTTTCATTGTGTTATATAGAGTAAGGCGAAAGAAACAGGCATTTTTCAAATGATCAGAGCTCCAGTTATTTTGAATATAATATTTATTAACTTTTCAAGTGAATTCAATGACTTGCAGTCAAATTTTATTAAGAATAAGTAGTATTTTACTTCCTCTGTTCCTACAACAACTCGAAAACGTTCGGCCTACAGAGGAAGTGAAATACTACTTATTCTTAATAAAATTTGACTGCAAGTCATTGAATTCACTTGAAAAGCTAATATTAACAACGCAGTTCATCATGAAACAAGAAATCCAGGAATTTAATATTTATTAATAGATAGTAACAAAAGTTTTAAAAAGTCTAAAACATTTGGGTAAGTCATGTACAAAAGATTACTTCCTTCAAGTGACAACTATTTCTATTAAGGCAAAGCTGGAAGGGGTTCACAAACATTTCTCTGTGCTCTTATCTCCTATTATCTCTCAAACATTGGCTTGTCGATCACAGCAATCTTCTGACGAGTTTCATTTCTCAACTTGCCTCATTTGGTGTCCAGATATATATCGAGGTAGCAGTGGTACTGTGCATACGTTGTCTGAACAGGCTCTGCGAATTTTGAAGCATAGAATTTTAATTCGAACGGATAAGTAGTATTTTTGTTTATTATTATTAGTATTTATAATATCTTAATAATTTACATCATTAACTTGTCTAATATAAGTTAAAGTTTTTAAATAAAAAGTCAAATTCTATTTTCGAGGTTAGGTGTACCGATATTGATAAATTTTCTTGTAATTAAATAGTCTCAAGTTGACAATTGTAATAAATTAAGTAATATTTCATTAAACATTTAACTAAAATCAATTGAAAACAATTTTTAGCTAGGAAAATGAGTCCAAACAAGGCATCTAAATCTAATTGTTCAACTAAAACTCAAGTAGCTACGCGATCTCAGCAATTATTAACGAAAAAATCTCCAACAGCTCTTAAAGCTACTGTAGATGTAGAAGAAAAGGTTGCTAAACTATTGAGTGATCACACCAAATTGAAAACAAAATTAGAAACATCACTAAAAAATTCTGAGGAAGAACGAATAGGGTTAGTCGATCACATAAAATCTCTGGAAGTTATTGTAAAATTGCAGCAGGAAGACCATAAAACTGAAATACTAAATCTCACGAGTCAATGTAGGTCTATGTCAGAGGAAATCGAAATATTAAAATCAAAAATAAACTTGGCTAATGTAAGATCTGAACCTCTGATCAATACAAAAAAAGTAGAACCTAAATCAAATGGGGAAAAAATAAATAGAAATGGTCAAACAAAAACGTATAGTCAGGTTTTGCAAACAGCAACCAAAACTAAAGTAAGGGCAAATAACGATAGGAAAGGTAGAGTACTGCTCTTGACATCCAGTCATGGACGAGACTGTAGTGACCTACTAAATAAAAGATTAAAAAATAAGTATGAAGTTCAGAGCTTTTTCAAACCAAGTGCCCCTATAAACGCTATCGTAGAGTCAGCACAGGAACAAACTAAAGATTTTGGAAAAAACGATTTTCTAATAGTACTGGGTGGCTCAAACAATATAAATGAACCTAATCTAAAACATCTTCCTGAAATAAATGAAAAAATTAAAGAGATTGTGCCACTCAGCCAAAAAACTAATGTAATAATAAGTACAATTCCGTATAGGTTTGATAGGCCAGAGCTAAATGAAGCCATTAAGTCAACAAATAAATCAATTCATAATACAATCAACAGCCTAAAAAATAAGAATTCTAAGCAGTTGGGGATTTGTTTTCTAAATGAAAGGCTGAAAAAACAAAACTTCACTAATCATGGTCTACATCTAAATCAATCTGGCAAAGTAATATTTTGTAATAGGCTGGCAGAGCTGATTGAAAGTCGTTTGCAATCTACTGTCAATAATTCTCCTAAACAATCATCTAACGAACCTTTTTTAGTAAAGTGGCTCAAAACCGGGAAGGGAAACTAGTTTCAGATGATAAATTCATATCTTCAATTGTATTAAAAGACGTTAATCAATCAAAAAATCAGGATAGCATTAGTGGAAGGAACTCTTGTAGCAATCTGATAGGCTCTCAAGATTCTAAGAGATTAAGTAAATCTACTTCAATATGCAAAAGCAACGATAAAGTAATAAGGGATGATAGGGAAGTACCGGTACTCACTGTGTTCCATCAGAATATTCAATACATTCGTAACAAAATAGATAGAATCGAAGTATTTTTTAAAGAAGAGGCTCCTGATATAGCTATTTTCACAGAGCATGGTTTAAAAGAAGATGAATTGTCACAACTTAATATTCCAAACTATTCATTGAAAACGTCGTATTGCAGGACATCTCATCGAAGTGGGGGAGTAGCTATCTTCACTAAAAATGCTAAGAATATGCAAACATTTAATTTAGAATATGTAGAGAAATTTGCTGTGGAAATGGATTTAGAAGTTACTGGTTTGAGAGTAAAAATCGACAATAATTTCGAAGTAGCGGTGTTAGGTATTTACAGGTCACCAAATGGGGAATGGAACAATTTTTGTGAACTATTCAATAGGCTTTTAGAGATTACTACTACTCGTTTTACAAACGTTATTGTAGCGGGAGATTTCAATACAGACTTTGCAACACAGAATAAAATGACAGAAGATTTAAAGGATATTATATGCATGAATAACTTGGAAATAAAAGTTCATGAATATACCAGAGTCACAAGAACATCACAAACAATAATTGATAACATCCTTACTAATATAGATTACTCTAAAACAAGATTAGGCGGCTCGGAACTATCTGATCATGACTATCAAATCTTAGAGGTGGGGTTGCAAGGTCATAAATCAATTAAAAAGAGTAGAGTAATGAAAGAAATTCAACAATGTGAACAGGGGAATATCGATTGTTTGAAGCAGAATCTGCTACAAGAAAACTGGAGTAGGGTTTACAATAGCAATAGTTTAAATGACAAATATGATAGTTTCATTAATATTTTAAGGTTTCATATTACTATGAGTTGTCCAGTTAAAAAAGTCCCTGTAAAGAACAAATTAGACAAGATTGAAGAGTGGATAACTGATGATATCCTTGCAGAAAGAAATAGGGTTAAAGATGCATATGATGAATTCAAACTATCTAGAAATATGTTAAGTGAAGATAATTACAAAGCTCTAAAGAAAAACTATATGAAAAAAGTGAAAAGAGCGAAATGTAAGAAAACAGCTGAAATTTTGAATAATAGTGTGTACTTTAACACAGCAGTGTGGGATGTAATAAACAAAAATAGGCAAGTAGCTCATGTAGATGCTTATACTAGTGTCCCCAGAATAATTAACGAAAATAAAAAATATATTGATGATAGTGTAGACATTTGTAATTTCTTTAACAGATATTATCAACTGGTTGCTAAGGATCTTCAAAAATCTCTTAATACAGGTATTAGTGATGCAAACATGAGGAATACTGAGGGGATTCAGAACGAATTAAAATTCCACCCAGTATGCCAAGACGAGTTGTCAAATATCATTGATAGTTTAAATAATAAAAAAACTGTAGGAATGGATGGGGTATCCAGTAAAATTCTGAAAGAATGTAAAGATCAATTGTTAGACCCTTTGATTCATCTGATCAATCATTCATTAGAACAAGGTGTTTTTCCAGATAATTTAAAAGAGGGGAAGATCTTGCCAATCTTCAAAAGTGGCGATAGAGAAAAGGTAGAAAACTATAGGCCCATTAGTATTTTAAATGTAATAAGTAAAATTTTTGAAAGAGTAGTTCTAAATAGGTTACTTCTGCACCTTCAAGAAGCTAACTTTATCTGTGATGAACAGCATGGCTTCCAGAAAGGGAGATCAACAAAAACAGCCATAGTTTCTCTAGTTGAAAAACTAATAGATATAATAGATTCAGGTGATAAAGCTACTGCAATCTTCTTAGATCTGTCAAAGGCATTTGATTGTGTTAATCATAGAACTTTATTGGAAATACTGCAAAATTTAGGTGTAAATGGGGTTGAACTGAAATGGTTTGAATCATATCTTATTGGGAGAAAACAATGTGTAGAACTAACTACAGTAGTTGGTAATAGTATAGTAAAGAATAAATCTAATAAATTAGAGGTGCAAGCTGGAGTGCCTCAGGGGTCAATACTAGGTCCATTGCTTTTTTTGTTATATGTCAACCGTTTACCTAAAGAATTACTTAGTGGTAGAGCCCTCTTATTTGCTGATGATACATCACTCATTTTCAGCAATTCCATTCTAGATAATTTAGAAATAAGTGCCCATATAGGTGTGCAGTCCATTGTCCAATTTTTAAACCAGTTGAAATTAACTATAAATAGTAAAAAATGCCAATACCTTCAATTCAAAAACAAACATAATTTAAATGAAGATAGGGCTATAAACGTGTTTGTAAATGATAATCAATTAGACCAGGAAGAAAAAATTGCATTTCTAGGAGTTACGTTGGATAGACGATTGACCTGGACTCCATACATTGAGAAAATATGTAGTAAAATTTCATCTGGGGTATTTGTCCTGCGACAGCTCGCTAGATTGAATGACAAAAAGTTACTTTTTACAGCTTACCATGGGCTCTTACTGTCACATATTAGGTATGCTATCTTAGTATGGGGTAATTCATCAAAACAAAATCTTGATAGGGTGTTTAAGATCCAAAAGAAAGCGGTTAGGTGTATAGAAAGAGTAAATAGATTAGATTCATGTAGGCCGTTGTTCAAGAGACTTGGTCTCCTAACTGTACCCTGCTTATATGTGTATGAAGCTACTTTATATGTAAAAACGAATGATATTAACCAAAATCTTGATGTACATGATTATAATACAAGAAGCCGAGGAGATTATCACTTGGTGAGTCACAATAGTAGCCTATTCAAACAAAAACCTAGTTATATTGGTAGGAAATTCTACAACAAGCTACCGCAGTTTTTGAAGAGTCTTGAAAATATAGAAATATTTAAAAATCAATTGAAGAAATATTTAGTTGATAAAGCTTTTTATAGTGTACAAGAGTTCCTTTCACATCAAAATTAAGCCTCACCTCAACTAATTGAAGTAATTATGGTATCTAGTGTGTAATATTGTTGATCTGACTTGTCTTATACTCCTTAACTGGAGTCTCCAAGACGTAATCTACAAAAAAAAAAAAAAAAAAAAAAAAAAAAAAAAAAAGATGAATATCAAAACTCAGATACCTGATGAATTTGAAAATAAAATTTGAAGATCGCTGCAATCAACATTTTTTGTAAACTCCTCCAGCTTTGTATTAAAGAAAATTGTTGTCATTTAAAAAACGTTATGTTTTGTAAATGGAAAATATGCTTTAGACATTGGTAAAAAAATATTCTTTATAAAATTAATCACCCTGGTTTTGCTCATGAATAGGAGAACAACAATATACCTATTTAAATAACCCAATTTCATCAGGATCATTTTTAATCTGTGACGTTTTTCATGATGATAGGCTATAATTGATGAACAACCTATAATACCAAAGCAGACATAGTATTTCTATTTAAATTATGATTTTCACTCACTCATACTGGAGATACTGGAGGGATGCATTTCACTTCTAAAGAAAAGCTTCATCACACTGATTAAGCTTCTCTTCAGAAATGCATTCCTCCAGTATAAATGAGTGAAAATCATAATTTAAATAGAAATACAGTGTCAGATTTGATGATATTAGATTATCAATTTATTATTTCAATCAGTGCCAGTAGTCTCTTTTCATCGGTAGAGTTTTCAAAATTTTAATGAAGAATCCTTGATAATATGAGCTTTCTGTTGTATAAAAAATATAGCTCAGATGTGAACCCGTGCAGAGATGCAGCAAATGATGCATGGAGATAGCTATATTGTAGACTATACAGAGTGCAACATCACGACTGCGTTCACACTAGCGGAAAGACGATGGACATTACATTTAAATATTAATAAGGAGGTAGTGGTAGCTAAGATACTGTATTCAGTTGAATACATACAGTTCAGTAATTCCAAGTCAAGCTCATCGCTGACACCCTCATAAAGTTTTCCACTTCGTTTTTATGCTGATCAGCTGGATGAACACTTGCTTGGTTAAACCTAACCTAAAACTTTCTCGCTCATCCAGAACCTAACATTCTCTCAACCATAGAACATAACCTAACACCGTTTCCCGCTCATTCAAAGAACAAACCTAACAGTCCCCTCCCTTATTGTACATCAGTCAATAACTAACGAAACGAACATTACTGCACCAACACAAACAGAAGTAAAAGTACCATACTGTACACTGTGTACTGTAAACTGTAAGCAGATGGAATATACATTGTTAGTAGTAGAATACCGTCGGCTACAACACTTCAGCCAGCTTCCTACATCACTGCCGCTCTGCTCATATCTTCTAAAGTGTGCTTTATAGTCGAATGTAACTCACCTGGCCGACAGTTACACACGGTGTCTTAGCGCTTCCTTCCTCGCATTCTCGCATTGCACTTTTGTTTGCCTTGTATTCGGTGTTGAACCGTGCACATATTTTCAAGTATACAACAAGATAGGCGGCAACAAACTATGGGCGTACTGAAGCGCGTTATGCACACACATCCCCAGTTCCTGTTGCAATAGTTCTCCGATTTACTATCTATGTACGCGCAGTGTTAAGGTGTAAAGTCAGCCAGTATCCTGCCTTTCAAGCTATGATATTCCACCTACTGATTTACACTAGTTGAATCCACCATTTACTTCTTGGGTTGATGTTGATTTTCATCATCTCATCATGTGTTGAAAAAATTCATCAGCCTTAGCTTTTTCATGAAGCTACCTGTCCTCTTGTGTGAATTGCTGAGGTCATACCATTCAGTATCTAGGACTTTTTTTAGAGAAAATTAAGATATTTTTTTACTGTGGATGATGCCTACATGAGTCTGGAGACTTGTGCCTTGTGACTAATGAAGTGAATGGGTGATTGATGAGAAACATCCATGGCTGAATGAGCTTCGAACCCAAGGCTCAGGAAACTAAGCCAGCCAGAGCCTTATCTTTTCACAGACAAGCGCTCCAACCAATTGCGCTACCAGAGCCGCCTGTGATGGAATTATGACACCCCCAAAAGTAGTGTCTAGTTTTTGACAGAAAACAAGAATATATCATGATGCCTAGCAGTGTCTGATGACCACTTTATTCTTAGTCGAAAATCAAAAGAGTGCCAGTTTGTCGTTGCATGCACGGAATTCAGCCCATGGTGACGACGTACAACTTTGACGTTAGCCAAGCTTGTCGTCAGCCCACCTTGACGGCGTGCAACTTTGACATCGTCCCAAATAATTCAGTAGCTATTGATTCAATAGTGGCCCTAAGGCTTATTGTTTCCCACATACCCGGCAGTCAGGTAGCCGGTATCGTTTAACCGGCATAATTACTTTGAATCATATGGTTTCAAAAATCGGGCGAATGTGAAGCGTTATGATACATATTATTTAGTTGATAAAGCTTTTTATAGTGTACACGGTACAAGAGTTCCTTTCGCATCAAAATTAAGCCTCGCCTCAACTAATTGATATAGTAATTATGATATCTAGTGTATAATTGTTAATCAGACTTGTCTTTTACTCCTTGACTGGAGTCTCCAAGACGTAATCTACAAAAAAGTTACAATTATTCCCTTTTACGGCCGGGTGAATGAAGAATGACACTGATGTTTAACAAACTGTCAACTATCCATTGATTGCCTTTATTAAGGGCGAAGTTAGGACTCCTGGTCCTTTCTTACACTCAACCCTTGTGTGAAACAAAAGCCTTAAGGTCACTATTGAACCAAAAGCTAATGAATGTACGGCTGAGAAGCCGGGTATGAGACTTATAGATAGAAAGATATAAATATAGAAAAAAGATATAAAGATAGAAGTATGAATCATGATGCTCAAAACAGTCTGAGACTTGGGCATATGAGGTAAATAATGACGCAAAATATGCAAGGCTGAACGAGAGTCGAACTTGAGACCGCAGGAGCCAGTCAGACCGATTACACCACTATGGATGTCATTACAATTCAAACGGACAATAAATTGTAATTTGAGTCAGCCGGAAAACTTTCAATGCCTTTTCTATTCGGCACACTATTGTCACAGAACAGATACTAAACAAAAGGGAAACTTCTAGTCTATTCTATGGTAGAAGATTATCAGAATCGCTGCACGCCGCCATTTTGAAACATGAGTTTTCCATGTATTGAATTTAACCTGTGATGTTTTCCATGACGAAATGCTTAATGAACAATTTAATATTAGAACTGACACTGCATTTCACTTTTAAATAATGTTTTACTCACATATGTTGGAGATGTTTGAGGAATGCATTTCTCTTCTGAAAGAAGAGGCTGACGAGGCTTCTTTTCAGAAGTGAAATACAGTGTCAGTTCTAATATTAAATAATTGAATTCAATTTTTCATGATAAATTTAACGATGTGCAGTCAATTTTAATAGAGAATAAATAAATATTTACTCACGTAGGCTGAAACGTTTTCGAATGTTTTTTGTCAGTGGTGTTGATGTTTTGTTTTCTGTTTGTTACTTTATGATTGAGTTTGTTTGTCAATTAGGTCGTGTTTGTAGCCGTTTTCTTGTGCTAGATATTTTATTGTGTTAGTTCGATGGATAATGGTGTGTTGTTCAGTCTTCAGTCTGTGTGGCATTGACTTGAATGCTGAGTGTTTGTGTTGTGTTGTATGATTGGAGGTGCTGTGTATTAGGGTATTTGTCATTGTCGGTTTTTTGTAATTGTTGAAGCTGTGTTGTTGGTTTGTGTTCTTCGTAATTGAGAGGCCTAGGAAATTGATTGATTTGTTCTGTTCATATTCTGATGTGTACTGAATGTTTTTGTGTACTTTGTTCATGTATGATCGGAGTTGTTCACATTGTCTTTTGTTTCCTCTGTATAGCAGAAGAACATCATCTACATGTCTGTGTCAGTAGGCTATATTATGTTTTGTGAAAATTTGTTATTAAAGAGTGTAAGTGTTTTCGCAGTGTTGGAGATAGATCTCTGCAAATATGCTGGAAATTGGTGAGCCCATTGGCAATCCATCAGGCTGTGAGCTACATTTATTGTTGAATTTATTGTTCTGTCATTATTGGTTTTCTGTAAATGTTGAAGCTGTGTTGTTGGTTTGTGTTCTTTGTAATTGAAAGGTCCAAGAAATTCAAACCAGCAATATTCTATTAGGTATAAGATTAATTGGCGATACAGAAAATTCTCTTATTTCTTTATTGTGCAGTAGCGTTTGTCGAATTTCCATCGGAATTTTGAGTAAATAAATTATGCTTGTCAGTTTTCAAAACTGTCAGTCCTTCAAATTCCAACTCTTATTTCTTGCTAAAAGACGTTCCTTGTTGGATACGAGTTTCTTAAAATATACTTTTTCCACTTTTATAATGTTCGGAAGGATTTTTTCCAAAATAAATGTTTTCAACTGCATGACGATTCTCTTGACAACAGAGTGAAACGGCCGTCACGCCATAATGTGAGTTACTTTCCACTTAAAGGTGTTTTTTAAGATTTTATTAGAAATGTTTTACTCATTTCATCATGAAATTTTAAAAGGAAGGCTTAGAATTAATGAAAATAATGTAAGGTTTTCTCAAGATTTTCAACTTCATGATTTGTTTATCAGTCAGTTAATATTTAAAACAAAACTGACCCTGTATTTCTATTTAATGTATGATTTTCACTCACTTTTAATGGGATGCTGAAGGTAGGCCTGAGCATTTCACTTCTAAAGAGAAGATTCATCAGCTATATATTAAATAGAAGTCCAGTGTCAGTTTTGATATTAGATTGCTAAAGTACTTTGCATGGAAAAAATCACAGACTAAATATTTGTTTTGACTAGGCTAGGCTAAACTAGGCTACAACGTCTCACGCTAACGGGTTGAGAAGAAAGTAGATTGATTCTATTTTCTTTTTCTAATAATACTTTTATCCATCAACACTATAACTGACTATCATATTTATTCCTATAAATCTATTATCTCAGAAAACATTCACGAGACCTTGCATGACTATCTTTCGTATACTTCAAGCACGGAGCTCTCAAATCAGGCTGGGAATATAGAATACTTGAGAATGATAATTGAAATTGTAACATCATTACGTTTAACTACATGCTTCTAGAAGTGTCTAATTATCAGTCGTTTCTATTCCTCAACGTAAGGAAAAATGTACCATCAACTGCTCTCGGAGTTTTATTTGGGTATGCCCTCAACAACGTTAGAATGCCTAATTGAATAGATTACCGCCCAGCGGTAATAGTAGGGAGTAATTTTGTACTGTTTACCTAGCCGGGCTTACGGAAGAGATGGTCCAGTCCAGCAGCGTGTAAAGTTTAACCTCGACCTGTAATCTGTCTATCATGTTCTGTGTTATTCTAAGCAAATGACCAAGAGAAAGGAACTATTTAATCTTCCCCTTTCACCTCTCAAAACTGTTTTCAATTTCTAATTCCTATCTATTAACTTCTCCTTCCTGCCTTCTTCTTTTTTCGTGCACGCTTTCTTCGTTGCTCTAGTGCATTTCTATACTCGAGCAGGTCACCTCTACAGTCCTCCTTTCACATCACTGCGGCTTTCTTAAATAATTCATGCCACCGTTCAAAGCAGATGTGTGCATGACGATCCAGAGAAAATCCTATTTAATTGTAATACCTTAGAAGGAGAAGGAGAAGGAGAAGAAGGAAAAGGAGAAGGAGAAGGAGGAGAAGGAGAAGGAGGAAAAGGAGAAGGAGAAGGAGGAGAAGGAGAAGGAGAAGAAGGAGAAGGAGAAGGACGAGGAGGAGAACGAGGAGAAGGAGGAGGAGAAGGAGAACGAGAAGGAGAAGGAGAAGAAGGAGAAGGAGAACGAGGAGGAGAAGAAGGAAAAGGAAAAGGAGAAGGAAAAGGAGTAGAAGGAGGAGAAGGAGAAGGAGAACGAGGAGGAGAAGAAGGAAAAGGAAAAGGAGTAGAAGGAGGAGAAGGAGAAGGAGAAGGAGGAGAAGGAAAAGGAAAAGGAGGTGGAGAAGAAGGGAAAAGAGGGAAAGGAGGAGAAAGAGGAGAAGGAGAAGGAGGAGAAAGAGGAGAAGGAGAAGGAGGATTCAGATTCAGATGACTTTATTTGTGTAAATTTACAATGTATTTGAATGATAAAGTATTATTAATATTAGCAACTCTCAGATCCACTAGTTGAAGTTAAGTACAGTTGATTTTGAATCGTAAACATAATGGTTGAATAGTTTGAGTAGAAAAGTTTATAAATACAACAAATATATATTCTAAGGTATAGTACAGCAGAAATTGTTTAAAAAAAATAAAAAACATAATGAAAATAGAGCTTGGATCTGAGAGATGAATTACACAAAACGGCGAAGTCTTGGCCATTGAGGCCATTCTTACACTTGACCTTTAACCTCAACATGTCCTACTAGTTTAAATTGATTTAGATGAAATCGTCTAATATGGGTTATCTAAGTAAGATAAGTCAATTCAAATGAGATAAATTTAAATTTAAACAATTTTACATTTATACAGTAGAACAAAAAATGAAAGCATATTGAAAATAATTTGTGGATTAAAAAAAGTATTATAAAAATGAATAGATAAATAATTTAGTTTATAGATAACCTAACTTAAAGGATTATAGTATCATTGATCATGAGGAGAAGGAGAAGGAGGAGGAGAAGGAGAAGGAGGAGAAGGAGAAGGAGTAATTGTATATAATTGTAATACCCTATTTGATGAAACCGTGTTGTGCTTTAAAAATAATGAACTTCAAGCCCACTTTCCTTGTTTAGATAGAATTAGATCGCTTTTTGAAAAAGGTAATCCATTAATAGTTGAAGGTGGCAATGTGGAGTGATGAGATTTGAGATGACTATAGTATAATCGGGAAGTGACAGCCGAGAGCCGTTGCAGGTATCTGTTCAATCAGATAGAGATAAGCAACGCTCTCCTGGGCCCTCTCTGTAAGGGTGACCGATTGGATTGGCCAGCAAAAAATACTGTTCTCTGCTGTAAAATCACTTCCCGGTGGTTCAGAACCCACCTAAAATTGTAGGTTCACAATTCTTCCAATAACAAAAGAAAAGGAAAAAGAAAAGAAAAAGAAAAAAAAATGAAAATGAAAAAAAAAGAAAATGAAAATGAAAATGAAAATGAAAAGAAAAAGGAAAATGAAATTGAAAATGAAAATGAAAAAGAAGAGAAAGAAGAGAAAAAGAAGAGAAAAAAGAAGAAAAAGAAAAAGAGAAAAAAGATAAAGAAAAAAGAGAAAAAAAAGAAAAAGAGAAGAAGACGAATTAGATGATAAAAAGGAGAGAATAGGAGAAGAAAGATGAAGTAAAAGGAGAGGGAAATAAGATTAGGAGGATAAATTGAAAGCATTGCAAGGTTTATTATTGATCATTACTTTGCCTAGGAGTTACGGTCAGCACCCACCTGACAATCATGAGAAAGAGCTTAAAAGGAGAACACACCAATATAAGTTGAAGAAGGAAGGAATTAGTTGAAGTTGAATGCATGATTAGAAATGGCCCTGCTTGAAACGCTAGTTACTTTTCTTTAAGTTGCACCACCTGTAAGTCACCAGTCTGCCACCCATCTGTGACCAGTGAGATCTTTCACTCAGTTGTCTGCCTCGCTTTTGTCCCTTTTGCGCCTCCTGCCTCATTAGTCGATGTCACGTAGTTCATATCAGTGCATTGCTGAGTGCATCGTGCAGTGCAGTAGAGTGCATTATGCAATTGGCCGACAGGCAAGAACTGCACTTGCACTACTTGTCGCATATACATCAATCAAACGTGACATGTGCTGGTGACAGTTGTTGTGTGGGTGCGAGTGCAGAGCTTCATGCATCAGCTGTTCTACACACAGAAGATTTAAGAAGAAGAAGGAGGGGGAGGAGGAGGAGGAGGTGGAGGAGGAGCAGGAGGAGGAGGAGGAGTAGAAGGAGAAGTTTGAGTAGGAGGAGGCGAAGTAGGAGTAGGAGGAGGAGTAGGAGAAGGGAGAAGAGGATGAGAAAGAGGAGGAGAAGGAAGAAGAGGATGAGAAGGAGGAGGAGGAGTAGGATGAAGAGGAGGAGGAGGAGAAGAAAGAAAAAGAAAAGGAGGAGGAGGAAGAGAAGGAGGAGCAGCAGGAGGAGGAGGAGGAGGAGAAGGAGGAGGAGGAGGAGAAGAAAAAGGAGTAGGAGGAGGAGGAGAGAGAGGAAGAAGAGGAGTAGAAGGAGGAGGAGGAGGAGCAGGAGAAGGTGGAGGAGAAGGAGGAGGAGGAGGAGAAGAAAGAAGAAGAAAAGGAGGAGGAGCAGGAGGAGGAGGAGAAGGAGGAGGAGCAGGAGGAGGAGGAGAAGGAGGAGGAGTAGGAGGAGGGGGAGGAGAAGGAAGAAGAGGAGGAGGAGGAGGAGAAGGAGGAGAGGTAGGAGGAGTAGGAGGAGTAGGAGGAGGAGGAGGAGAAGGAAGAAGAGGATGAGAAGGAGGAGGAGGAGTAGGAGGAGGAGGAGGAGGAGGAGGAGAAGAAATAAAAAGAAAAGGAGGAGGTGGAAGAGAAGGAGAAGCAGCAGGAGGAGAAGGAGGAGGAGGAGGAGTAGGAGGAGGAGGAGGAGAAGAAAAAGGAGTAGGAGGAGGAGGAGAGAGAGGAAGGAGAGGAGTAGAAGGAGGAGGAGGAGAAGGAGGAGGTGCAGGAGAAGGTGGAGGAGAAGGAGGAGGAGGAGAAGAAAGAAGAAGAAAAGGAGGAGGAGGAGAAGGAGGAGGAGGAGAAGGAGGAGGAGCAGGAGGAGGAGGAGAAGGAGGAGGAGCAGGAGGAGGAGGAGAAGGAGGAGGAGTAGGAGAAGTAGGAGTAGGAGGAGGAGGAGGAGGAGGAGGAGTAGGAGGAGGGGGAGGAGGAGGAGGTTAAGGAGGAGGAGAAGAAAGAGGAGGAGGAGGAGGAGAAGAAAGAGGAGGAAGAGGAGTAGGATGGGAAGGGGTGGAGGAGGATGATGATGAGGAGTGGTGGAGAAGGAAGAGGAAGATCAGGAAGAAGAAAATCTTCTTCGACTTACCGTGATTCGTCACATAGGCTGGACCATTGCAATTTGTTACAACTAGTTTGTACAATACATTAGTCTGTTATTAGTGTTATAATGTTTTCAAGTGAACACATAACGGACAATGAGCCGATTATAAATGATTGTGAAAGAAGGATATTGAGTTTTTCAATGCAAAAACATACAAATTAATCTCATACCTGTGCATAGGCGTGCGCACGGGGCGCACCAGTGGTGCCGCGGTACTCCCATTAGCCCCGAGAAAAAATAAAACTTGATAAATTCTATCAAAGAAAACATACAAGATTGTTTTCTAGTTGGGTTACTAATTTCATACCTCAGATTGCTTAAAAATGCATAGAATCCACTTCATTATTTAACAAATTTTCCGGGGATGCACCCCGGACCACCCGGCTCATGGTGGGTCCACACACCCCCGGTGCGGGTGTGGTGGTACCCCCTTTTTTAAAGCTCTGCGCACGCCTGTGTAACTGAGTGATAATACAAGATCAATGCCATCGCTAAAAATAGTCCTTCAACACTTCAAAAAAAGAAGTAGGGGAAAAAAGAAGTAGATAAGAACAAGAAGAAGGATAATAATAATAATAATAATAATAATAATAATAATAATAATAATAATAATAATAGTAATAATAATAATAATAATAACAATAATAATAATTATAATAATAATAATAATAATAATAATAATAATAATAATAATAATAATAATAATAATAATAAAAGACGGAGAAGAAGATTAAGAAGAATGAAGATGGGAGAAGCATAAGAAAAATAAGAGGGAATTTACAATAGTAAACCAATTAAGGGAAGTGATAGCCGCGAGCCGTAGCAGGTATCTGTTCAATCAGATAGATAAGCTGCGTTCTCGTAGGTCCTGTTTGTAATGGTGACCGATTAGATTGGCCAGCAAAAAAGACACTGTTCTCTGCTGAAAATCACTTCCCGGTGGTTCGGAACTCACCCAAAACTGTAGGTCCAACTCATCAATCACCATCATCCAACTCATTACCCACGCACAGGTCTCAGACCTATGTGGGCTTCATCCTCAAAAAAAAAAAAATTATAAAATATTATGAAAGAGAGACATGAACTTTTTCAATGCAAAAACATAGATATTAATACTTGTGTGAGAAAATTGCTCAACGCCACTCCTATGAAATCCTGTACGGTAATTATTAAATAATTATTTATTATTATTATAATGATTATTAATTATTTTCATAATCAACCCTGTTTTAATTACAATAATGTAGTAGAAGAAGATGAGAGGAAAAAAGAAGAAAAAAGATAATGCAGCAGAAGAGAAAAAGAAAACGAAAAAGAAGAGAAAGGAAAAAAGTAGAAGTAGATGAAGAAGAAGATGATGATGAAGAAGAAAATGAAGTGGACGAAGAAAAAGAAGAAATGGATGAAGAAGAAGTAGTGGATTAAGAAGAAGATAAATTAGAAGAAGAAGAAAAAGAAAACGTAAATGGAAAAGGAGAAGAAGAAGAAAAAGAAAGAAGATGAAGAAGAAGAAAAAGAAAGAAAAAGAAAGAAGAAGAAGAAGAAGAATTAGTGACGAAGAAGGAGGGAATACCAAAAGAAAGATGAAGGAAGGAGAAGGAAATAAGAGAAGGAGAATAAATTAAAATTGAATATATTGAGGAGGATAAGAAGAAAAAAGATAAAAAATGAAGAAGAAGAAGAAAAATAAATGACGTAGAAGAAGTAGAAGATGAAGAAAAAAAAGAAGAAGACCAATTAGATACGAAAAAAGAGGAAATACTGGAAGAAAGATGAAGGAAGGAAAGGGAAATAACAGAAGGAGAATAAATTGAAATTGAATAGATTGAGGAAGAAAAATGAATGACGAAGAAGAAGAAGAAAACGGAAGAGACGTAGAAGTAGAAGAAGTAAAAGAAAAAAAGACGGAGAATAAGAAGAAAGAAGATGGGAGAAGGATAAGAGAAAGAAGAGTAGATTTACAGGGAAAAGTTCCGTTGCCTGAAACAAACGTATCTTAGAAAATAAACATCGCATGACTGAGCAGTACCAGCGCAATGCTAGGACAGTCGCGCCGCAGGCTGGAGATCGTGTCTGGCTGGCTTTGTTTGATAATACGCAACCAAAATATCCTCCATTCAAGCTTCGTCGTATTAAATGCTTGGTGCTTGCGTGGTTCTTCTTACCCCTCCCCTTCCCCCTCCTATGTGTGGATAATTGAAATCAGAACAGACATAAATGACCGTCTCAAATGAGACACACTAGAAATCACCAACCCGATACAGATGGGAACGCAGGCTTGGTGACGTGACGCACGATTATATTTTGCGGAACAAATGATTTTTTTCTAGATTACGCCTGGGAGACTCCAGTTAAGGAGTGTAAGACAAGTCAGATCAATAATTATACACTAGATACCATAATTACTATATCAATTAGTTGGGGTGAGGCTTAATTTTGATATGAAAGGAACTCTTGTACACTATAAAAATCTTTTCCTACAACTGCTCGTAAAGTAGTTCTTTACGTACTGAAAACTAATTGTAAAATACCTCTTTACTGCTCCGCAAGCGGCAAAGTACTTTACACTCACCAGCTGTTTTCTTTACTCTTCTGTTTTGATTTTGATGCCTTCTCATTGGCGGATCACGAAATCTGTGAAATTCACATAACCTCAACAATGGCAAACGCTAACCAAATCCGCGCATGGTCTGTGATGTTACAAACTACAAGCTTTTATTGTGTTTGAATCCAGATCTACAGTTTTAGGAAAAATATTGTATGCAATTCGCGCATGAAGCTTCTTTATCGCTCTCACAAAATTACTGCGCTCGCTACGCGTCGCGCAGTAAATGTTTTGACTCGAGCGATAAAGTAGCGCTTTGCGCTCTTAATACATAAATAACTATTATCAACAAAATATTTTTTCAATTGTTTTTAAATATTTCTATATTTTCAAGACTCTTTAAAAACTGCGGTTGCTTGTTGTAGAATTTTCCTAGCAATATAACTAGGTTTTTGTTTGAATAAGCTACTATTGTGACTCACCAAGTGATAATCTCCTCGGCTTCTTGTATTATAATCATGTACGTCAAGATTTTGGTTAATATCATTCGTTTTTACATATAAAGTAGCTTCATACACATATAAGCAGGGTACAGTTAGGAAACCAAAGTCTCTTGAACAACGATCTACATGAGTCTAATCTATTTAATCTTTCCATACACCTAACCGCGTTCTTTTGGATCTTAAACAGTTTTTCAAGGTTTTGTTTTGATGAATTACCCATACCAAGATAGCATACCTAATATGTGACAGTAAGAGCCCATGGTAAGCTGTAAAAAGCTGAATAATCTAATACTATTCTTCTTCAAAATAAGTCTAAATATTAATAAAGCTGATTAATCATATTTCACATGTCTGGTGAATGAATATAATTTACAAAATATTATTGATATTAATGAATTGGATCTCATAGCCTTTCCTACTAGTAGCTCTGTGAACTGTACACCTCAAGCCCAAGAATAAGGGTGCTTACACAGAGTAACATACTCGATGTATCGTACTCAATGATAATCACCATCGCAAAAAGAAACACAATCATTAGACCTAATCCTTGATTAAATTTAAACCTTGATTCAAACAAAAACCTAATTATATTGGTAGGAGAGTCTACAACAAGCCACCGCAGTTTTTAAAGAGTCTACAACAAACTACCGCAGTTTTTAAAGAGTCTTCAAAATATAGAAATATTTAAAAACAATTGAAAAAATATTTAGTTGGTAAAGCTTTTTATAGTGTTCAACAGTTCCTTTCACATCAAAATTAAGCCTCACCTCAACTAATTGATATAGTAACAACTACAACAACTATTTCGCAGCTGAAGCAGAGTAGCCAACCTATTTTTGAATGTAGAATAGGGAGAATAGAAATATTTAAAAAACAATTGAAAAAATATTTAGTTGATAAAGCTTTTTATAGTAAAACAGAATTTATTAATTTCGAATTCCTTTAGGTGCTATTAGTTTATAGGCCTACTGAAGACTTCCGCAATGGCGGATATTGACAACAGTATTGAATAGCTGATGGAAATCGATGAATGCTACTGTACAAAAATATCAGTCACCACCGGGAATCGAACCACGGACCTCCCAATTGCCGGTCGGGCGCCTTAAACACTAGACCATGGAGACCCTTCTGCACAGCAGCACTCATTTTTACTTGGCCATATGAGTGCTGCTGTGCAGTGGTTAAGGCGCCCGTCCGGCAATTGGGAGGTCCGTGGTTCGATTCCCGGTGGTGACTGATATTTTTGTACAGTAGCATTCATCGATTTCCATCAGCTGTTGAATGCTGTTGTCAATATACGCCATTGCGGAAGTCTTCAGTATAAACTAATAGCACCTAAAGGAATTCGAAATTAATAAATTCTGTTTAAGTAGATTTGTCAGTTTGTTCAATTGTCAGTAACTTCGAACTTTCTTGTGAGATACGAGCCGATATGGCCAAGTAAAAATGAGTGCTGCTGTGCAGAAGGGTCTCCATGGTCTAGTGGTTAAGGCGCCCGACCGGCAATTGGGAGGTCCGTGGTTCGATTCCCGGTGGTGACTGATATTTTTGTACAGTAGCATTCATCGATTTCCATTAGCTGTTGAATACTGTTGTCAATATCCGCCATTGCGGAAGTCTTCAGTATAAACTAATAGCACCTAAAGGAATTCGAAATTAATAAATTCTGTTTAAGTAAATTTGTCAGTTTGTTCAATTGACAGTAACTTCGAACTTTATTTTTATAGTGTACAAGAGTTCCTTCCACATCAAAATTAAGCCTCACCTCAACTAATTGATAAAGTGATTATAGTAACTAGTGTATGAGATTGTATGCATAATCTGACTAGTCTTATACTTCGTAACTGGAGTCTCCAAGACGTAAACTACAAAAAAAATTCGTAGTCTATTTTATGTGTTTTTTCTACAATACGTCACTTGGTATCACATCACCAAGGGCGCATTTCTATTTTCCAGACACATGATAGATACGATTTCACGTCTGGTGAATGAATATAATTTATAAAATAATATTAATGAAATTTGCCCAATTACTTAGTAATCAATTTTTATTACCTACTTTATAAACATATTAGAAATGATTTGTTTCTTTTAAACAAATATGTAATTCTTATTAATGATAACTTAATTCATAAATGAATAAGGCTCAACCTGATAAATCTGGAAACCCGAGGGCTATCTATGAATCTATAATTCAATTGCATATAATGGAGAACTTTCAAGGAACTTCAGGTCTTAACTTTAAGGCAGTTGTACATAAAAAAATTGATATTGTTTATGAATTGAAATAGAGATGTATTCATTATAAGACAATTTACTTACAACATAAGACCGTTAACAAATAACATACTCATACCTAACTGGAATAAAAGTATTTGCAGGCACCAAACACATCATATTTGCTGTAAACTATTCAATATCTTACCAACTGAACTATTATCATTTAATAATGAAAAATCATATATTTTTAAAATTGTAGAATGGGTCAAAGAGAATATCTTCTTTAAAATAGGAAATTTAATCTAGTTTCTTGATCTTATATGTGTTATTTGTATTTATTATCTGTCCTTATTTTTACTTATGCTTATTTTATTATTTCTTATATTGTAGATGTAGTGATTTTACTATTTTATGTTTCCTTGGTCGGTCTGGCGCTCAAGCTATGCTTTGCTGGGTCGAAATATGGGTAACTAAATAGTATAGAATCTTAGTTGATATCTTTATTCAAATTGGTGTATTTTTGTTTTTATTGGGAAATAAATCTTATTCTTATTTCTTATTTGAGAAGCTCATTTAATGAACATTTTTAGAAATTATATTTTTATGTTCCTACAGAAGTAGGCCTTTTAGCCTTACTTTTTTCCTTCTGAATATCCTTTAAATGCAAGCAACTTTCGAAAATCCATACACATATATCGTTGGGCATTCCTTAAAGGAAGATCCATGCAAAGTTTCATTGATCACGCATTGAGCCGTAAATGCGTTACAGACAAATGTAAAATGGTCGGCTTGAAACAGAGACCTCTCTTCGTTCGGTCAATTAGAGCAGGCCACGTTATTTTTGTGTTTTACAAAAGTCACCATGATTCTCGTCACCAACCCAGTCAGCACTTAACGTATCTTTTATGTAAATTCTAGGTCCATATGTAAATGATAAATATCTAATGTAAAATTTATGTAATATTTACGTACAATATTCACGTAAGTAATAATTTATAAATTTGTTGTTAAACAATCTGGAATGCAAAATCGAATTAACAGTAGATTTTTTTATTGAAAGCCCATTTCTATAATTGATCAATTCGAATTTCAAAAACAGAGATATGCTAATGTACATACTACGTATATTTTATGTAAAAATTGTTTGCAAAATTCACATAAATTATACGTAAATTGTACAGATTATTCGCAAATATCCCTTCTCTATTCGTCAATACAAACTACAACTTCATTTTATATACCGGTACCCTAGCCCAGTCAAATTAGACAACAATATTGTCGTCAAGAGGAACAATAATTATTGATGGAAAAATTAATTTTTCACCAATAATTTTCTCTAACCTTGGGTAATAACCAAAAGTACTCATTTTGGGTTGAACTCATTTTTGGTGGAAAGGTACAATTTTTCAGTTTTTTATTATAATTCAGTATTGATAACTCAAAGAATTTTTTTCTTCTGTTGAAGCTGACAAAAGTATCTACAAAAATGATCCTATGCATTTTTTTGGAAAAAGTCCCTTTCTGAAGTTTGAGGATGTGTACAAAAGGATGTGAAGCTTCAAGGATGTACACTTGAGGATGTGAAGCTACAAAATATCGATGATTTTCACCAAGTAATTTATCGATACGCCAATATTGTTGCGAAAACGTGATGAGTAATATTATATGTAAACTCTTTTAATTTATTTCATAACTATTCATTCTTCTATGATTCAAGGTTAGACTTGATATTTTTCAATAAAAGTAAATAATCAGAATTCCACTAAATGTGATGTATAATAATCGATGCTCTATTAATCAAGGCTCATGAACATCGATTAAAAAATTATCGATTGTTTCGTACATCGATACGTATCAAACTTTTTGGCGGTTGTTCGTTGTTCTCTCTGACTCTGTTAGGCACGCCGCACATGGAGTTTTTGGTGTTTGTTTGTTGTTCTCTTTGTCTAGTGAAAATTTATATCCTTGAAATTATATCGTTTTGATACAAATAAAACACAATTTGGAAACAGTTCCAAGGATTACAAAAACAGGTTAGTACAACTTTGAATTTAATTTATTGAGTGTTCAGGTTACCCACTTTATCTTTCTTGGGCAGTTTTATAGGTTAGAAAGTTTTCACTTTAAGAAATTTGAATAAATCCTTTTGGTAAGTTCTTACAAGTTCTTCTTATAATGCTTTAACCCAATTTATGTGTGTAATAGATAGCAAGACATTTTCCCCATGAAGCTAAAATGTGTTGGACCAAAAAATTACTAGTTCATCTGGATTTGGTTAAAGGGAACACGAAAGAAAGTACAATATTATTGATGATCAAACCATAGAAATGAGTGAATTTCAAAGCAAACCTCCTTGCTAAGAATTGGAGGACTTTCTAGAAATCGAACAGTCATTGGAACATAAATCCAAAAAAAGAATAGGCCTAAGTAGATTTCTTTCTAAATTCAATTTATTTAGGCTTACTCAGGTAAGAAGTAATTAGTGATTTGAAAGTAATGATTCTGTAAGAATTCATGTAAACATCTTTCATTTTTTGTTATCACCAGCTCGGCTTAAATTGCAGCTGATGGGGGGCTTAAATTGAAAATATTTCACAAGTTAGTTTGAAGTGACTGACAATTGAATAAACTGACAAATATACATAAACAGAATTTATTAATTTCGAATTCCTTTAATTGCTATTACTTCATACTTACTGAAGACTTCCAATTAAAGGAATTCGAAATTAATAAATTCTGTTTATGTATATTTGTCAGTCACTTCAAACTAACTTGTGAGATACGAGCCGATATGGCCAAGTTGAAAATGAATGCTCCTGTGCAGAAAGGTCTCCATGGTCTAGTGGTTAAGGCGCTCAACCGGCAATTGAGAGGTCCGTGGTTCGATTCCCGGTGGTGACTGATATTTTTGTACAGTAGCATTCATCGATTCCCATCAGCTTTTCAATGCTGTTGTCAATATCCGCCATTGCGGAAGTCTTCAGTATAAAGTAATAGCAATTAAAGGAATTCGAAATTAATAAATTCTGTGAAAATATTTTTCAAATTTCTGGTTTCATATAATTTGTCATTTTATTCTGAGTATGGGCACACTTTTTTCACAGCCAATTGAAATGCTATTGGCTAAAACTATTTTTAAATTAAACTTCAGTTAAAATTAAGGTGCAATAGAACAATTTCAACTGTAAAACTCTTTCCAAGTATTACAGAAAAATGTTCAAAAACTACATGAAGGTACCAATTTACATGCTGTAATGCCACAATAAAGCATCAGAAAACAGTTCAAGACCTTTAATAATGGGTTATCTGCTCAATAAATGAATAACAACCAGAATTAATTTCCAACTATTATTGATTTCTCCCAAAAACGGCTAAGTGACTTTATATATTTAAAGCTATATAAAAAAAGCTTTTATAAAAGCAGAATAATTATATTTTAATTCTAACAAAGGTTAGAAATAAAAACCACTTGATTTGAAACAGTTAGAATCACCAAGTTAGATTGCTTTCCAGTAGACATATCCTGTATTGTTTAATTGGTAGGCTTAACATTCAATTGTTTCCTGCCATATTGCTTGTAATATTACTTCCTTCTAATACCTAATTTTGAATGTTGTTTACAGGCTGCTTTCTTTGAAGAGATGTTAACCTCGAAGACCACATAAGAAGGATTCTCCAGAGGATGGTGACACAACTTTGCCATCCAATTCAGCTGGGAAGGCAGAAGAGGGAAGAAGAAACTGCAACATGGCAGTTGTAGATGTGATGAAAAGTAAGTGGACTTGATTTAAGCTTTAAGAATTTGTTTCTTGAATAAATATTTTTTAAAGCTGTTGTCAGAAAAATACCACTTTTATTATGAGTTAATGTTATTATGGTAAACAGAATTTATTAATTTCGAATTCCTTTAGGTGCTATTAGTTTATACGGAAGACTTCCGCAATGGTGGATATTGACAACAGTATTCAGTAGCTGATGGAAATCGATGAATGCTACTGTACAAAAATATCAGTCACCACCGGGAATCGAACCACGGACCTCCCAATTGCCGGTCGGGCGCCTTAACCACTAGACCATGGAGACCTTTCTGCACAGCAGCATTCATTTTTACTTGGCCATATCGGCTCGTATCTCACAAGAAAGTTCGAAGTTACTGACAATTGAACAAACTGACGAATTTACTTAAACAACGAAATTAATAAATTCTGTTTAAGTAAATTCGTCAGTTTGTTCAATTGTCAGTAACTTTGAACTTTCTTGTTATTATGGTGTCATGGAAAAGGGGTTTTGACCTGTATGCCTGTACAACTTGAAAGTGGCTCATATGCATCTAATCTATGAAGAAGCAAGATATAAATACTAATGGAAACTCTTGATTTACAAAGTATTTTTAAACTACTAAAACGCTATCTGTTGTTCCTGTAAATTCTGAAGAACTGCTCATATTCTCTGGTCCTTGATAACCTTGTTATGTTAACATTGAGGGAAGTGCATGCTCTGAATTGGCAGAGTATTGCACAACCTGCATATGAGCTAAATTAAAAATTCAATGACAGGCAGAATTAATTCCTTTTTCTCTATAACCTTGACCAACCAACTAAAATATAACCATGATGCATACATAAACCATCCCCATACCCCTAGTTGACATTTTTTTAGGATTAGAAGATTCTTTTTGTACAGCATCTATGACGAACTTTTTGAACAGAATAAGGGAGATTCAGTACAAGCAAATAGTATAGTAGGCCTACTGGTGTGAATTAATGAGTTTAATGCTTCATTTCAAACCCTCTCCATACCTTGGTCCCAAAGTCTGTTATGCTAGTTAATTGGCTACAGACACACATTTTATGAAGGCATTTGTCAAAATCATATCAATCCATAGAGATAGGTTGCTAGCACTTTGTAACATTTAATTTATGGATAGGTTTTGTGCATGTCAACTAAACTGACTCCAGTCAATATCTATTTTTGTTTTTCCACAGGAATGATGATTAATGTCCATCAAGGGTCATTCCCCATGAAGAAGTTTGAGACTAAAGTTCAGGAGTGGTTCTGACAATCTTCAACAAGATATTCTTAAAAAAAAAACAGCTACTACTTGAAAAATATGTGTAATGATTGTATAAATAGCTACCCTGTTAGGTAACTAGAAAAATAAATATGTATTATCATAAAACAGTTTTTTTTTCTGGATAAACTCCCCACTAATTTTTCAAGTCTCAGAACTAGTGTGTCAAGAAAGAAAAAAAATAAATGCTATCATTAAAGTAGTGAGTACAGTTGGATCATAATCATGTTTTGTTGAAATATAAGAAAAAATTAAAAGCTCTGTTAGCTGGTATTCAAGAGGAAATGGGAAGTATTTGATGGTGTAACATTTCATATATAAAACAATAGTGTATTTATCTGAAAATGACTTTGAATTTTTCAAATTCACATACATATACAGTAAATATATATGCATTTTCAGTATGTAGGCCTATATATCCATTACCAAAAAAGCATGCATGATTTTTTTTTTTTGAGGATGAAGCCCACATAGGTCTGAGACCTGATGATGTTAGTTCTGAGGTCAGTTAGATGATGGTGATTTATGAGTTGGATCTACAGTTTCAGGTGGGTTCCGAACCACCTAATTGCTGGTTGAACTTAAATAATAAATTTAAGGTACAACTTGAATTCTGTTGGATGTTTTGAACAGTTCATTCTATAGAATTTATGTTTTTTAGTATAATGCTATTTGTATGTGTTTACTAGTACCCACTATACATTAATTTTCTGAAAAGCATTTTGTGATAGCTTTTATAAAAGCCTTTTCAGAAAATATATGTATACTTATCTGATAATTTAGATTAAATTCTATATAAATATTATGTAAATTATATGTTGTATAGACCTCAAATTTATGTATAATTTATAAAGAAATTGCATATATTTATCAGAAATTTGAGATAAAATTTTATGTATATACTACATAAATCATACATATGTATGGACCTCAAATTTACGTATCATTTATAAAGAAATTATGTACATTAATCAGAAATTTGAGATCAAATTTTATGTATATACTACATAAATCATACATATGTATAGACCTAAATTTTACATATCATTTACATAAAAAGAGGTGACATTTGTATGTAAAATGTACGTAAAATTTATGCTTCATGTATGTGAAATTTATGATTCATTCACATAAGACTTTTGTATAATATACGTAAATTATACGTGAATGTGCTGGCTGGGAAGGTACTATATATTTTATAGTTTCTGCGCCAAGCTTATAAGTGTATAAATATATGTAATTTGAATCCGATTCATTTATGAACGTTTCAATAATGAATGTTTCATTCTTCGGAACAATAATTCTCTTAAAATTCAATACAATGGTTGGCGTGAAAAAGCTGAGTATGTTGAGTGAGTCAACTCGAGTGACTGTAGTCGACTCTTGGTTTGTTGAGTCGACGGGAGTCCGATTGTAGGGCGAGAGAAACAGCTGTGAGTGACTCGATTTTAATTCACATCTAATAACAAGAATCTCAAACGCCGAGTCAAAAACATGAGTTACTCAACAGGCTCAATTTTATTTACACCAACCATTTTTAATAAGGGAGTAAAAAAAATAGTAAATACACTAGTGAACCGTAAATAAATGATAATCGTTAATAAATAGTAACAAATGATCCAAAACTTATTGAATTGTTGACACGATTTCTTAAAATCATAATTCACCTTGAGGAGCTGGTAATTTTTTATTGTATATTCAAACTGACTGGACAATCTTATTTCTTATAGATTACAGGAGATTACTATAGCTTATAGTACGATTGACATCTTTACAAATCAATAAATAATTACTCAATTAACCATTAAACATGCACATTCTTGAAGCTGAACTGGAGGGATAGGAGACAAAGATGACAAAGAAGAAATAGAATAAAAAGGTGGGAGAAAAAATATAGGACAATGAACCTCAAAATAAAATGAAGAATTTGTTACGAATCTCAAACAGTTCAAATTCCAGATTTTGCAGACGGAGTCTAAAAGGAAGAGTAAGATATGAATGAGCAGAAGGAATATATTTTTATCTCTAAATCTAGTTATGAATAATAAAATGCTCTATATAATGATTTTGAAACATTAGTAAATGTTCTATAGTTAAGGTTACAAAAAGGAGTAACTAAAAAAAAGTGAAATTATAATAAACTATTAGCATGCCAGTAGTTATCAATATTCACACCCACTCATTAGAGCTAAAACAAACATTTAAAACACTTCCAAATTTGGTCATCATTTTTGCAGGGTGTAGCCTGGTAAGATTTCAAAAAGTGAATGACTTATTAGTGTATTATTATTTCATAAACTTATCCAATTTATTATCTCATATGAAGGTGCTATAAACTATCATTAGAGAAACCAAAGAACTACAATTATATTCTGGAGAGCTAATAGCTTTCAATTTGTCAATTCTTATTTTGTCTCATTAACTTATGACCTGTTCTCAGAAAGCTGCACATTAAAAGGAATGATTTATTTTTGTGAATGGAACTTGGAAACAAATTTTTTAATGGGTTACAATAAAAAAGAACTAAAGCCTAATTGTTGAATTAACCTAATTTGGGTTAGAGGAGCGAAAATGGGGTTTTAATGATGTATAAATAAATATAATAATGATGTAATTCTGATTGACGCTACTGGCTTTGGGTGTTAAAGACTTAGGATGGTGTTTAGGATAAAAAATGATTCAGGATAGTGTCTAGTAAGTTAAAAGAAATGATATTTAATCGTTAACGTCTATGTAGTCCGAGTTCTGGAAATGTGAATAGAGGCTTTTCTAAAGTACGGTAGAGAAAGAGTGTGAATCACTATGATCTCTTTCACACTTGCACGATTCTACTCAACAAGACTTTGATACGATTTTGTTTTTCTTCATTTGACATTGGCTCGAAGTTTTCGAAGAAACTTCGAACTGAATTAGTTTTATGATTTTATAATTTCTTTCACGGTATTCGAAAAAATATCTATTGAATAGTGAATACATAAAACATATTTTAAAACAAAAAAAGAAACCGACTTCAGTGAAATGATAAAATACTCACGTACTAAAAAGTTTAAAATAAAGTATTTACTTTAAACTGAGAAAATTTTGAATTTCATACAAGTAATCTTTTGAATTCGGCGCCAAATATTTTATAAAGATGATAAGAAATTCTATCTAATATCAAAACTAACACTGTATTTTTTTGGAGGATGAAGCCCACGTAGGTCTGAGAGTTTTGTGTGGGTAATGAATTGGATGGTGGAGATTGATGAGTTGAACCTACAGTTCTAGGTGGGTTCCGAACCACCAGGAAGTGATTGATAAGAAATTCTATCTAATATCAAAATTAACACCGTATTTCAATTAAATTTGATTTACACTCACTTTTACAGTGTCAGTTTTGATATTAGATTGTTTAATTATTTCGTCATGGAAAACATCACAGAGTAATTCTGTTATATTTTTGAAGTTTATGGGAAATTTGGCGCCGACTTCAAAAGATTACTTGTATGAAATTTAAAATTTTCTCAGTTTAAAGTAAATACTTTATTTTAAACTTTTTAGTACGTGAGTATTTTATCATTTCACTGAAGTCGGTTTTTTTTTTTGTTTTAAAATATGTTTTATTTTAAGCTTTTTAGTTGAATTTTCAAACTTTGAAAACATGAAAAATTTCTTAAAGCCTACATTATGAAATATTTATCAAATTAGCAAGCCAATAATAATTAATTTATAACATCGAAAGTTAAGTAACTAAAAATCAACTTATAAGAAAAGATAAACTAAGGAAAATTCAACAACGTTCATTTAATGTGGAATATTGTATTTAGGAGAATTATAATAGCGAAAGGCTTCTTAAAAGTGAAATGGCTTTTGATTCATTTTGATGTGGTCCCTTTCAGAATATACCTACACTGAAATAGTAGGCCTATATTACGTTACAAGTGTGGAAAATATTGTGCTTACTGAAAATATGATAAGTAAACGCAGGAGATGAAGTTGAGTGCGGTATTATCATACGAGTATGGTAAACATCTTCCCGGACGAGTTATGTACGATATTTTTTGTGTTATGATTGCAACTAAATAACCTTATTCCTATGACTCAATAACATCAACTAAATTATTTACAATTTTCATATGAACATATGGACAGAAATATTATATTCTTCTTATCCTCGATTCAAATTAAGTTCATGTGATTGGTCAAAAGAAGTCATTAAATACTTCTTTCACACTGAACCAGCTTTGGGTAACCGATGTCGTTTACCCGGCATAATTGCATTGCATCATAATGATTTCGAAAACCGTCTAGATGTAAAGTGCTCCATATGATACAATGATCAGCCTGGTAAACGACACCGGTAATCCGATTGGCGGTTATGTGTGGAACTATCCTATTCAAACTTGATTGAAATGAAGACATCGAAGAATGCTCCTTTTTGTTTAATATTGGGCTAAGTATTGGGCCGATCCTTGCGAAACTTGTATGGGACCACCGCTGAGCGATGCTCTTTCATTTAAAAAAAATTCATCGAAATCGGTTCAATGTTGTTCAAATGATTGATGTACAAACATAAAAAAATAAATAAAAAAAAACAGGTCGAATATAGTAACCTTGTTGTTTTTGGAAGTCGGTTAAAAATATGCAAAGCAGCTGATAAAAAATCATAAAGTTTTATATATTTTAAAATACTGATTGATTTTATTTCACTAATACATAATTTTTGAAACGATTATACATATTTATGTATTGCATAAACTATCACATTAAATACATTAGTACATAATGTATCCTATCTAGGCCGATGTTCGTTTTATGGCTGACTGATTAAATTATCATCCTAAGTTTAATTTCTCCAATGTGCCAAGGGCTACTCATGATTTTCTTGACTAGCAGACTATTTTTGACTTTTAATAATTTGTTCTTTTTCAAGTAAGCTCCACTTCAGCTCCATAAACATTTGGCTTATGCTAGGGTTTTGTTTACGGATTTGATCTATTCCTCGAAGTATTTTTTTAATTGCGGATGATGCCCACATGAGTCTGAATACTTGTGCGTGGTTAATGAGGAGAATTATGGGAAACATCCATAGCTGAATTAGATTCGGACCCAAGGCTGCAGAAAACGAAGCCGGCTAGAGCCCTATCTTATCTCAGACAAGCGCTCCAATTAACCTAACCAGAGCCGCTTGTGAAACAGTTGTAAGTTGTCTGATAATTTCACATCTATTGTTTTACTAATTATTTGATGTAATAGTGTAAAAAATGTTATTTGGCTGCATAATAAATAAATTATGAATGAATGATGTTTAACTTTGTTAAAAGTGAATTTCTGAAACAATTCATAAAATCATGGATTCTAGTCATTCAGTTCTTGAGCATAGATAAATTGTATTCAAATTTTCAGGTACAATAATATGTTTTGTTGTATAATTTACAATTTACATATTGTTTTGTAAAATTATTTTTCGTAAATAAATATTCATTTATTCATTCAAATCATCTCCTTAGAAAATAGAGAAAAAGAGAAACTCTCGAGAAAAAGAAGGAGAAGAAGAAAAGGTGAAGAAAAGAAGGAGAAGAAGAAAAGGTGAAGAAAAAGGAGGAGTTGAAGAAGAGGAAGGAGGAGAAGAAGAGCACGAGCGTTGCACGCGAGTGACTTGTGCGCGCGGGCGCGTGTGTGTGTGTGTGTGTCTCACAGAGAGGTCGCGAACAACGCGAGCACAAGCGAGCAAAAGCGAAAGCATGCTATTCGTAGTAAAGCGAATTCCTATGGTCTACTCTTTATATACGAGTATATATACGAGTATCTTTATATACGTATTATTGTGTAAAGTAAAAACCGAATACCAATATAACTATATCTATAGTTGTTTGAGCGGAATGACACGCTCCAATCGTGATTCAAGCCGCAACTACTATCTATAGCACAACTTATTGGCTCATTAAAAACAGGGAATCGCCTGTAAGGAATAACCTTAGTGTAGCCGTGGCGGGTGGAGGTCACACTTTGTCCCCCCCCTCTTTTATTGATAGGGGGGTTCTAGATGTCCCTTTAAATCTGGGGGGGGATGATGGGGGGGGGGAGGAGGTTTGGAACGACCGACTGACCTACACCCCTATGCTGCTTCATCACAACAGCATAACACAGAACTTCGCCACGGGCACTGATATAATATATTATTTTAAGTACTAGTTGCGGTCCCCATCGATCTCTCACTTTTTCTCTTTCTGTCGTTTTATTGCTGTCTCTCTTGCTCTTACTGACTCTACCTCTGCAGGCCAGTTTCCGTTGCAACATCCCCCACAGCGAAACTGGCCCAAAACCACGAATCTTCGCAACTCAACGCAAATTCTGCTGAGTCAAATTGCTTTTAAATAATGAAATAAGAGTCAAATTGCTTTTAAAATCTGATTATTATTCAGGTTATAAAAAATTGAGACATTCATGATATGTAAAAACATACTTTAAATGTAAAAACGAATGATATTAACCAACATCTTGACGTACACGATGATAATACAAGAAGCCGAGGAGATTATCATTTGGTGAGTCACAATAGTAAATATTAAATTCAAACAAAAATCTAGTTATATTGGTAGGAAAATTCTACAACAAGCTACCGCAGTTTTTAAAGAGTCTTGCGAAAATATAGAAATAATATTTAAAAAAACAATTGAAAAATATTTAGTTGATAAAGCTTTTAATAGTGTACAAGAGTTCCTTCCACAACAAAATTAAGCCTCACCCCAACTAATTGATATAGTAATCATGGTAACTAGTGTATAAGAGTATGATTGTTGATCTGACTTGTCTTATACTCCTTAACTAGAGTCTCCAAGACATAATCTACAAAAAAATATGATTATTATATGCACTTGTTACCTGCTTTTATTTGTTTAGAATTCGAATTCGAGTTAATGTTGTGCTGTATCTTCTTTTGCATATTGTTGCTCCTATTATTGAAATATTCTTCAAGTAAGTATATCTGATACTCCGGATCTATGCATGTTAAATTAGGCTGTATACTTTTATTTGTATAGCTATGCTGTCAACAAATAAATTGATTACTTATTTATTATTAGTAAATAAAATTCAAATAAGTTATAATTGGTTAATTGATTAGTTTACTTGTAGGATATAAATAAGATACAATATTCTCATCCAGATCTAAATCTATTTCCATCTAATTGATTTTTCATTCGTGTTCTTGTTATATACTCAGGCTGAGTTTATTGTATTTTTAAGTTTATTGTATAGGATGTTATTAGGGCTTTTTGTTATTTATTGTTGTGAGAAAAAGTTTTTCCATGAATTATTTTGTGAAATATGGGGCTTAAAGTTGAAACTTTTCGTTTTTTAGGGCCAATTGATCTCAACTATGAGTGATTTTAAAATATTGAAAAAATTTCAAATATGGAAAAACATACAATAATTGAGATTGTCAGGAAGAGTGTTCACGCTTTAAAAGCGTTTTGTTTGTACAGCTCCCATGATTTCAAATTTCTTCTAAAAGCAAATCCCGAAACTAGTTGTCTATTTCTGCAGAAAAAGCAATATTAGTTATTTGTGTAACTGGAGCACAAAGTAGCACTTTGCTACACTTTCATGCAAGAAAGTCGCTATTTATGGACTCATTATAGTACCCAAAACAGCTGATTACTGCATTATTTTACTTTGCCACACTCAAGCTGACTTTGGCGCACTTATTTTGTCGCACTCCAGGTGTGCCAACTGTAGGAAACATTTAATGTGAAACTTGTCCTGAAAGTATCTTTGCTGCACTCGAGAAACTATTCCACACTCGCCTTCAGCTTGTGCGTAATGCATTTCTCTCATGCACACTTGAGAAATTATTCTGCACTCGCCTTCAGCTTGTGCGTAATGCATTTCTCTCGTGCAGCAAATAACTACTTTGCACACTAGTTACACAATAGTTATTTATGTATTAAGAGCGTGAAGCGCGACTTTATCGCTCGAGCCAAAACATTTACTGCGCGACGCATAGCGGAGTGCAGTAATTCTGTGAGAGCGATAAAGAAGCGAATTACATACAATATTTTTCCTAAAACTGCAGTTCTGGATTCCAACACAATAAAAGCTTGTAGTTTGTAACATCACAGACCATGCGCGGATTTGGTTAGCGTTCGCCATTGTTGAGGTTATGTGAATTTCACGGATTCTGTGATCCACCAATGAGAAGGCATCAAAATCAAAACAGAAGAGTAAAGAAAACAGCTGGCGAGCGTAAAGTACTTTACCGCTTGCTGAGCAGTAAAGAGGTATTTTACAATTAGTTTTCAGTACATAAAGAATTACTTTACGAGCAGTTGTAGGAAAATAACTATTTCCTACAACTGCTCATAAAGTAGTTCTTTACGTACTGAAAACTGATTGTAAAATACCTCTTTAGTACTCAGCAAGCAGTAAAGTCAGCTGGCTAGCATAAAAAGTACCGCTCGCCAGCTGTGTAAGATGTCTTCTCATTGGTGGATCACGGAATCCATGAAATTCTCATAACCTCAACAATGGCGCACGCTACCCAAATCCGCGCAGTCTGTGATGTTACAAACTACAAGCTTTTATTGGGTTGGAATCCAGAACTGCAGTTGTAGGAAAAATATTGTATGTAATTCGCGCTTGAAGCTTCTTTATCGCTATTGAAAAACTACTGCGCTCCGCTATGCGTCGCGCAGTAACTGTTTTGGCTCGAGCAATAAAGTCGCGCTTCACGCTCTTACTACATAAATAACTATTTTGTTAACTTTTCATGTGAAATTTAACGACTTGCAGTGGTTAAATTTCACATGAAAAGTTAATATTAACAACGCAGTTCGTCATGGAACAAGAAATCCAGGAACTATTTTGTCTATGGATTCACCTTATAAAAAATGTCATATTGTCCATGTTCCTCAAGTTTCGCAGTTCCCCTTTTCTGATATTGTACTCTATTTTCTTTTTTACTTTTATTGTAGAATTTCAAGCAGAAATCAATAAATTATTTTTTAGAGATTTACAAATTACAAGACATAATACAATTTGCAATAAAAGTATGGATAAACATTACACAGTAAATACAAGAATGTATATAGCACATAACATACAATATTCACAATTATCAAGCCATCACACATAGTAGTTACTATTGTTCGTTCAGGCAGGACCAATCAGAAGACAGGGGGGCGTGGCCACCCCCCTTCCCCCCTCCCCCTGTTCAGACATTTTGTAAACGCCCACCCCTTCCCCCTGTCGCAGTCAGCCATTTTGTTTTTAAGGTCCCCCTACCCCCCTTCCCTATGTGCCCCCACTTTATTCCCAATAGATTAAGGGGGGACCCCCCGCAAGCACCAATGAGAGAGGACCTTTCCCCCCTGACCCCACCTCTCACAGAAGGTTCCCTACTCTCGCTTTACCCTCACTCTCCAAGTCCAAGTTATTTACAGAATAATCCCCCTAATTTGGCGATTGCCCAAGTTATTGGCTCTCTACTGTAAATATAGCGTTTACCACCTACATAGTTTTTGTATGGAAGGCCTCATACAAAATGAATATTCCTCTAAGTAAATATTTGCGAATTTTTGCACTCTCCTTCTTGTTCATCCTCACTGTACATTTTAGAGTGTATTTCCCCTGTGATTGAAGAAGCCAATCAATGCTCATTAAAATGAGAGTTATCAATAAAAAATTCGAAACAATTAATAGTGTCATCATTGTAATAGTCCAAGTCTGTAGTGTGGTTATTAGAGTTTTCATAATTGATTTCTCTTGCTTTGTTTCCACGTTTTCGTTTGGCAAGCACCAAATGGCGACAGCAAGAAGAAGAAGAAAAAATAACATGGGCCATCCATAAATGCAAACAATCAAAGACATTATCGTCAAAGTAATGAATAAATCTTTCATCGTGCAACTCAACGAGTTTATTGCTTCCCTGCCAACGGCTTACTGAACATGCGTAGTCAGTCAGTCAGTGTGGGATAGGGTGAGTGTGCCCTGTCTGGCAACTTCGGAGCAATGAGCTCCATGGTTGCTCATCGCAATACTGTGCTGAAATTTTTGGGGTTCCTACTATTTTTAAGACCTTAAGTAGAACTTGGCATTTTTTTTTTTTTTTTTTTTTTTTTTCATGTCTGTTTTTCTTAAAAATAATTTTTTTTTTCCTATTTTCCTAATTAGCTGGATACAATAATATAATATAAGTAATATAGTCTGTTATACAACGAATATTTAAAATATTTATACAATGAACATGCGTAGGGGGGAGGAGGCTTATTTATAGAATATTCTGTTCTTTTACTCACTCTCTCTCTCCCCCTCACTATATCTCTTTCTATAAAACAGTTTAAAAATTAGCTCTATGCATGTAGCACGTGCGCGGCTGGAACTCTTTCCTCCAACACTGTCAAAAAACCTCCTACTGTGTGTCTACACCATTAGAAGCCTAAATTCCTTTTACATTGGGGGAGTAGAGTTATTTCTAGAACATGCTCGCTCTCTTCTCACACTATCTCTCACTCTAACAACCGTTAAAATTATCAAACGTTCAAAACTTTCCTCTCCAGCAAAATTATTAACGACTTAGTAAAAATCTTCCCGCACAGTTTTTGCGAGACAGATCATTACACCGTTGGAAAATCTTTTTTACATTTTCTCTCAGCCAAATCGAATAATGCGTCCCACAGTTCATTTGTGTCTGTTATTATTTGAACAATAGAATCATTACAGCAACCATAATGCAAATGAGCCGACCCACCGTTAATTATATCTAACATATCATAAATTTCGGATAAAATAGGATAATAATGAGAGTTTTCTGTTTTTGTTATTGCTGAATTGGAATCCACAATTCCATATTCACCGCCATCATCATCATCACCTCTGCCACCACAATAAGTTGCGCACTTGATATTCTTTGCAATCATATCAAACTCGTTTATTGTTATTGCCAACAGAAGACGGCTAATTTTTTTGAACTTTGAAAAACTATAACACTGCGTCATTATAGTGATTTGTGCATGCACAACCTTCCTCAACGCTAGTTAAACGTATACTAATTAAATTTTCACTCGCTTTCCACCCCGACAGTAAGCCAATGTGAATTCGTAATTGGCAATAAATTATTGTCAAATGCAAATTCACATAGACTTTTGCTGTACGAGTGGCGGGCGTTATTTTTAAAGTGTTTCCCCAAAATCTCAACTAAATATAATTAGATTTAACGAGTATATACTTTAGTCAAATCTAACTATAAATTAGTCATGATTAGGCCTATATCACTATGCTGTTGGTGTTTACATCTCCTTTAAATATGCTTGTCCATCAGTATATTTAAATTTCATATACATCTTTTTGGTATTAAAATCTTCTAAATTTTGATTGTTCAACACAATTTGAAATTTTTCTGGTAGCAATATGACGTAATATCCATCTCCCGAACTGTCACGATCATACAACTTTATCCAAATTCTCTTTTCACTGTCAATTGATGCGTGAATGACAGCTAACCATTCCTCTCTCCAGGTCGGTGGTACTGCTCGCAGCGGCAATATTTCGGCAGACAAATTGTTGAACGCCTCCACACAAAATTCTTTAGAGTCCATATTTGAAATGTTTTCGCTTTGACGATCCGTCTCAGACTGAGGATTGAGACAAGTTCTCTCTCACCACCACCACCACCACCACCGCCGCCAACACACAGCGATATTATATTGTTGATGATGCCGTCCACTTAGTTGCCTCTTCTTCTAACTGAATTAATTTGTTTACACAAACTCTATGCGGTCTATAATAAGATAAATATTCGTTTATATCGTTAACATTTACAGTGCTTAGAAAAATACACATCAATTGTTTTGCAATTTCACTGTTTTCACATGTAGATTTTTTAATCGCCTCTTGACACAATTCAAACCACTCCAAACATTCACGCAATCTGTTCTCTAATTCTGTATCAGAACACAACCACCTTTGAGGATCCATATTTGTGACTGAACATTGTAGTTGTCATACCTCACTATTTATATAGTGGAATTAACACCGAAAAATCAATTGTTCTCGGATCATTTTTGTGCATGTTTATAGTACAGATTCGCACTTTATGTAAATCCAACGTAAAGCCACAATAAATGCAAACTATATTTTTCCCGTCAAAGTAGAACCCTTGTCTCGCATAATTTCTTTTTACAGCTCTACTATAATATGTGCAATTTTTCATACTTTTCATTCGGTTACTTTCACAGGTATAATCAATCTGTGCTCGTTTCAATGCCAGTTCACTAACAATTCCCGATAACAATAAGGAATAATGTTGTGCGCTCATTAGTGCACACCTCCCATTCGGAACATTTTTGTGCATTTTACATGCGTCAAAACACCACGTATTATGAAACTGACTGAAATCTGGTTTTGGGAAATTTTCAGGTATGCAATATACATTGCCATGCAGTTTTCTCAAAAAATCTGCCTTCTCTTTTCCCTTTGTAAAAATTCGTTCATATGGAGCGAGATATTCGCTTATCAGCGAATCTGAATATTCCAAATCACCCGATTCCCATGATAATTTATGAAAATTCCGTTCCAACCAAATCGCCTCTCGAAACATTTTCCAGTTCAAAGTAGATTTCGGGAAAGGTGGTTTGAAGTGAAAAAGTGCGTAATAATTAGTATCGTGATCAACTATTGCAAATTCCTTCACAATAATTTGGTTATTATTATCTTTAAACCAGTGGAGATCAACAGTAGCAAATCTCTTCTTTTCCACCACCTTCTCCTCCTCCTCCTCCTCCTCTGCTCCCTCCTTCTCCTCCTCCTTCTTCTCCTCCTTCTCCCCCTCCTCGTCCATGTTACACTGTATTCCCACCGACCGAGTTTTACCGTTCATACTAACCTCAAAGTCACTATCAAAATATTCCTCCTCACTTGATACTGCGTCAAACACGTTTTCCATCTCTTGAAGCATACTCCCCCATGAAGAAGTCATCTCGATGTTGTATCAGTGCAAACTGCAACACTACTGACGATAAATCGCCTCAGCACACCTTTTTGTATTATAAAAAAAAAGCATGCTCTAGCGATAATTTATTGTACTTCTCGAACTAAAGAAGTTAAGGGGGTATACTGCATTATACTATCGCTTATAAGAATACAATATGCCGAAGTTGAATCAGGTACATCCGCACTAAATTCCATTTCCAACCTAATATCTGTGGACGATTTCAAATGCTCTGATTGGTGTGAACAATCGATCACAATTATAGGGCTTTTTTCACAAAAATTACTAAAATCGACATCATTTCCGTGTTCTGCATTTACAGCTCTATTGTAGTAGCTTGGTGCAAAGTCTAAAAACATACGATACATTATTTCCTTTCTTCCCAGTAAATTATCGTAAGGATAATATTGACTGTTGAGATATAGTTTAACATTATGCAAGTTGCACAAATCGAAATTAGCCATCGATTTTTTAATAACATTTTTTCTAGCTGTTTGAAATGCTAAAACCACATAGCGTGGTACATCTAAGTGTGCTGATGTTTTAATTGCCCACGAATGAATTCTAGATTTTGTCATGTTTGGTAGTTCGTGAATCTCCCACCTTCTAAAAGAAAGTTTTAAAGGTCTATCAGAATCGAGCAACTTTAGAAATTTTAATCTCACATGATCCTCTAGCTGAACATACGGAATTTTCCAATTAATTTTTTCAATCGATAATGATACGCTCGTTCCTGTTGCGGATTCCACGCAGTTAACGTCCGAGGCTGATCTCAATAATACGAGTTCTTGTTTCAGATTCAAAATTATTCGTTGAAAGTCTTCAAAAAAGGGGATGAGGAGTTTGAGGGGGACGCAAAAAACGAATTTGTTGTCTGTTAGGCTATACCCATCTCTGTCAAACCCTGCCAAATGGTAAGTATTCTTATCAAATATGCTTTTCAAAAGTAATGCTTTAATTGTAGATGTAATGCCTACAAGTCTAGACTTGGCTACTTGTTGTCCTGCCAATTCATAACGAATCTCATCAAAAAGATGTCCAACAGCGTTGCTGATTAATTTATAATCGGCTGCTACGGGTGCGTCGGCATTAGTTGCTCCGGGCTTTGTGCATGTTACACTCCCTTCAATATATAGATAGGATTTGCAGGGCAGGCTATAAATATCTTGCTGGTTTACTGCGATCCTGACCTCGTCTGAATTACCCAATTTCTGTCCAGAATATGTTGTGTGTGTATGAAATTCATATTTAGTAATATCCGAGTAAAACTGAATTTGACTATCAACGTCTAGAATTTCGCTTATTGCCGCTCCTGACATTTTTCCAATTTACTATAAAACCCAATTTTTCTAGTATTCTCGCGTTTTTATGTGTTAGCACGTTTTTAGGTGTTAACGCTGTTGAGCTTAAACTGCTACTGAGAGCATTTTTCTTTGCACCGCTACTTACATCATCATCACCATCTCGGTGACGAACATATTTGTCCGCTCTCGGTCGAGCGTTGAATACAATAAAACCCATCTTAACCTCTCCTTTTTTCACGAATATGTAGCCGCACTGTTATAGAGTCTCCTCGAAAATCGATAAGCGATCCGTCCTGGTCGGTTACCTTTACATCAATAAACTGTATTCTGCGTGTATTTAGAGGTAGATATATAATTTGTGCAGGTGTTTCGTTAATCAGATATCCTGCTGCTACTCGAGGGAGGAATTCGTAAATAATATGTTTTTCCTCGCCGTTGGCGATGCTCCCACACGCTAAATTACACGATACTACAATTGTATTAATAGAGCTTATTGACACTAAATGTTGCGAAGTGTGCCATGTGTTTGCAGCAAGCACAACTTTATCAAAACCCAGTGTTTTACCAACTGAATCGTTACGGGTTAAATCAATTGGTTCGTTAGAATAAATTTCAACTTTCATAGTGTTACTATTTGGGCGTATAATGAACCTATCACCAGTTATATTCAATTTCGTCTTTAATGCACTTATTATCTCATCAATTTCGTAAGAGCCTGTGTCAAGTTGTACCAGATTATTACCATATTTAAAACTAGAATTTCTCCCCATAATTATATTGGGGATGCTGTTAAAAGCCCACAGATTTATGAGTCCGATTTCAAACTCACGATTTCTATCCAGTTCTAAAACACGATTTAAATTTACATATAGATTACTCGTTTTTGAGGTTAGTGTAATAACAGCCATTTTACTATTTGACCTATGCGATGCTTCCAACACCAGTGTAAAATTACAACTGGTTAGCAAGAAACAGAATTGTTAGGTGACCGCAAATGTCGCTGTTTAGCGGTTGTACACGATTAGTATTGTAATAAATTTGCACATTTTTTTCTTTTTTCCAATACCGCATCAATTCCATGGGAGGTTGGAGATCACCAATGGGATCAAAATAGTAAATCTTTTTACCGTTTTTGATGTAAGCAATCCAGTGTGTTCCGTCACTTGCAAACATGCCTAAATTAACGATAGCCATCTCGTTGCATAGCAAATAATTGGGTAGTGTATCAAGCATATATATGCCCCGCAGAGGAATATCTAACAATTTCACCCATTTTAGTAAATCATGATTTGACAATGCTCCGTGAATATTAATTCTATTCATCTTTACTTTTAACTTTTCTTCTTATTCTTCTTCTTCTTCTTCTTCTGTCCTTTACCTCCGCGCCTCTTTTTAACATTAGTAGTAGTAGTCTTTGGAAATAATGATAGCCCATAACGATGAGGAATGATGGGAGGGGGTGTCAGTATTCTCCCACCCCTAATTGATGGGTATGGTTTTAGATAAAATCCACCTCCACTAATATGATTTTTCAACCGATTAATAGCTTTTTGTCTAATATAATCACTATGCCTTTTTCTAATACCTCCCACCTTACACTTTTTCTTCTTTCTCCTATTCCCCAAACCTCCCCCAAAGGCGGCTTTGGCGTTCATTATGTTAGTAACAAGGTAAGAATAAGCTTTTTCAGACAAACCTGTATTAGAATCTTTGAATAATTCCCAAGCTTTACTCGCGAGTGCCCTGTCAGCTGCCGCGCGAGTTCTGTTATCACTGGATTGCGCATACGCAATATCGTGGGAGCGACAAGCTTCGTCAAGCTTATTTATACCTCTATCACCTCTTGCTAACCTTTTTGCTAATTTTGTGCCTGCTCCGCAGAAATTATACCCGGCTAGATGCGCTTCTACAGGTAACAGGTCAATACCTTTATTGATTATAGATGAAGCAACACTGCCAATTTTTGATAAAATTCCTTTACCTCTCCTTTGCCTTCCAACAGCACGTTTCTTCTTCTTACTCTTTAAAACAGCACCCATCCTTTCATGTCAAAGGTTGAATGCAAACTGAAGTTTATATGTTACTACACAGTTGATGTGTTTTAATCAAAAGAAAATTTGATCTCTCATCACCAACTGTTGAATTAACACAATTTGCAAGTATGCTATAATAATTGTAGAAATTGCACATTACTTCTCTTTCATCAACTAAATATTTATACCAGTGTATCAACCCAATTCCAAAAGAACTCGACGTTTTGGAATTGAGAGATGAATCAACACATGCCTTGATATGAAATAATGTACGATTTCTTGCTGCAGATGTTTTTGCTAAAAGGTTAAAAAACCATTCAAAATTTTCTATGCTCCTATTATTATTATTTTGCACCAACTGTTTCACCTGTGGATCATTGCATTTATTCGATCCAATTTTCAAAAGTAATAGATTATTAAAGCAGCATAATATAAACACAAGAAGTAATATTGTTTTCCAAACCGTATTAGTTTGGCATAAAATGCTTTTTTTAAAAGAGCACTCCATCTTCTTCCTACAAGTGTTGTAAACAAACTGATAAAAATAGAACGAAGCATGACCCTCACACATTCTTGTTTAGGGGGGAAGCGATGTGTTGAGGCATGCGCCATCATCACGTTCTATTTTCAAGCAAGTATGCAGGGGGGTGCGGAGGTGCCCAACCTTCGCAGAAGCGTGCGTGCATAAATAGGTCAATTTGAATTATTTACTCTCACAGCTGCTGCATCAGTTCCCTCAACAACAAGAACGAGAGAGAGATAGCTTCGAAATTTTATTATCAGTTTGAAACTCTACTACACTACTCTACTACATACTACTTCATCAACACCGAGGTAAGCAATATTTTTTTTTCAATGAATAAAACATTTAAAATTTAAACATTTAATTTTTTTTTTTTTAAAACACAAACACAATAAATAATAAATATGTAAAACACACAAACACAATAAAACACAAACACAATAAAACACAAACACACAATTAAAACATCAATCACAAAACAAAACAATTGTGAGTTTAACTCATCTTGTGACTAATTAGCACACCTCTTTACAAGTTTAACATCACTCCATTTGGGAGTGATGTGTTTGATTGTGACAGCCATTTTGTCACAAGATGAGTTAAACTCACCTATGTTTTCTTCAGTTATTGAGTTGTTAAATCTGGATGGGAGGAATATTTCAATTTCTGATTGTTCTCCTTGGCTCCATCCAAATCTATTGAAAAGTTTTAGAATAATTTTTTTGCCGTATCTCGTCGTCGCAAACCGTGCCCGCACCACTGGGTATGGTATACCCTCGACCAAGTTTGATATTGGCACACACTTTTTGATAGCTCCTGTGTTGTTGAATTTTTCTATCAACATTTCCGTATCTTCTGCACCATCCTGATGCGGTTCCTTCGCCGCCTCCTCCTCCTCCTCCCCCAGCAACGAGCGCAGATCTCTGTTACAGTAATTCGCCTCCTCCAACAGGGGCGCAACAGATGAATCAAAAAATGTGGAGCTCTCACACCCTTCTCCAAACAATGTCCTCGGCTCCTGCACACCCATTCTCCGCACCCCCTGTGAATTAAAAAAAAAACTGTTTAGCAACAATAAAAAAAGTTGATATAATACACATATTTTAGAATATTTCAACAACAACATCAACAAAAAAGAAACTGTAGAACATTAATGGATCAATACTGTCTAATAATTCCAAAAGAAAGTGTTTAGCAACAATAACAAAAATTGATATAACAGACGACAATTCGCACATTTTTCAGAATACTTCTGCATCAACAATAACAACAACAACAATAATAGAAACTATAGAACATTGATACAGTAATAATTGCATGCTTATTAAATGTTTTCCTCACATAGATATGCTCTCATACATTGATAGTGTAATAATTCTCTGCTTATTGAAATGTTTTCCCCCAAAATCACAACTAAATTAGATTTAGCTCTCATACATTAATAGCGTAGTAATAATAATAATTCTTCGATTATTGAAATGTGTTCCCCCAAAATCGCAACTAAATTAGATTTAGCTCTCATACATTAATAATAATAATTGCATGCATATTAAATGTTTCCAATTCAAACTCATTTTTCTTGCATAGATATGTTCACATTACATCTCACTTCAAAGAGGAAGTGTTTATTCCTGCATAGAGATGTCATACAACACAAACAAGAATGGATACTAAATGTGTGTTTATTAAATTGAAACAACTATATATTTTTTGGAATGCATATAAAAAGCAATAAAGTGTAGAAATTCTTTTGCATAAAGGATTAGCATAATCTTTTAGTCGGAGTATGCTAATCAAAAGGAGAAAATTTCTGATTAGCATAATCTTTTAGTCAGAGTATGCTAATCAAAGGAGAAAATTTTTGAAAAACTAACCTCATTTAACACGGTGAACGGATCCCTCATCCTCGCCGACTTTTTCGGTGTTGGTGGAAGCGTGGTTGTTGACTCGAAGAGGGCTGACCTCTTGCCTCCGCGGATGCCTGTGTTGTTGAGCAGCCCGTGCCACTGGGGAGGTGTGTGATTTTCTTCGTTTTCTACGAAGTAGTTGATCGGCGGGTGAGGTGACGTCATGGAGGCGGCAGCAGCAGGTGCAGTGTATGATGCGGATGGTCGGGCGTCCATAGTGAAACTGTGTGGAACCGCTCGAAATCTCCCTTTTTTATAGCTTACGATTTTTAAAATAACTATATCTATTATGTGCTATGTTTCAGAATGGCACGTGCGAGGCGACCAACGGATTGGCAAGCAACATTTTAGCACACACACACACACACAAGATTACTATTTGCAATGTGAGTATATATTTTTACTAGAGATTATTATTACTATTATTGCTCAATGTTTTGAGGACAATGTTTCAAATGATAAAGTTTCTTGAGATAAACTATTACTCTACAAAATACACATTTATAATAATATCCATGCTTATGTTGAAAAATCCGCATTTACCCAACTCCCTGGGGAGATTTTTGATGTTTTACAAATCACTAGAAAATGTGTGTGTTTATTCCGAATTTGGATACATTGGGTTTTCTATTATCAATTCTCTTGATAAGCAATCTTTACACAATAATTAATTTTATCTAAGAAAATATCTTTGAGTGTGTTGTCATCTAGTGAACGATTCTTTTCCATATTTTTACGTTTAATTTCTGACCAAATTAGCATGTGCAATTCATTCAAATAATAGCAGAAGCACGAATATCTTCCACACTCATCCCAAATTTCACCGCGTTTTCCAGCTTCCTCCTTCGCTGTTTTCAATTTTTTGCATCTTTCCAGATGTGCAAATTCATGTTTGTTTAGAAAATTGTGAACCAATACTGACAGATATTCTTCTACGTTGCCAAATGGCACAATCAAAGTTTTAAGTAATTCTATTCCTTCTTTCATTAATGTACAAATACACCGTTCGTTCATGTCAGGGTAACCTGTTTCCCTACAATCCTTCTCTGATGATGTTTGCATAATGTGAAATTAATTTAAAATTATTACTTTTGCAGAACTGTGGAAGTGAGGAGGTAACACTAACTAAGGTGTTGAATGCTCGAACGATGACAGACTACTAACAATTAAAAATGTAAGTATATTGTACTTATACTTCTACTTCTTCTCCTCCTCCTCCTTCTCCTCTGCTCCCTCCTTCTTCTCCTCCTCATACTTATTCTCCTTCTCTTCTTTATTATTATTATTCACCAATGTTTATAATATTCAGTTGTACCCAGACTGTCGGAAAGAGAACATTGAGTTGCATGTTGAATGTTAACATACTATCGGTTAAAATGTGAGTATATTGTGCTTGTACTTTTACTTCTCCTCCTTCTCCTTCTACTTCTACTTCTACTTCTACTTCTTCTTCTTCTTCTTCTTCTTCTTCTTCTTCTTCTTCTTCTTCTTCTTCTTCTTCTTCTTCTCATTCTTTATTATTATTCATCAATATTTTTTGTTTCTCTTCTTCTTCAGAAAATATCATCAGTCGCATCTAGTGTGTTGAAAAGGGAGGAACGATGAGATATACAACAGAGAAGCTGCGCGCATTAAACGCCAGTGCAGTTCGATATCGCATGACCTACCTGGACGAGGAGGTGGACATCGAGTCAACGTTGAATTCATGCAAACCGCACATATTAGATCTGGTGGTCAACGAGGCGGATCGATTCAACGGAAACGTCAAATGGTTTATTGTTCTAAATGTAATTTTACAAAAACTAGTTGTATTGCCTGGAGATGAAGAAGAGCAAGTGTCAAGTACAGTTAACTTTCATAGTTATTCCGCCATAAGCGTGAATGTGCGTGAGAATCTGGATGAGTTGGACAATTTCTTTGTGTTAGCTGTTAGGAAAATTTTGACATCTTTTGAGAATTTTGTGAGATTTGGAAGCGGTTGGGTAATTAGAAAAATTGATTCACTAGATCTTAACATAATTAGGTACAACCCCATTTATTCTGCTTCATCTACTTATGTTGAGACACCTGAATTCATTAAGGCAAAAAAAGCTATCATTTATATAAAGAATGAGTCTGACAGCAAATGTTTGTTATGGTGCATATTGGGATTCATAAATTATAGGTCTAAACACATGGATGTAGAATATTTGAGTAGGTTTGTTCACACAATTAATACGCAAGGTGTTAACTTCCCTGCTACTTTGCGTGACATAAAAAAAATTGAAGCGTTGAATAGCGACATAGCCATAACTGTAATAGCCTATGATAAAAAGAAGTTTTTCCCATACAGGTGCAGCATATACAGAGAACGCACCCATCAAATTAATCTTTTATTGATAACAAGTGAAACCCAACCTCAAAAATCACATTTTTGTCTCATTAACACCACAAAGGGGAAAAACGGGCTGTCTCGGCTCTTGGGTTATCTATCAAAAAATCATGCACAATCACATATTTGTAACTTTTGTTTCCACCGATTCACAACAGACAAATCGGCGCACGTAGATGGGAAGGTGAACTTAGAAAAACACAAAGAGCTTTGTTCAAAATTTGTTGCACAAAGAACGTCAATTGCGAAAGAGGGGGAAGTGCTTAAATTCACAAATTATACATGTACATTGAAACCAAAATACGTTATTTATGCTGATTTCGAGTCATTTATTGTGCCGATGCAAAATAATGAGGGTGGAGAAGAAGAAGAAGGAAAAGAAGAAGAAGAAGAAGAAGAAGAAGGAAAAGAAACGCCAACCACATCTAGCTTCACTAAAAAGACAAGTCAACACATCCCGTGCGGCTACTGTTTCATAGTATTGAATATTGAGGGTGAAATTTGTTATGGACCAAGCATCTATCGTTCGCAAGATATTGGTGATAACATTGTAGAAAAATTTTTAGACGAAATAACGAACATAGGTGAGCAGCTTTATGAGGAAATGAAAAATGCTATACCGATGATACCTCTGAGCAAACAACAACAACTTGAATTTAATAATGCAACAAAATGCGGTTTGTGTGGAAAAGTTTTTAAGAAGGATGGGGTGAAAGTTATGCATCATTCACACGAAACCGGTTTTTATATTTGCCCCGCCCACCCTTCATGCAACTTGAACGGAAAAGCACCCTTTTTTATCCCCTGTTTCTTCCACAATTTCACCAATTATGACAGTCACCACATAGTGAGGGCATTAGGGGGGTGCACGAAACGGATAGAGTGCATAGCCAATTCTTCGGAAAAGTTTGTATCAATCACTGTAGGAAAAATTAAGTTTTTAGATAGCCTTAAATTTATGAATGCGTCATTGGACAGCCTTGTTAAAAACCTATCAGACAGTGATCAATTGGAAACCAAATTCGGGAGAATGTTTTCTGTGTTTGAAAAGCAGGAACATAGAGAACTTTTAATCAGAAAAGGTGTTTATCCATATACATATTTTGATTCTCCTGAAAAATTCCAAGAAACAAGCCTTCCCCCAATCGAATGTTTTTATAATGATTTGACCGAAACTGCATTAGATGAGAAGGAGTATGTACATGCCCAAAATGTTTGGAGTGCGTGTAACATTCAAACTTTGGGAGAATTTCATAATTTATATTTACTTTGTGACACCCTGCTCCTTTGCGACGTTTTTGAAGAATTTAGAGCATCATTATTTGATAAATATGGGTTAGATGTAACCCACTTTCTCTCACTTGCTCACTTTTCGTGGAATTGCATGCTGTATCATACAAAGGTGGAACTAGGATTAATTAGTGATATAGACATGCATTTAATGCTAGAACAAAATATTAGAGGAGGTTTATCAGTCATCCCACATAGGTATGCTGAAGCAAATAATCCCTATATGGCCTCAATGTATGACCCCAGTAAACCCACAAGCTACCTTCTTTATTTGGACGCTTGTAATTTGTACGGCTGGGCTATGGGACAATCGCTGCCGTCAGGCAATTTTAAATTCCTATCACAGGAGGAAATTGACCAAGTTGACTTTTTAAACACAGCTGATGATTCCGAATATGGGTACATTCTTGAGTGTGATCTTGAATATCCCAAATCTCTTCACGATTTTCACAACCATTTCCCATTAGCACCCACCAAACAAGAAGCTCCATTACACCTACTGTCTGAATACCAAAAAAGTAAGAGTCATAAATCATCGACAAAACTGTTGGCCACGCTCTATGATAGGGAAAAATATGTTTTGCATTACAGAAATTTAAAATTATATGTCCAATTAGGAATGAAGTTAAAATGCATTCATAGAGTCATTAGATTTACTCAGTCTCGTTGGCTAAAACCCTATATTGATTTTAACACAGAGTGTAGGAGAAATGCAAAAAACAAATTTGAAATACAGAATTTTAAGGCCCTATCGAATATAATTTATGGAAAAACTTTACAAAATAACAGGAATCATTATCAAGTAAAGCTTGTTACTGACGAGAGTAAATTAGATAAATTAATTTCAAAACCCCTATGCAAACGGTGGCATATCTACAATGAAAATGTCATGGCAGTATTTCTAAAAAAGTCAGAAGTCTGCTTGAAACATCCCATCTTTGCAGGATTCACAATTTTAGATTTAAGCAAACACCTCATGTTTGACTTTCACTATAATAAAATTTTAAAAATGTACCCTGCCCATTGTGTGAATCTTTTGATGCATGATACGGATTCTGTGATGTATGAAATAAAATGCCCTGATGTTTATTCAGACATTAGGAATAACATTGAGTGGTTTGATACCTCTGACTATCCCCCCTCCCATAAATGCTATTCCACACAAAACAAGAAAAGGGTTGGAAAATTCAAAGATGAAGCCAATTCAAGAATAATTACGCATTTTGCCGGCCTTAGACCAAAATTGTACTCGTTCAAGTATTTGGATGATGGGGGTGACATGATTACGAAAAATACTGCAAAAGGAGTGAAGAGAAATGTAAAAGATAGGTGTCTAACATTTGATTTATACAAAAAATGTCTGTTTGAAAGAGTTGTGCATTATGAATGTTTTAACATGATTAGAAGTTATTCACATAAAGTTTACCAGCTGCGTTGTGCGAAAACGGCGCTATCTTGTCGCGACGACAAGAGATTTATTTTTAGCAGTCGGTGTGCGGAGACGCTAGCTTGGGGACATTACAGAATTGGCGAAAATAGTGTAGAGAATGATGTGGTGGTGGTGGAGGATGAGGAGGAGGAGGAGGAGGTGAATGTACCCTCATGCTCAAGATTACTGCCTCTCGCTGAAGCGCCTAATACCAACTGAAAAGGGGTGACGATTTAAAATTAGATAGTAGACTCACAGCGCGTGCTAGCAAACAGGAGTGTGAGATGGTAGAGTCACAGCACGCGCGCATGCTAACTTAGTTGAGAAACAATATTAGAATGAGAAAGAGCGAGATGAAGAGAGAGGAGAAGGATTCATTAGCAGATGAGTTGAATGGAAGACTCACAGCGGGCGGTGCTAGCACAGTGTTGAGAAAGAAGAACGGAATGAGAAAGAGCGAGGAGATGGTGAGAAAGAAGAAGAAGTCGTCGGATTTGCGCGCTCGATTAGCAGAAGAGCTACATTCTGTGCCCAGAGTCAATTTTAATAGAAGGAAATATGAGTTAAAAAGTGAACAAGATCTTATTCAGGCAGATTTGATTGACATGTCATCATTAGCAAAACATAATTCAAATTTTAAATTTATTTTAGCTGCAATTAACTGTTTTTCAAAATTTGCATATTGTACACCAATACATACAAAAACTGCGACCTCTGTGTATGCTGCACTTGAGCCTATTATTCAACAAAATAAAAATGTTAAACTTTTTCAGACAGACCAAGGTACCGAATTTTTTAACACAAAAGTAAAAGCATTATTAGACAGGTATAATATTAAACATTACCATGTTTTTACTGAAAAGAAGGCTGCAATAGTCGAACGTTTTATTAGAACAATCAAATCAAAAATATATAAATATTTAACGCAGCATGGAACAAAACGATGGGTAGGAGCATTACCAACAATGGTTAAAGAGTATAATAATGCTTTCCACAGAACAATTCAAATGCGGCCATCTGATGTGCGCAAAATGCATAGGAAACAAATAATAGGTGCACTTAATAAAGCTGCAAACCAACGTTTCAAATCGAAACGAATAAAGCCGAAATTTAAATTAAATGATGTTGTGAGAATTAGTAAGTACAAACAGGTATTTGACAAATCTTTTAATTTTAATTGGAGTGCCGAACTTTTTGTAGTTCACTCAATTTTCCCAACCAAACCCGTAACGTACATTTTGCGCGATTTGAATGGAGAAATAATTTCAGGTCGATTTTACGAGCAAGAGATGAAAAGGACGAAACTTGATGCGTCTGAACAAAGTGTTTATTTGGTGGAGAAAATTTTGAGAAGAACTAAATCTAGATTTCTTGTTAAATGGGTAGGATTCTCTGAACCGAGCTGGGTTGATAGAAAGGATTTGCTCGGTTGAATAATGTAAATATTTTACTTTAAACAATGCGAAATAGGTTGAACAAATTATGTACATACTGTAATTATTATTAGAATACTGTATAATTGTAAATATTGTGGAATAGTGCGCACAAATCGCATGCGCAAATCAATTACTGGAATAAAAATAGGAGTCAGTGTTGAACCATATTTTCATTTTAGTTTCCCATTAGCTAGCATAGTGACACAATATGGGTGAGGAGGAGGAGAAGGGGGGTAAAACCTCGATACCTATCATCAATTTTGATGAGATTATTACAGGTAAACCGCACACCGAGAGTAAAAATGGTAGTTTATTACCGCATAATGCACGCATTATCCTGATTGGAAGATCCAACAGTGGTAAGACAAATACGTTATTGAATTTGATTTTCAATAAAAACGGATTGAAATTTAAACATTTATATGTTTACAGTAAGTCATTATATCAAGATAAATATGAATTTTTGAAAAAGGTGTTTTCAAAGATAAAATGTGTTACTTTTCATTTATCAGACAATACTGATATGATAAAGCATCCCAACAAAGTTGAGAGAAACTCTCTTGTCATTTTTGATGATTTACAATTAAGCAATGTACCTCAAATTCGTAATTACTTTACAATGGCGAGACATCGCGATGTGGACAGTGCTTATCTGATTCAAAGTTACGGATCTATTAAAAAACATCACATCCGAGATAATTGTAACGTATTGATTATTTTCAAAATAGATCTGTTGAATTTGAAATTAATTTATAGAGACTTTGTGGGGGAAGATATGAGTTTCAGTGAGTTTAGAAAACTATGTTGGGAGGTGTGGTCAAAAGGTGCTCACAAATTTGTTTCTATTTTTACTGAGTGCAAACCAGAGAAGGGTAAGTATCGAGAACAGTTGGATAAATTCTTAAAACCACCCACACACTGAGGTGGGTACAGTGTTTGCACGTTTTTTGTTCATTCAACGTTTGATCATACTTGGGATATTACACAAAGAGTAAGCTAATGAAGAAAATTAATATGCGTAAGAAACGCGGTCGTGCTGCTCCTACCGCTGCATCATCTGTTGGGGAGAGAAGCAGTTTAATAGATAGAATAAAAAAATTGAGAAAAACTATTATTGAAAAACACAGAAATTTATTAGGTTTTCAATCTCAGACTGAAGAATTTAATCGTAAAAGATTGGAGCCAGTTATTCGCCCCCTATTGGAACTGAACAGAAGCACCATCTCTGCAGGAGATAAATTAGACGGTTTGAAACGAGAAAAAAAGTTTGAACAGAAAGCGAAAAAGGAAGAGATGACGACAGATGAGGAAGATGTGGAGGAAGAGGAAGAGTTGGAGGAGGAGGAGGAGGAGGAGGAGGAGGAGGAGGAGGAGGAGGAGGAGGAGGAGGAGGAGGATGGCAGCAATAAGTTGCTCGATTCGAGCAACACATTGCCGGATTTGAATTCAACTTTGAATAGGAGTAGCAGAACCGCTCGTCTCACACGAATAGAACAATTAATCGATAATTATTTAAATGTGTTTCATACTGTGAAATTGAACAATGATATTCCTTATGGTATTCGATACAATAACGAAAATGATGTTTATTATATGGGTGATAAAAAAGTCAGTTTTGACAGCACATTTGTGAATGTTGGAGTGGGGGTGGGAGGGGAAGAACGGTTTAGAATAACTCATGGGTTATTGGAATTATTGTTCACACCCCGCCCGAACATAAATCTTTACAATGAAAGGGATTTAGCGAAATATAAGAAAATATTACAACTGACTGGTTCACATTTGAACAAACAGGGTTATGTTAAACGCAATTCTGGTGCTAAATCACAAATTATTCAAAAGTTATTTCCACCAAACAAACGTTCAAAGTATGGGAAAGGATTATTGAATTTTGTTAGAAATAAATCACGTGATAGAAACTACATATTCTGGGATGATGTTAACGAACTAGTCGAACGGTTATTTATTTTAATGGGTTCAAAAAATGCAGGAAATTCAGCTCACGATATTGAAATCGATTCGATATTACAAGAACTGCGAGAAGGTAACTTTATACAGTAAGAAATGCGAGGACAGCCGGCGTTGCCAGGAAGCTGTTCAGTAGAGCGAAAGAGGAGAGAAAGAAATATGAGAGAGAGATGAGGCTGGGTGAAACCGGCTGTTGCGAAAGAGTATGTTAGAAGAAATGCGGAGTGGGCGCCCCCTCACCCCTCTGCGAAACATCGTGTAAAGTGAGAATAGCCGACTAAAGACATGAGCTGGGGTGGTGACGTCAGTGCTGCCAGCGCGAGTCATCTTGACAAGCAACACAAATCGGAGCCTCTCCGCTGGAGCGGGTGTACCGAGGTGTTGATAATTAATTTCGACATTCGAACAATGAACACCGATCGATTCGGTAGGCTGCATACAGTGCATGCGAAGCAATTAGAGGAGTTAAAAAAATTAGTATCAAATTTTGACAAGTTGAAATTTGAATTGAGTGAGTTGAAGAAAGCTGTTTTAACTAGAACAGAATTTAACAATGAAAGAAGCCAACTTGTCTCGTTTGAAAATCTCAATAGTGGATTAAGTATAATTAATAATGTGTTGGAAAAACGCATGCATGATTTAGAACAGGTTGTTTTAACTAGGAGAGAATTTGAGCAGGAGAAGGCTAGTGTGCTGGTGAGTAGACATACCCTCAATAATGAGATGAAAATTATTAGCAAAGAGGCAAAGGCAGAAAGAGATAAACTACTCACTCGAGATGAATTCAATAGGGAAAATTTACTCACTAAAAAAGAGTTTATAATTGAAAAAGCAGGATTCATCTCATATGAACAACTTAACACAGCTGTAAAAATATCACAGGACCTATTAATGGATTATGTGCATAATAATCGAGATTTCAAGAGGCATTTAAATGATCTGATGTATAGATATGCCTATTATTTGATAGAAAAATGTGTAATGGCTGCCAGAACGTTTGATTATAAAGAGTTGGAGGGACGAGGACTATTGCCAGAACATACTGTCAGCGAATTTCTTCGGCTTATTGGGATGGATGAGCCAACGATAAAATATGATAGTAGTTTGTTTTTACCTCCGCAACAAGAACGTCTATTACAACGGTATCAATCTAGGAATCGGGGAGTGTAGAAATATTCTATTTCTGTGTACAGCCCCCCACCTGCTAGGCACGCGTTGCGACCGTTAAATTCTAAGGTTAATGACCTGAGAGAGAAAGTGGGGGTCGGATTATTTGAGCAAACAGCAAACTATATTAACACTGCACGTGCGAAAGAGAGAGAGGGCTTTGAGAATCACGGAAGGAGGTAAAGCGTGAGTAGGGGGGCGGGGGGTTACGGGAGCCAATAACTTGGGCAATCGCCAAATTAGGGGGATTATTCTGTAAATAACTTGGACTTGGAGAGTGAGGGTAAAGCAAGAGTAGGGAACCTTCTGTGAGAGGTGGGGTCAGGGGGGAAAGGTCCTCTCTCATTGGTGCTTGCGGGGGGTCCCCCCTTAATCTATTGGGAATAAAGTGGGGGCACATAGGGAAGGGGGGTAGGGGGACCTTAAAAACAAAATGGCTGACTGCGACAGGGGGAAGGGGTGGGCGTTTACAAAATGTCTGAACAGGGGGAGGGGGGAAGGGGGGTGGCCACGCCCCCCTGTCTTCTGATTGGTCCTGCCTGAACGAACAATAGTAACTACTACACATCCAATGAAGAGCATTCCATTCAACAAAAGTTTTAAAGAAATTCAATCTTGTCTAAAAGAGCATTTGCTGGAGGTACACAGCATTATTATTCAAGATTTTGGAACAGTGCAAACTATTAAATTGCGAGAGAAAGAAGGATAGAAAATGAAATTTAGTCCGCAATTACAAAGCAAAGCTTATATACTGTAGTATTCATATAACTTGGCAGCGTGTAGTAGATGGGAAGTTCTGCATCTGAACCCTACTGCTGCTGCCAAGTTATATGAAAACTACAGTACACAGATTGTCCGTTCAGAAGTACCTTGCAAAAATTTTTTATAGATGCTGCCAGTTCAAATATCATATATCTATACATTTTTCAAATTGAATTTTAGTTGATAAACTGCCTATTTGTTAGTTATTTTCGGCCATTTTGGTACGAATTCTTTGAAAAAGTAAAAAGTTAAGCAAATTAAAAGCACAAACATTACAAATACAATTAATAGTTGAACAGTAGTAAGAGATAAATACACATACGCTCTTGTCTCTTGTGTTGTACATAGCCTGTACAAGATGTTTTTTTTTTGTAGCTTACGTCTTACTACTCCAGTTATGGAGTGTAAAACAAGTCAGATCAACGCTTATACAATCTTATACAACTAGTTACAATAATTACTATATCGATTAGTTGAGGTGAGGTTTAATTTTGATGTGAAAGGAACTCTTGTACACTATAAAAGCTTTATCAACTAAATATATTCACAGAGAAACTTTATCTACCGCTCTTGTAACTCATCTAGCTAGAATCTACACTGGTCTACACTGCTCTAAGCTCTCGAATAATTATTATGCAATAGTGTCGCTCTAACTCTAGCAGTTGGAACGGGCCTTCATGCAAAACGTATTGCACATCTAGACTGATGCATGAGTTCACAAGTTCACCACTAGAGGAATAAACAACTCATTCATCCATGGTGCACGCTTTATTTATCAATGAAAGTTTCCCCTTGAGGGCAAAAATACTTGTACAGCGAGTATAAATTATGTTCTGCATCTTTCCAGCATTCCAAATAAATTCAAAGTCGACACTTGAATAGCTGAACGCAGCATAGCGTGATTTCTTGCAATCTATCTACTCGGGTCTAGCTAGGCTCTTAGAGGTGACTGAATAAAAATATACATATTTAGATTTTGAAACAGCTTGTTATGAAACTTCTTGGAAAAAGTGTTACTGTTACAAATATTATTTTGTTGAAATAATTCTCTATTTATTTTATATTTACAGTATTATTTCTGCAGATATTTTTTGTAACATTTTATTTCTTGTATATGATATTTAAGTTGAGCTAAGTATTTTTCTTTGTAACTTCTTGGTTACTCTCCTAAGAATAATTGTGTTTTATAATTATTATTATTATTTTTATCATGTATCATTTTTTTCTGTGTATTTTTTTCTTGTTTGTATTTGTGGAAATAAAGATTATTATTTTTTGGTTTCAAATTCAGCTTATTCGAACCAAATCCTAGTTATATTGGTAAAAAACTACAAGCTACTGCAGTTTTTAAAATCTTTAAAATATAGTGTAGTGGATATGAAGTTGCAGTGAGCGGAGTGGAAGACAGTGGTTCTTGGCGTTATCTGCTATGTAAATGTTTACTTTTGGGCAATTAATTACACTGCTTTTGACACTTTTATAGTGCTTACTTGGTAATTTGTAGAATGTTCTAGTTGTTTGAGTAGAATGTTTTCGAATATTGTAGAAGGTGCTAGTTTCCTTTATTTATTTATTTAGAAGTTGACAGAAAATTCGAGAGATATCTCAATTATGAAATTTTATATAAATAGAGGAAGTCTCTTGTAAATGAGTTCGGTTGTCTTTGAAATTTCGTCATGATAAACAAGTTGTGACAGTTCTATATATACGTGCCTATATAGTGATAATTCTTTTTCCTGCTTAATTCATACCAGTGAGCTGCTAAATAGTTTTTGTTGTATTATGGACTAGTGCTACCTAATTTAAGTGTTCTTTTTCGACGTTTCTTTTGAATATTATTGGACAGTTTATTGTACAGTTATTAATTAATATTAGATCGGCCTTTTTAACTTTTAGTGATTGATTTTTGTACAGTTTATTGAAAACTCATTATCAGTTGAACAATATCGTGTTATCTGTTTTTAATTGCTTATTTTTCTGTGAGACATTACTGAACAGTGAGTGTTGTGATTATTTGTGTAAATAAGGTGCGAGTGATAAATTTAAGTGTTGCCAGCGTTATTTTAGACATAGAACCCGTAAAAATTGAAATATTTGAAAAACAATAAAAAAATATTTAGTTGATAAAGCTTTTTGTAGTGTACAAGAGTTCCTTTCACATGAAAATTAAGCCCCACCTCAACTAATTGATATAAAAATTATGTAACCAGTGTTTAAGATTGTATAATAATAATTATTGTTGATCTGACTTGTCTTATACTCCTTAACTGAAGTCTCCAAGATGTAATCCACAAAAAAATTGGAAAGTGATATTTTTCAAGCATTTTTTCCAGTCAATTTTTTAACTTTATGAAAGTTCAATACTAATTAGTTGTCAGAAGCACATTAATCACTAATCTTATCTTTCAATTATTATGGTTGTATTCCAGAAAAATTTCCCCTTTTATTTATTCATAAATGACAATTCTATGAAATATCAACCATAAGTTAGGTTAGGTTAGGTTAATCATTAAATCAGTTTATAATAGCATTGAACACTAATCACTCATCTTATTATCTAATTATTCTGGTTGAATTCAAGTAAGTTATTATTTAAGTCTATTTAATTAATCATTTCTATACTTTTATGAACGTTCTATAAATCAGGTTAAAAAAACACTCAATAGTAATCACTCATCCAAATTTTTATTTATTCTGATTGAATTCCAGAAAGCTTTTCCCATTTATTTATTTATTTATAAATGACAATTTTATCAAAACGTGAGCGTAAGTGTATTATGTATTCTGAAGCAAAACTATTTTCATATTACCATTATAATAGTTTTTGGTGATATCAGAATAAATTGAATCAATGACTCAAATAGCTTATTAAAAAATTTGTACCATTATTTTAATTTTCAACGGATGAATTTTCAAAATGCTAATTAAACATTTTTCTCTTATCATTTCACATAGGCCTACAAACAATAATAAACAGTGCTTGGAACGACGCTCATTCACCCAAAATAACTTCATTATTTATCAAAAATACTACGAAAGAAAAATAAAAAGAATATCTGTTTTCCAAGACATTCGATGAACAATTCCTTAATTCCTCTTTGTTCATCCATGACCAGCAGACTGGATAGATGGCGTCATAATATTAAAACATGAACTTTAAGTAACTTTTTAACTGTGCATTATGAGATGGCCGATTCAACTACGTTGTCCTTATTAGTCTAAAAATATTAATCTACTGAGTAAAATGGGTTTTTCTTCAGCCAAGCATCAACTTTGGCCCTAAAAGCACTTCCTTGCAGTCTCCTCACATTCTCAGGCAGGGCATTGAACAAGCGCAGAACAAAGATGGGAAAAGAATCCTTCTTCTTGTTTGTTCTGCAGCATGGGATGTCGATCAAGTGTCTCCTCCTTGTGCCATATGTATGCAGATCGGACCTCCAGGACAAGACCATGCTCAGAATTCTTAACATGAAGCAGACTGGACAGTATGTACTGGTTGAAAACTGTGAGTATGCCCAGACTCACAATATAATATCAGAGCCATTTTTGATATTAGATCAATAAGAATGTTGCCACAACCACATTTATAATAAAAACGAGCTTCTAGTTTCGGCAGTTACATTAAATTAAACTCAATATCAATCGATTTACTAACAATACAAAATGGAAGCCGTTGATAGGCTGGACAATTGCCTGTAACCTAAGCTCTGTGTTCTGATTGGCTGCGCACTAAGACCTGACACTCCCACTTTTATCAATGGGAGGAGCTAACCAATTGGAGTTAAAATTGATGTTGTAGCCCATTCGTTATGAAAATTTTATTAAATCGTTACATAACTGAATGGGATCATTATGAGAATAGTGCTTTAATATATGTTGCTGATTGGATTTTCATAAAAATTGATATTTTGTACCCAACCAGGAACGCCATTTCAATTCAACCGTAAGGGGGGCGGGGCCAGAGGCAAAAATTGGCCAGATTTGTTGAAAATCCATCTCAGTTGGTTAAATATTGGCTCAGTTATATTCCTTATTACTATTTTATGAAGTTAATATGTTATTCCAATTTTCAAATGGAGGAAAATTCTGTTTAATGTAATATTTATATCAATATCGTTCACGAATTTTTTCATCTGTGATGTTTTCCATGAGTGGCCGTAGCCGAGTGGGTTAAGTGCTGGTTTGCTAGCCCAAAGGTCCCGGGTTCTATCCCAGTTCTGACCGAAAGATTTTACCTCGGGCCACTCCCGTGTTTCGGAGGACACGTTAAGCTGTCGGTCCCGGCTGCCTAAAAAACAGTCGTCAAGTCACGTCAGAGGCCCTGAACTTATTCAGGTGCGACCTGATAACTCTGACACCAGACCTGAGCCAGCCAGGTCACACGATATTATTATTATTATCCATGACGAAATACCACGAACTTCCATGAACGCAATCTAATATTAAAACGGACACTGTATTTCACTTTTATATAATGTTTTACTCACATATATTGGAGATGCTTGAGGAATGCATTTCACTTCTGAAAAGAAGCTTCGTCAGCCTCTTTTCAGAAGTGAAATGCATTCCTCAAGCATCTCCAATATATGTGAGTAAAACATTATTTAAAAGTGAAATACAGTGTCAGTTTTAATATTAGATAAATTTTTTCATATCTTGAAAAATGGTGCCCAAATGACCTCAATTCTCTAGTACAAAGAATAATAATAATATTTCAGTTGCAAAGAGGAGTTTATTAAATGATACATGAACACACAATGAGTTTAAACACTATTTTGACATTTTGATGAGAATGCAAGCGAGCTCATCTTTGCCCTTTGCTTTCCTTTCTTGATTATTTAAAAATCTGTTTCAACAATAAACCTCTACAACCAAACCAAACAATTTCAGAGCCAACAAATTGAAGGCCACGAAATGAAAAGTTCTGCAACCTGTTTGCTTGAGTCCTTGATCGCAGTACATTTTAATACGAGCTATCTGCCAACCTTTGAAAATAAATAGGTACTATAGATTGATGCTCAGTGTGATGGGTGTGCGCAATATAATCACAATAATGTTGATACGATAACATGTTTTTAACCATGTATAACAATGTATAGCAATTTTGTGTTTCTGTTACAGCAGGATAGAACACAATGAAATTAGAGTGACCTCCAGACCTCCACTGCATAGCAGCGGACGGCCCAACTTTGAAAAGTCTGCGTTTATTTGGGCCCTACAATTACATGACACACTTACGACACTGATTTATATTGTAACATATGAGCCGGATGCACGCTAGTCTACTAACAAGCTGTTAGAAGGTGTAAATAATTATATAGGGCTAATAAAAGTGAAGGAACACATTTTGAATGTTTATTTCTTCCATCCAATCTTTGTAAATGATATTGGTCTAATAAACTAAGTACCCTACCTACTACAAATTATTACTTCATTCCATCAAAATAAGTAGGCTGCATCTAATAACTGTAGTAGAAATACTGAACTATTCAAAAAGAGGGATTTCAATCATTTATTAATTCCAGGGGCTCATCCAGGCTTTTGGTTGGGGGGGGGGGGGGGCTTCACCCAAGGACGGTCTAAAATTCTGCTGAGATTTTTTGCTGATCCTTCCACCCCCCCTCCCAAAGTTTATGCCCTCCTTAATCTTCTTTCTTTCTTATTTAGAGATTTTTTTAACTTATAACAGATAGGCCGAAAAGTTGAAATTCATTACACTTTTTTTGATTAAGGCTCAAGACGCGTGATAAGAAAGGTTTCCAATATATTCCTTAAAGATTCGCCAAAAACTGTCAATTTCTTGAAAATCTAGTCCAATATTTGTGCTCGGAATAAATATTTTCGAAAATTTAGCTGATTTCTGTTCCAGGGTATGCAGCCCCCTGGCGAGACAAAAGGCAAGTCAAGCGAGCTAGATGCAGGATAGTTGTCAAAAAACAACAATTTGTTTAACAAACTTTTCCTAATTTCTGCACATTTTGTAAAAAACCTTAATAATTACGACATTTAAGAATTGTAACCATTTTTTATTGGATGTTCGATTTCTTTTAACATTAAACCCATTCAATTCATCACATGAATGGAAGCCCTAGAGATTCAAAATAACTAATTTCAAAAATAATATATCTGCAATAATCCACCATCTTTGCCTCTTTGCTAGTGACTTCAAATTTTTGGTGATTGTTCAATATTACTAGGCCACGTCTATTTTCATCCATGGGATCCTAAGCCACAAAAAAAAAACATCATAGAAGTGTTGGAAGCTTGGAACTATATTGTTATGAAGATTAATTATCTGTGAGGTCATGAAATGTACCTACACTATTCAGCCTGATATTGCACAACCAATTTGCTTGGAAAATATGATCAATATCTCAAGTTCTTGGGGGGGGGGGGGGGGGCTTAAGCCCCCAAAGTCCCCCGCCTGGGTGCGCCACTGATTTCTTCTAAACAACTGAGATACATAGTCCAACATTCATAGAAATTTAAGTTTAAAAATTTTCTGCAGCCTGGGTTGAAGCTCCAAACATGGTCCTCCATGGCTGCCTTGGCGCTACTGTTTATGTGTAGTAAAATTACAAGGAATTAAATAAGGAAATAAATAATAAGGAAATGACAAGGAAAATGGCTTCTTAGAGCGCTCATTTTGTTTCTGCAATTGCTTTGGCTCACAAAGTTTCTATGGCTTCATATGCAAACGATGTTTCAGAGTCCGTTTTACAGTTGATTGAGGTGTTAGGGGTTAAGTTCCTTTCTTGTTTATGATGTGGATTACTGTGGGCTCAAAAACCCAAAATCATAGTTCCTGTGCCGCCATTTTACTAAATGTGAATTACCAACTGTAAAACGGGATCTGAAATATCGCTTGCATTTCAAGAAGCCATATAAAGTTTGTAAGCCAAAGCAATTGCAAAAAAAAGATCTTTCCTTGAGGGTCAAGATAAAAAAATTGAATTGTAAAGTCAAACAACAGCATCAATGTGACCTTGATCGGAACTCCTTCTGGGCGGGTTGATACTAAAATTCTCAACTTGCCTCTTTCCGTGATTGTTGAAATTATGCTTCTTTTTTTTAGTTTTGAAGTAATGGATAATTGAAACCTGTTCCTTTTTCAATAGCTCTGTATTTCTAATCTTAAGAAATCTTAATCATCATTTATACAATAAAATTCTAATAAATTGTGAAACCTAGTTCATCAAACTTCACAAAGGTCCATCAAAACTAAGATACTTGTGTTAGAGCGCTCTAATAGAGCAGAACTTCCTCCAGAAGTTTAGATTTGTGTGAACGTGCTTCGAATAATCACCATCCCATAATCAAACACATGCTGTGGAATAGTGTATGACAGATTAGAGCTGTGTGAATACCTTTTCAATAGCATGTATTTGATTTTCTGTTCATCCAGTTTTGGCGGCTCTGCTGTGCAAGAACCCTAAGAAGAGTCTTGGGAAATCTTGGGCCATAAAGTCAACTAATAGTCACCTTAAATTCACCTAAAACGTTTATATTAACAATGCAGTTCGTCATGGAACAAGAAATCCAGAGAAATAGTCATTGCAATATTGTGCATCCTAAATCATTTGTTGCACACAAATACTTGTGTGCAACAAATGACTTAGAGTCGTATTCATGAACGCTCCTTGAGTGTCTCTTGACTCGAGGGACTCTTGAAATTTAATGTATTTATATAGGCATTACAAGAGTTCGTGTAGTTAAGAGATACTCAAGGAACGTTCATGAATACGACTCCAAGTCGTTTGTCACACACAAGTATTTGTGTACAACAAACGATTTAGGATGCACTATATCGCAATGACTATTTCTCTGGATTTCTTGTTCCATGACGAACTGATTTGTTTATATAAACTTTTTAGGTGAATATTAGTTGACGTTTTAGGTGAATATGTCTCATTGGACGTGCCTTAAAAGTAAGAACTCAAAAGTAATATTTTCACCTGAGATGAATAAAGTTGTAGTATACTTTATGATTACACTAATATGACAAGAAAAATTGCACATTAGAATTGCACGTTTTTAATTAAAAATAATTAGAGTAATAATAAAAGAAGTAATGCTTCTACCTCAGATAAAAAAAAATCTAGTAAATTTACTCCATCGTTCCCTGTGCTTACTAATAACGTGATAACTAATAAGACATGAGAAAATGTTGGAAATTGCACGGTTAACTGAGGTTAACTGGTTAACTGGATATCTGAGGCATGGTTAACTAACGTGAATTGAAAATGAAAGAAATTTAATGTCTTCAAAGCTTGAACTTCAGTTAACTAACGAGAATTGAAAATGAAAGAAATTTAATGTCTTCAAAGCTTGAGCTTCAGTTGCATCCAGGATCATGGACCACCCAGACTTCTAAATTCAATTAATTTTGCAAATTAGGCTCTTATTTGACTAGCATAAATAATAATTGAACTCTCAGACTGATGATCACTAACAAATTAATTCTAACTTGAATTAATTAAACTATCACATCATCTGACAGTGATTACTGGATGTTTTTTTTTTGACGAATGCTGTAGCATTAGCCTATTCAAATATGATTTCACTCAACGCGCTAATAAACAGTCAAATAATTCATCAATCAACCCAGGTGGCCATAGTTGTTTTATTATGCGTTTTAATATAACGTTAATAGTCACTGCGCAAATTGGAACATAGACTCGGGGACGTGACGCAGGGTGACTTTTTGTTAAATAGAATGAGTAATTACACATTTCATCCTCAATTATATATATATTTTTTTTTTTGAGGATGAAGCCCACATAGGTCTGAGACCTGTGCATGGGTAATGAGTTGGATGATGGTGATTTATGAGTTGGACCTACAGTTTTAGGTGGGTTCCGAACCACCGGGAAGTGATTTTCAGCAGAGAACGTGTCGTTTTTGCTGGCCAATCCAATCGGTCACCGTTACAAACAGGACCTACGAGAACGCAGCTTATCTATCTGATTGAACAGATACCTGCTACGGCTCGCGGCTATCACTTCCCTAAAATATTAATTGTAATTTCATATTACTTTCACAATTGATATTTAAACATGAATAATTATCGATTATTAACTTTATTAGTGAATTCAACACTCACTCGTTTAATGACCATTTCAGGTTTTAATACCTGATTCAAAAGGCCGCCAGCCGTATCTGAGGAAGCTTTACTACAATGCGAAATAGCCATCTCACGAATAAGTAAGTGTTGAATTCACTAGTAAAGTTTATTATCGATAATTATTCAGGTTTCATGTTATATACATATTTGATGGGAATGCTGAGGTAGATATCTGAATGAATATGATAAATATTATCATCCAGATCATATTTTTCCCAAATAAACAAGTTTCTATTGCTTCGGCTGGAATAAATTAAGATAATTTAGTAGTGGATGCCAATTATTCAATAATATTGATATACTATTTTTAATAATCCGTTATAAAAGAAGGTTGCCCTGAACAACTGATTACAGAAGTAATTAGAGTAGATTTATTTCAATTTCCAACTTCTATTGGACAACTTGTAATTATTTTCAACTGAGAGTTGTTCATGAAAACCTTAAAGACGAATTACAGTATTTCGATACTCACAATCATAGAATTAGTGACCGAAAATTGTGAATAGCTTATAGGCCTTTATGCTCCTAGCGAGTTACAGTTATATAAAATTCGTGATAATTACGTAAAATAGCCTCATACCTCTTTCAAAAACCTTTGGCAATCGGGAGTGATAGTCAAAAAAAGGGATAAAAAAAACAATTAATTCCAGAATAACCTGATACACCGATACCCACACTTATAAGTTCGGAAGTGTTCAAAGATATTTGCCCAAGGCAAAGGAGAACTGAAACCTCGCAAATATCGAATTCGCCACTCCATTTGATCAACTGTTTATAAATTATAATGGTACCCTATATTTTTGAATACGAATTCCAAACAAGGAAAATTATAGTTTCAAATTGATTGAGATTAGGCCTTGATTTGAGTTGAGGCTACACTCGTTAGTAATATTTTGGCTTGAACTGCACAACTACGAGTATTCTATACCTCGAATTGGTCTCAAGCAAATTCGATGTATCTACAGTTTTATGTAATTTGAAATCCTCATTAAATTCATTATCAATTACAGTGCTGACAGAAAGTGCTGAAATATGCTTTGAATGCAAAGAAAAAATATTGAAACAAAATAGAAGTTGTCAAATTTCGTTTTTTTCAATTATGGAGAGATTTCACAATGAAATCTGGTTGAATTCGTCGATGGCAAAAATAGCTAAGCAAACCGACAATTACATGCTATTTATACCAGCAGTCATAATCAACATCAGTTCTACCAATTTTATTTTAAAAAAATATTTAACTTATTTTGTTTAACATTTATTTTACCAACTGAATTTGTGCTAAAGCTGAAACATTATTAATCCTAACCGCATTAGAAAGAATCTATATTTATTAATATTTTGCAAGTTATATTCTCCTGGAACCGATGTAACCTTCTCTTATCATCATTCATATCATCTTCATAATCATTCTATATGTATTTTTATAATGTTTAATCATTTTTGTTGATATTTTTCTCAATCTCACTTTTAGTCGCATTTTTCGTTTTAAAAACACATTATAGTACATTCTCATCATCTAAATTAGCAATTCATAATGTTTAATATCACTCTACAATCTAAGTTCTCAATATTGTGAGTTATAAAACCAAATGTTGTTGGTGTTAAGTGCTCGAATGGACGAATTTTTGTCCTAACTTAGCCTTGTTATGTAAATGCATCACTTAGAATTACATTTCATTAGCTCTATCCAAGATCACTTAATATCTCCAAATGCAAATCAAATCAAATTTATTCACACATCTTGAATACAGAAAATAAATGAATGAAATAATTTTCACTGTGAATATTCCCCACAAAGACATAAGTCTGAGTGTGGAGAATGAGTTCAACTTCACATTAGCAAAACATAAGTATACAATTGTTCGTATTATAAATAAATTATAGGTTGAAGAACAATAAACAAAAATCAAGAATTCACAATTATTTATGAAGAACATTATAAATTAATATTAACCAAAGATAATAAATAATTAGTAGGAAACTATAAACTATAAAATTAGCAGAGAGTAGCAGATTCATTTTGTTAGACATTAGATGTAGCCTACCATGAGTTCTTACAAATGAAATTCAATATCTATAGTATCAACCAGGTCTACTTTCTATGTGATGCTAAAATATTGTATGTAAATTATATTGTCAAATACTTAGGTATAATGATTGACGAACACATCAAGTGGGACGCTCATCTTAAATATTTAACTTCTAAATTAAAATACTTAATCTACACTTTTTATAAAATAAATCAAATAAAAGACTTGAATATAATTAGGAAAATATATTTTGCATATGCTCAATCATTATTCCAGTATGTAATAGAAGTATGGGGGGGAACCTTTGATGCACATTTTAATAAAGTTTTCACTCTACAAAAACATATAATAAGAGCGGCTTTGGGACGAACAAGACGATATCCTAGTAAACTGCTGTTTGATGAACTTGATGTATTCACTTTAAGGCAAACTTATGTTATTAGGTGCATATTGTACATAATAAAGAACAAACATTCATTTGACAATAGAAACGTATATTACAATACAAGATCGCTATTAACAAATAGATACAACATACAGTATACAAGATTGACAGTATGTAACCGTCAGTTCACCAATTATTGCATGGTGCTAATAAACAAGATTCCTGCACACTTTTTAACACAAAGGTTTACACAAACTCTATTGAGAAATGTAGAGGAATGGGTCAAAAGTAACAAATATTTTAAGTTATAGTAACGTTTAGGTTGAGTAATAGTTGCCTATTTATTGTATTTGATAAGTTTTCTTTTTCGTTCTACTGTTGTTTTGCTAAAAATAGTGATGATAGATTTTCTTTTTTGTTCTACTGTTTTTTTTTGTTTTGGACTATTTTTTTTGATTGGTTGGATGCTTGATTTAGTGAATTATTGGTGAACATTCCAGTGCAATTTTGGGTAGTAAAGAGGAATAATTTTCATTTGTAATAAAGGAGAACTCGTCGTTAGCGAACAAGCTATGCTTTGCTGATGGCGTCAAAAAAAAAAAAAAATGTATTAATTGTGTGTGATTGATTGTTATTTACAAGAGTTTGGCAATAAAGAAATGAATATAATGAATATGAATATATAAATGTAAGCACACATTTGAAAAACTTGTGAATTTATCATAAATAATCTAATCTAATCTAAACCTCACACCTATCGACTATCAATTATTTCGGTAGACAACTTACGGACGTACATCCTCTATTTGTTTTTTTAATTGAATTTGTATTTCTATTTTGTAAAGATTGTCAAATTGTGGATTATAGTACTAATGTGTAACATTTCAATGGTGCACTGCTCTATCCTCGGTACCGCTTCAATAATTGTACATTAAGACCAATCTTTTGTAAGAGAGCTACAAAACTAATTAAATGGAATTTGCGATAAAGCAGAATGGCGCACGCCCATCTGTGTCTCTGTGGGGGAGGGGTTAGAGATTAAGGGGGTGTGCTAGTGTGTGTGAGAGAGAGAGTGAGTAATGAGAGAGGGTGTGAGAGAGAGTGAGTAATGAGAGAGGGTGTGAGAGAGTGAGTAATGAGAGAGGGTGTGAGAGAGAGTGAGTAATGAGAGAGGGTGAGAGAGAATGATAGATAGAGAGAGAGGGTGACCGAGCCGACAACGAGGCCAAGGCTGACAGGGGACAACCACCCCGCGGGCATGCACCGCTTCAGCGGATGGACAGCAGCTTCCCTTGCAGCAGAGCAGACATAATTTTTTATGAAGAATGAGATATCACAGTACCTTGTAATTTCCAGATAAAATCACCGACGATCATAATAATAATATATAGACGTTTCACCATCATACTCGCCATGCCTAGCGGCCGGATTTTTTTCATCATCACTTGACAATTTGATATTGAAAAATTGTCTCTAATATGAGCGTCGATGGCAAAAATTGCTAACCAAACCGACAATTACACGCTATTTATACCTGCAGTCATAAGCTCTTCTGACGAATGATGTTTTAAACACGCTCGCTAATTTCTGGTGCTCTACCGCTATTTAGCTTCTCCAGTCTATTACATAATTTGCATACTTTGTTGCCATCTACTTCATCTAGTAAAATTGATAACTTAACCTGGCATTACGTATTTCTATCCAAGTTTATTCATAAACTCCTTATAAGTTATAATACATAGACGGGGCCATATTTCCTTAAGTTTCTCTTGACTCGAGAGACTCTCAAAATGCCTGAAAAAATAATAAATTCATACATTTCACGAGTCGCTCGAGTCAAGAGACCAGAAGGAACCTTCGTAAATACGGGCATTAAATATATATTATAGTATATATAGTTCAGAATAGCTGTAAATTCTCCGTTGCTACTATGGAGCTCCTTTTTCAGTTTTTAATGTAAGAAAAACACTATACAATTTAGTTGCTCGGAAAGATTAAGATGTTCCAATCTATTTATAACACGAGAGAGTAGGTGTGTTTGATTTGGATGTGTGTGTGTCTGTGCGCGTGTTTTTTGTTTTTGTCGTACGGATTTCACAAACACGGCAACAGAAAACACGGATTTGGAACACTAAATTTGTCACATAGTTTCCTACAAACTCAATTCAGTGTACCTCGAAACTCAATTTTAGATTTTCCTTTCAGAATTTTCAAAATTAATGTTCAAATTTTTTCTTATGGGCACTAAAACTGTTTCAAAATGTGTTTAGATGCAGGAAGCTCATAGAACATCTGATAAAATGATACGCCACTATGGTGATAATATAGATGATACGCCGATATGTCTTAAGCCAAAGCAACAGATTAGCTCTGTATCAATATTACAGCTGCTAATTACCCAGCGTCATGAAAGAATTAAACACAAAGCTATACAGGTGGGGTAGAGCTGCAAAGTTGCTTTAAAGGTAGTTCACTAAAAAATTCATCAATGCAAAAAACATGTTTTTTGTGAACTTTTCTTTTCAAACAGATGATATGAACACTGAACGGTATTCCAGTCACCCCTCTCACTTTCGTAATTGTGTGACCACTACCATAAATTATCTACCATTATGAAGGAGTTCTATTAGTGTTTTTGTTACACTTGATAGAAAGTAGCTACTTTCCATAGATTTTTCACGTATGGAAAGTGCCTCTTTTCCGTACTAGATCGGAAAAATCAGCTGACAAATAGGGCCTTATAGCCGTACAAGATAGGAAAAAACATATGGAGTGCGGCAAAGATTTTTCCGTTTACTCACATATATATATTATATGTATTGATATAGTCAACTCATTACATTACCTATGACTCAATACCTATCTCGAATATTATCCAGCTGATTGCACTAGGCTATCACTATTTTGGTTTATATCTAGGAATTCGCCCATCAAATTCTGAATCTAAATAAAGCAGCTGATTCACTTGTCTTGAATACTTTTGAATGTCTCGCATATTATCCAGCTGATTGTAACATGCCTTTCTATCAAGTTAAATGGGAAGTGATTTCTATTAAATGGGAAGTGATAGCCGCGAGCCGTAGCAGGTATCTGTTCAATCAGAGAGATAAGCTGCGTTCTCGTAGGTCCTGTTCGTAACGGTGACCGATTAGATTGGCCAGCAAAAAAGACACTGTTCTCTGCTGTAAAATCACTTCCCGGTGGTTCGGAACCCACCTAAAACTGTAGGTCCAACTCATCAATCACAATCATCCAACTCATTACCCACGCACAGGTCTCAGCTCAGACCTATGTGGGCTTCATCCTCAAAAAAAAAAAAAAAAAAAAAAAAAAAAAAAAAGGTGTAACAAAAAATATCGTTACATTACACGGCTGTAAACTTTTGCCGGTTCTCGCATATTCACGTTTCCGGCAATTTGTGCATCTAGGGACTAAAGTGTAACTTTTTCTCCCTGAGGGAAACTGTTGTCGCCCGATGGCGTAGCCGAGGGCGACAATTTCCCTGAGGGAGAAAAAGTACTTTAGTCCCGTGATGCACACAACATTTTTCCTCCACCTACACCAATACCTATAACCTGCCGATGACGTTAGAGGTGAGTACTTTTTCATATCCTCCAACGGTTGAACATAACCTCACAATCGAAATACAGCTACTTATTTCCTAGATCTAAATATTCCAAAGATCGAAATACAGCTCTCTTGAATTTTCCTCTACCGACCACGACAGTGTTGCCACATTCCTTTCTCTTCAATCGCGGCGTTGTCGGACTTCTTCCCAGGTTATTCTTATGGAATCACTTTTACTCCCTAGGGAGTAAAAGTGATTACTTTTAGTCCCGCTAGAATCACTTTTAGTCCCTAGGGAGAATATATAATATCGTGTGACCTGGCTGGCTCAGGTCTGGTGTCAGAGTTATCAGGTCGCACCTGAATAAGTTCAGGGCCTCTGACGTGACTTAACGACTGTTTTTTAGGCAGCCGGGACCGACAGCTTAACGTGTCCTCCGAAACACGGGAGTGGCCCGAGGTAAAATATTTCGGTGAGAACTGGGATCGAACCCGGGACCTTTGGGCTAGCAAACCAGCACTTAACCCACTCGGCTACGGCCACTCCGTCCCTAGGGAGAAAAAGTAGTACTTTAGTATTCGATTCCAGGGAGTAAAATGCGACTTTTGATAGTAGGTGGAGGAAAACGTTATTTTCCAGCCTAGTAACGTAATATACTATTGCAAACTCAGCCACAGAATAGGAACCGCATAGAAATAGCAAATCCTTCAACAATGAGCTGTGTTTTCTCCTATCAGTGGTCTTTCTTAGATCAGATAAGACCGCGATAGATCCGCGATAAGAGGAAAAATTGTGTGAACTAACTAACTATCCTCGAGTATAGCACCTCTGTGCAAGCACCCTTAGTAAGAGAGAATCTCATAGTACAGAGCTAAGGTATTGCTATTTCTATGCTTTTTGGTTTAAACCAGACTAGTTTAAAAGAGACTAGTTTAAACCAGACTAGCTTTGGTTTAAACCAGACTAGCTTTGGTTTAAACCAGACTTGGTTTAAACTAGCTCTACCTAGCCGTTCCAGCCATGTTATGAGAAACATGGCAGTCCTACAATTTTAGGTGGGTTCCCAACCACCGGGTAAGTGATAATAATGCTTATAACATTACAGCCACCCATCCAAAGGCAGTCTTGAACCATTAATAAATATAATAATTTGATTAGCAATAACCAAAAATGTCTGGTCAATTTTGTGATTCGTATGTTATTTACATAATCAACAGGAAACACAGAATCTTGAATAATTAATAGGGTTCAAGGAGTTTTCGCCTCGTTGGATGCAGATATCAGCGCATGCGCAGAACAGAAACAACTTTTAATTGCTAGTAGCAGGTTGCTAATTAGAAGGACAGAGCAGTTAAAAGAGAGAGCATCTGATGCAAATTGCGGACCACACCCACGTCGCACTGCTAGAAAGAGATAGAAGACCCACCCAGGGCTATGGCACGATATGAAATTTATTAAAACAGTTCTGGTGGAAGGAAAGTGGTCATCATTACCAGCTACCAAACTATTTATCAGACAGCCTTCGGTGGCATTTAATGACCAGCCTTAACCCACTGTGCTCGGTGTTCAGTGAAATAATGTTTTGCACCACATAACGTTCGAAATGAGACTACTCACCCACATGCAAATGAGCATTGAGCTCCCCTGAGACCGAGTTACTTCAATGGCCCGGCTAATTGGAAATACCACCAGCTATGTGAAATAAATTCCTTGAGAGGGTAGAAGCATGGAGCTTCCAGCATCTGTGGTCATAAAGCCAGCAACTGTCTATAAAGCCGGGTTTTCCTAGTATTTGCATTGTTTTGTAATAATAGGGCTAATAATTATGTTCTATGATATATTAGATGAACTATCTGACACAATTCGTTTTGTGGATTGATAATAATAAATAAAGAGTATCTGATTGATTGATATAGCTCCGCACTTTTTACGAAACGTACTACGCACCAGTGTTGCCAGACGAAAGCTTATGGGGGATTTACTCTTTTATTTTTTTTATTTTTCTGAGGATGAAGCCCACATAGGTCTGAGACCTGTGCAAGGGTACTGCGTTGGATGATGGTGATTGATGAGTTGGACCTACAGTTTTAGGTGGGGTTCCGAACCATCACCGGGAAGTGATTTTCAGCAGAGAACAGTGTCTTTTTGTTGGCCAATCTAATCGGTCACCGTTACGAACAGGACCTACGAGAACGCAGCTTATCTCTATCTGATTGAACAGATACCTGCTACGGCTCGCGGCTATCACTTCCCCTGATAAGTGATAATGATAAGTATTTGATGATCTTTGAGGCATTTGATGAAGTGGTCGAATTACAAAAATGATTACCTGAAAATTACAGTTGAATTATGAATGTAAGGTGTCAACTTAATAAATTTCGCAGTAATTTGATTGTGAATTCGACGTTGTTTATCCATGAAAAAAACGTGTGCACCAGTGGACACCACTCGAGATTGTTAAAGATATACAATAAACATGGCAACCTGAAACAATTTGATGTGATAGATAGTTGTTGAAGAAAGCACAAACATGCGTCTCCCAGTTCCCAGACCCCGGGCACAGGGCACATGTATCCGGCTCTCAGTCCAACCAATTTGCGCCTTATTTTATGGAAATGGAGAGTAAAATATTATTGTGGGCAGCTACATTATAAATGTACTCTTTACGACGCTACTGTGCCCAATTTATGGTTTTACTTTGCTCTCTCATTCACTCCCTCTCTCTCTCTCTCTCTCTCTTTGCTTCACAAAAATGTTATTGTTAATATCCAAACTTTTTCTCATTTTCTTATTTATTGTGTTGTTAATAATATTCTTTTTAATCAGTCACAGTTATATTTTGTAAATTTACGTAAATAAAGTAATTTTATCTTATCTTATCTTATCTATCTTAGTAGGTTGAGTGTAAGATAGGGCTATGTTGCCCTAACTCCGCCCTTTTGTGTAAATGCATCACCTTGATATTACAATTCATTTATTATGAACCTACAAAACAGTGTAATAGTAACGTATCGTCTTGTATCTATTTTTATCTATCTTCCATGAATTTAGGTGATGTCATTCATTGTAAGGTAATAGTCAGAAGTCATATGAATTGTACTTTTACTCGAATAAAGCTATCTGAATCTGAATCTGAATCTCTCCCCCATCCTCAATCTTTCTCACACCCAGACTATGATCCGGTATTATGTAAAAGTGAAACAGAAATAAGCCGTGAGGATTATCACAGCTTGGTGAGAGCCGATTCCACCTCTAGGTCTAATCAATTACTGTTCAGTTGAGACAGTTTTGTGTTAGTTTTCTGTGTGTGACGGGTTGTAGAGTTGGTGGCTAATATACATAATATATATAATAGAATAGATTGGCTGCCTTCATTTATTACCTGGGATGGCGAAGTTACAGCGCAGCCAGCCCTCTCTTACACTTAACCCTCAATATATGGAGTGAGGAGAAAGAAAGAGGTGGTGTTGCAGGAGGTGGAGGAGGATGATGATAAGGAAAAGTTTTTTTTGTAGATTACGTCTTGGAAACTCCAATTAAGGAGTATGAGATGAGTCAGATCAAAAATTATACAATCTTACACACTATTTAACATAATTACTATATCAATTAGTTGAGGTGAGGCTGAATTTTGATGTGAAAGGTACACTACAAAAAGCTTTATAAACTGAATATTTTTCTAATGTTTTTTAAATATTTCTATATTTCAAGACTCTTTGGAAACTGCGGTAGCTTGTTGTAGAGTTTCCTACTAATAAATCCCTTTAGGGGTTATCTTCAAGGAAGGGTCTATAAAAATAGGCCTCATACACTGAATGAACTAAAAATGAACATTACAAGGAGAATAACAATATTAGTGTAGGCGTACTCCACAAAGTTCAAAAAACGTGGTAAAACGAATTCATGCATGTATTAATGAACAAGGCAGCCATTTTGAACATATGTCATAAGACATAAAATGTTGGAAATAAGTATATATGTTAGTATAAAAGAATTTATGTTTATAAAATTTATAACAATAATAAATAAATAATACCAAATAAAATACATTTCTTCACAACCTTTTTGATGTGCGCGACTTGATGAACTTACTGTACAACTATGTTTTTGTTTGAATAAGCTACTATTGAGATTTACCACATGATAATCTTCGCGGCCTCTTGTAGGCCTATTATAATCGTGTATGTCAAGATTTTGGTTAATACATCACTGTTGTATCAATGATTTTGGTTAATTTCACTCTTTTCTACATATAAAGAGGAGTAGTAGAAGTATAGAAAAATCGTTGAGCAACTTTTATAAGAAGTATTTCCGCGCTTTTTTCTCAACCCTGTTTCTTATAAATAGTTTAAAATAACATATTCTACATGGAAGAGCATAGAACAAGGTGAATAGAATAGAATAAGAATAAGAATAGAAGTAATAACGATGATAATAATAATAATAATAATAATAATAGAAGATCTCAGAGAGAGCTGCTAATGCACGGGTGGTCTTCAGAATGATGCTCACTCTATTAGGTTTATTATTCGATCATAACTCACGGGCCTTTAGTCGAGCCTAGTCCGACTATTCGTTCTCATTCTTCTTCTTCTTCTTCATCATCTTCCTCATCTTCTTGCCAGCGCATATAATTCGCAGGCAATAGGCAATACATTAAGACGATTATTATTGTTATTACTCGTTATAATCCGGCTCAAAGTGGTGACCCCAAGTGTAATTTATTTTTCATCTTCCCCTCGTATGGACGGGCTCCCTGCTTCATTAGTTCATTTTCTTTATACTTCTCTCTCTCTCTCATTTTCTCTCCCTCTCTCTTCCTATCTTTCTCTTTGTTGCGTGTGTGATAATTAATTTGCGTTACGCTTTCAAGCAAATGGGCCAATATAAATTTTCGATAAATTTCATGCTTGCTTTCATGTTAATTTGTGCTATAGGCTTTTGATAAGTCTTCAATTTCTTCCAGAGCCGAGCCATAGTCGATCCATCCATTTTTATTTACTAGAATTGAATTTCAATTACTTCCTACTGTCCTAAATCATACAACATAATTTTTTATTCATTCATTTATTTATAACACGAAACACTATCAAGTAAAGATACAACAGGCATAGCCCACTACTGCTTTATTTACAAATTTTGAACAAGAAAATACAAATTTTAGGTTATATTGAAGTTCAACTAGAAATAAAATAACAATAAAAATCAATGGCATAGGTGACTCCAAGATTCATGAGTAACTTTCTTTGTAGTGGCGAAGGTGATATTGTGGAAGATATCCATAATGAATAATAAGACTTGAAGTTGGCACAACCACATTTATTGAAAACCGTGGGATACAGCTGTTACAACATTATCAATCTCAAACTAAAACTATAGTAGAGTAGCTCAATATAAACTAAACACAGAATGATACTATTGGCTGAGGGAGAAAGAGCCTCATTAGAGATCGGCTGACCTTCATTGAAGGACTGTGATTGGCTGAAGGCCATAACAAGACCCGCCCACTAGTGGGAGGAGCAACAAGCAAAAATAAAATCACGATCCAAAAAACAGTGAACATATAGAAAGCAACAATCAAGAACAATACTTAAGTAGTCTAGAATTATATAAATTTAAAATAACAAATTGAAGCTCACTGAAATGCAGTCAAGGTCTACCGAGAAAAACACGAAAGTATCGTTATTAAAATGTAGGCCAAAATTATGATGAAACTAAGTTAGTTGTATTGAATTGGTTGAAATACATTTGAACATTTAAACTAGTATTTGAATCGTTTTTTACAAACCTAGTTGTCTCCAAACCTTCTAAAATGGTCAATAATTGTCCGCCTTTGCCAATTAAATGCAGAAATTCAACATTTTCTTCGGCCTTGGACTTGTATCCATTGGTAATGGGATGCTCTGCAAAAGTTGGTCTCCTTTTTGGGTTTTCCAATCTCCAACAATTATGTTTATTAAGAGATTTAGACTTTTAATAGGTTTTCGATTTTTTACCAGATATATTCACACACTTGATAACTTAAGTATTTGTATTAGTATATAATTATATTTAGTTTATATATTTAGTATAGATATTAAGCTACTCTGTAGTTTAGTTTTAGTTTCTTTGAGATTGATAATGGTGCAACAACCAAGACTAGAACGTCATGGTTTTCAATAAATGTAGTTCGTACAACTTCTTATTATTCATTCAAAATACAGACGTGGAGAAATCGATAATCTTATACTAAAATATATGGAGCGTGTGAGAAAAATCTATTGTTGACCGTTCTTATAAAGAAGTGTGCTCTAGTTTGAAATCTTCCTACCCAAGTTACAAAAATTATACATCGCTCTCACTCATGATTGAAAAAAAGAGGTCAATTTCCTAGTTTCTTTCGTCGCTGTGAAAACGTAAAAAAACTCTCTTAGAAGCGCAGTTGAAACAATAGTGAATCGTTTTCAAAACGCTGTAGAAGCTTTGAATCGCAGTAGAATCCTAGAAGAAACAATATGTAAATCTGTGATATTTTCCATGACGAAATACTTCATGAATAATATAATATCAAAACTGTATTTATATTTAAATTATCATGATTTTTTCTTGCTTGAACTGGAGGGTTGCATTTCACTTCTATGTTGATTCTGAAATCACCAGTTTTAAATGATTAAGATTTTTTGATCTCGTTTCTGAAAAACTAATGCATACAAATACGCTCATACAT